>JASUAD010000013.1:15620671-15993171 GCA_037013555.1 Sextonia rubra | reverse complement strand
TGAATTATTATAAAATACAGACAAATTGTTATAAAACTCAGGTAAAATGTTGCAAAATACAGATAAATTGTTACCAAATTCATATAAATTATTGCAAACTTCAAAATAAATTTTTGCCCAATTCAGACGCTTGCAAAACCGTATCATCTTTGTATATCTGAATGGAGCAAGTCACACCAAGATGATAGTTACATCTCCAGCCTCAGATCACTGGGTTCTCGAACCTTGTACTCCCTGTGTTACTGTTTCCTCTGGCACACTTTCATCGTTATCTCAACCATGGCTGTCGTCTGCAACTTCATCTTCATCCCTGCCCACTTCAAGAACTGAACTGTAACTGCTACACCCAAACCCCACTTCGAGTTTTATGTATGCTTTACCTCGAGGAAACGATGAAAACCAGGTCGAATCATCACCTTCATCACTGTTCAACCATCTCTGCTATTGGGCCTGGTCTTGTTTTCCCTCTTCCTCTCGGTATTCTTTTCTTTCTCTCACTTCTTCTCTGTCGATCTGCTCCTTTTCTTCCGCTCTCTTTCTCTGTTTCTCTTCCCTTCCATTTGAGAAAGGAAAGCCACTTCATTTTCATTTTCAATAGCAAAGTACGTATATATATATATGAAGAATATTCAAGAGAATAAAATTTCACACATTTTAAAACTTGATAGATCAAAAAAAAAAAAAAAAAAACGTATACCTCACCATGTATATATATATGGCCATCTACTACATCTGCAATTGCAAAAGCCATTTCATTTTCAACTCATTCTTTTCCGTCAAACCCTAACAAACCTTCTCTCCTCCTCAAATCCCGCCACATCCTCTCCTTCAGAACCCTCACCACATCCCCCTCTCCCTCGAGCTCTCCTTTGCTTGGCCAGGCCCTCAAAATCCTCCATCCACCCTCCATCTCCCTCTCCCACCCCCAAGATCTCCAAATCCTGGCCATCAATTCCAGGCCTACCGTCCTCGTCGCCGAGAAGCTCGAAGCAGCTAGCTTGACCTCCTCCGGGCCTTCTCCAACATCGACTGCTCCTACAAACTCTCTCCCAAGGAGCTCTGCTCCAAGATCTCCCTTTGTGAGAGGGAGAGATGAAGGAGGGAGGCAGACAAGAGAAATGCGTGCGTCGCCGAACTGCACCTACCGTGCACCACTGCTGAGGAAGGAGACAAGAAGGGCCAAGCAAGGGTTTTGGTCCCTATTTCTGACGAGAAACATACCCATACAGCCAAAGCACACGCTTGCGCTTATTTTACCCTGAGCGCGAGCTTAGGCGAGCCCGTCACAAAGATAACCACACACGGTCAAAGCTCACGCTTGCGCGTAGTTTTTTCCTAAGCGTGACCCTGCCTGGGAAAGGCTCGCTTAAATTCAACCTTATATAAAAAAATCTCATAAGACCGCGCCCTTAGAGCTCACCTTTTGGTTTATCCAAATGTATCGAATACACGATCCTCTTAAATTACAAATGTTTACTAAGTTTTGGTTAAATCCGAATTTATTAAATCATTGAATCGACTATACACCGATTTGAATGAACTATTGACCATTAAATTTTTTAGACTCAAATGGAAATAATAGAAGCCATGATTAGAGCTCGTTTTTTGAAGAGAGGAGGGTCCTAGGGAGTCTTTCAAATTTCCCCATCCCCATCCCCATGTGGGACTCTAAGTAGGCCTTACAGGTGTGCCTGTTAGAAAGATACCCACACGAGCAAAGCTCACACTTGTGCTTATTGTCCCCTAAGCTCATGCTTAAGATATAATGAAAATAATTCTTTGTGAGAACTCTAGGTGAAGCCCATCTATCACTCAATCCAAACCTTGCAATACATAGGAAACCCTTTTCCCGATTATCATACACTCCAAGTTTAGGTCAAATCCGGATTTATTAGATCATTAAATCGACTATGCACCAATTCAAATGGATTGGATTTGTGGACCGTAAATGAAGGGGTTAGAGACAAGTGATTAGGGCTAAACTTGATATTTTGGGTGGTTTCACATAAATTTTTTCATCCCCGCTGGTCCCATTCTCAAATGGGACTCATAAGTAGGCTCTCTAAAAAGTTATCACGGTAGTATGTGAGAATTATTCTCACAAGATCAAAGCCATATATATATATGAGGGGTATTCATGTGGATATGTCCCGCACCATTTTAGTGATGGATACTTCTTATTTTAGACCTACCAAGTTTAAAAGGGCTTGTGAGGTGCAATGATTTTATCCTTTTGCACATTAATACTTTCCAAAAAAAGAGTATCTCTCACCAAAATTGTGTGGACATACGCACCCCTCACCAAAATGGTGAGGAATATATGCACATGAATGCTCCTCATATAGCAGAATATTCATGTGCATATGTCCCTCACTAGATATATATATATATATATGAGAGCACCTCTCTTAAGCTCAAGTGTGTGGCTCACGCCTGTAAGGCCCACCCAGAGACCCACATGGGCATGGGGATGGGGGAATTTGATGGACTTCCTAATACTTTTCTCTCTGCAAAAAAAAAAAAAAAAAAAAAGCTTCAATCGTGGTTTCTCTCATATCCATCTGGGCCCTAAAAATTTAATGGTCAACAGTCTATTTGGATCGATGGACAATGGATTCGGATTTGACCATAAATTAGTAGATCTATGCAAGTCAGGGGGGGTCGTGTTTGGTCTATTTGGATGAACCGAAGGTGAATCCCAAGGGGTCAGGCTTATGAGATTTCTTATATAAGCTTGAGCTTAGAAAAGACTTACCATAAATATATATATATATGAAAAACCTTCGCCGAGCACCTAGTGCTTACGATAAGGTGAGCACCACGTGTCAAAACACTAATAGGGCTCAACTTATGATCCATCTAAGTGGACCATATAAAAAGTACCCCGGTGATAGTCATCGATCCCAATTTTGGCATCCATTAAATTGGATTGGACAACTGGACCAACTTTCACTCATTTTAGATAGTGAAAACTTGTTGGCCATTGATCAAGTGGTTAGAATGATGATTTGAGCTTTCGCCATCATACATAGGTAGGTGGATGGGAGATCTTTCAATCCCTGTGGTCCCATCCCTAAGTAAGGCCCCTAGTGGGCCACACTAGAAAGTGGTGCTCAGTAGAGGGGCTCCCATATATATATATATATATATGAACAAGCCTCTCCTACGCTCAAGCTTATATAAAAAATTTCGTAAGCCCGAGACCTTAGAACCCACCTTTGGTTTATCTAAATGGACCAAACACACAACCCCACCGAATTGCACATATCCACCAATTTTTGGCCAAATTTGAATTTCCTATACTGTTGGATCAACTATGCACCTATTCAAATGGATCGTTGACCATTAAATTTTTAAAGCCTAGGCGAAGATGATAGAAACCACGGTTGTGGCTAATTTTTTGTAGGAAAAATAGTCCTAAGAAGTCCTTCAAATCCCCATATCCTCATCCCCATGTAGGTCGCCAAGTGGGCCCCACAGGCATGACCCACATACACTTAAGCTTACCTTATCTTAAAATTGAGCTTAAGAGAGGGGCTCCCTATATGTATGTATATATATATTGAGTGAGAGAGAGAGAGAAAGGAATTCTCAAAAACTGACCATGTAAAAGGAAGAGTTTTTGCCCATTTTGACTTGTCTAATAAAATAATGCCACCTTACATTGTTTACATATTCCCATGTAGTGGTTGCCATAAGTAATTTAGACTCTTGTGAAGTGATAATCTCCTATGTGGGCGTAGGGACTTATTAAAACACATCTTGTCATTGCTTCCATCCAAAAGTGGTCCATACATCTATGTAAAACACACCTATATAATATTACTATGAGACCTTTTCCCAATGGCAATAATCTAAATTCAATGAGGAAAAACCTCACGGTCAGGTCCCACCACGTCACCAGTATGTATGGCAGGCTGCCCACTGATGACGTAGCGAGATCTAATTGATCTTGCTACAGTCACCGTGGGGCTTTTTGATAGCAGATCCGAGCTCCCATGGTAAAGCTAGTGGCTATGCGCTACCTACTTGCCATTGCTTCCATCCAAAAGTGGTCCATACATCAACTATATGTCAACAATGCATTTCTACATGGTGATCAAAAGAGGAGGTTTACATGAAGATCCCACCTAGTTTTTATCAAACAAAGGGACGATTATGTTTGTCGAGTTCATAAGTCGATTTATCGCCTAAAACGGGCTTCAAGAAATGCGTTTTCCAAGCTATCGTCAACTCTTATTGCTACTGGTTTTGTGCAATCTAAGGCGCAGTGTTCTCTTTCTAGCAAGATTTTTGGTCACCTGCATGCATGCGTGCTAGTTTTTGTAGACAAAATTATAATTACCGGCAATGACTTAACAACAATTTTTCATTTGAAGAATTTTCTACATACAAGATTCCATATAAAAGAATTGGGACAACTCAAATATTTTCTGCGCATAGAAGTTGCTTGTTCTTCAGAGGGTTTTATACCAACGAAAATAAACTTGAGATCTTTTATAAGATACTGGCCTATTGGGTGCATGACCTGTAGATTTTCCGATGGAGCAACAGTTAAAATTAACCTCCAATGGTGATCCTAAACCCTTCATCTTATAGATGTGGTTGATCAATTTATCTACTAGAAAATAACTCGTCCTGACATAACAAATATGTCCACAGCTTAAACAAAATCATTCAACATCCTCCTCAACCTCGTCTTGATGTTGATCAGCGGCTACTTGGCTATCTCAAAAGTGCTCCTGGCCAATTCATTTTGCTCTCTTCTAGTCCACTCCAAATTTTAGGATATTTTGACTTAGATTGGGCGAGTTGTCCAATAACCCACAAATCTACTACTAACTACTGGACTTTTTAGGTACTAGTACCATATGATGGAAGACAAGTAAGCAACCTACAATTTCCGTTCTTCTACCGAGGTTAAATGTCGTGCCATGGCTCCTCTCAATCGTGAGTTCACTTGGATTAAGTGAAATTTCTCATGGCCAAGCCATTACACTATTTTGTGGCAACAAGGCAGCCTTGCACATTGATGCTAATTTTATTTTTCATGAATGGACTAAACATATCAAATTTGATTGTTACTTAGTCTGAAAAAAGATACAATTTGGGCTTATTCGGACTGCTCATCCCCACCCTTCATGACAATTTGCGGATCTCTTCACCAAAGCCTTGGGTCGTTATCATTATTGACTATTGATTAACAAGTTGGGCATGCTGAATATTCATGCTCGAGTTGAGGGGGCATATTGAATTACCATTGACTTTCACACGTTTCATCCATCATCAATTAGATTAGAGAATCAAGATTTGTTTGTGATATCAAATAGGTTTGTTCAATTCATGATTTCTCCAAACGAGGCAAAATTTAAATAGTATGAATTGATTGATTAGACGTGCATAATGTGGTCATCGTTATGGAAGGTGCTGAGCTTTTCAAAAGATTGTGATGAATTGTGGATGCTACGAGTCAACCCAAGGTTCTTAAACTTGGGACATGGACTTGACTCATCCAATGCACAAAAATCTGACTCAAATAGAGTCACATAGTGGCTCAGGAGTCTTTTTTTTTTAAATGATTTTGAAAATACTTAAAATCCAGAAGATTTTATGGGACAAATCTCTTAGATGGCTATGCACGAAAAAGGACATCATAGTACGTACCAAGTGCATAGAAAAGGCTCTCTCACTAACTACAACTTCTTTTTTTGCCTTTTTTGACTGATTGTCGCTCATTTGAATTAAGCAACAATATTATCGTTTGTGTCTTCCTTCTTCCTGTCCATCTCTCTCCATTCTCAAAAACTAAAATAAATCCACAAAACACACAACAACAACCTTTCATCACACCAATCTATGATCGTTAATTTTTTAGAACTGAAACCAAAGGGCTTGAATCTTCTTATGATCTTAATGTTTTAAGTGCCCCTAATCCCCATCTTGACATCTTGATTTGCATTTCTACAACCAAAAAAAAATTTTTTTTTATATGCCTTCCACCCTAATTCTCATTCTTCGAAGGCACCAAGTGCTAGCTATTTGACACTAGAAAAACAAGGATTTTCTAATAAAACAATTCATAGATGAAAAGGTCAAAATGGGTGTATCACTATCTTCTACTGTTGCAAAGTCGATGAGCTTAGAAGAAGCATGATAAAGGAGCTGTACAAGTCACTCCCTTGCAAACCTTGCAATGACTTCATTTCAACAACCTTTTGTCGCATCAATCTATGATCTTTAATTTTCTAGAACTGTTAAGTTCTAGATTGCATCATTTTAGGATGAGTTAGGGGTTTAATTAGGTAAATTACATCATTCATCATCTAATTCCATCATTTCATGCATTTTTACTAAGAAACTTGAATTTTTATATTTTTCATACATTTTCTATGTTAACTTAGAACTTTTTTGCAATTTTTCTCCGAAGAGTCCTAAATGGTGTAAAACTCTACCTAGACTAGTTCTACTTTAATGTGAGCTCTTCAATATTTTTTGCATTCACTTAGAACGTGTAGAAAAGTGTAGGACCTGCAAAACCCCTAAGAAAGTTCAGTCTTTGTGCTAGAAGGAATATATGCACCATAGGTGGGACCCATACTCTCTATTGAACATCCAACATTTCTTTCATTCTCATCCATTAGCATAAAAGAGTATTCCTCCTTTATCACTCCCAATTCTATCCTAATTTGAAGATAAACAGAGAAGGGGAGATAAAGTTGGGGGGAAATTGAAAAAAAATGAAGAAAAGATAAGAAAGCAGAACCGAGAAGAACTCTATCCCTTGGATGTCCAGCCACTCCCTCTCTTTATTAGGAATGTCTAATAACCCTTTGGGCCCATCTCTCATATATGGAAGAGTCTCATTATAAAAAGAAAGTTAGCCCCATTTTTCTAAGGACAACTTAACTTAAAATAGACATATATCTGAAATCATGAGTCCAATCGGCATAATCTTGGTACCGTTAAAAAGCTTATTCAAAGTAGATATCCGGAGAGCCCTGCAATTTGTAGCTAAAATTACTAAGTTATGGCCTTGGGAATAAAAATTTAATTCAAGAAGTGCATATGCAAAGAAATCCAAAAATCCAAATTCATTTAGAGTTTTCCCTCAACCTTATCTTGGAGGCAAAAAAAAAAAAACCTTTCTAAAAGAGAAAGAGCTCTATCTCTTCGCAGAGTCTAAGATAGAGCAACAAGGGAGTTCAAAAATCATAAATAGACCCCTCATGAACATGCAAAAACAACATATTCCACACCACCCTTAGACGTTCTACTTCCTTTTCCTCTGTTATCTTTATAATTTTTATATTTTTTAGAATTATTTTGTGGTATTTTGGAGTCCTGTTCTGAAAATAAGGCTAAGAAGGGAAAATTTTGAGAGATTTTATTGTATTATTTGTAGATTTTAATTAAGAAGTTAGAAATTCTTTTGTTATGGAAGAGTATTCTTTTGTCGCGGAAGAGTAGTCATTTGGATCGAAATGTCTTGATGAAGGTAAATTAGCATATTTCTTCAATTTCATGCCTTTTTATTTAATAGTTTGTTTGTATCTATATTATGCATGCTTTATCGTAAAAATAAGTATGTCTTTAGGTCTATGACTACTCTCTATTCTTCGTTCTATTGATTTCACTTTAATCATATATGCTTGTTTAATATATTATGCTTAGGATTACATTTCTTTGATAATCTATGTTTACTTGATATATGATGCTTATATGTTTTTTTAATATTTTATGAGATGAAGGAGCTTTTAGCTTTTTAATTAAATCTGAAATATTGAGCTTTTTATAGATAAATCATCCAGATCAGAAATATTGATTTATTTTTTATTTGAGTAAATTTGAGACAAATCTTTTAAATTAAGAGCATATTTTGGTTATAATGGATTCATGACATTTTAATATGTTTTTCATTGTTATTAATCTTTGCACTTTAGGTTTAATTTAGTTTTTGTTTCACATAACATTCATCTCTCTTTTATTATTGTTTTTAAAAGAAATTTCAGATTTTTAATTAAAAGTTAAAAAGTACTCCATGTAATTGCTATTGTCTCAAAAAGACAACTGTGCAGTTCCAGTCTTCACTGGATTTGAATAAAAATTCCACATCAAGAACCAAAACCAAAGGGTTTGAATCTTCTTATGATAGTAATTTGCCTGCTACTTTGATTCTCTTTCATGGAAGGCACCAAGCGTTATCTAGAATCATGAACAATGACACTAGAAAAACAATGATTTCCTAAAAAAAAAACTGATAGATGAAAGGTTGGAATGGTGTATCACAATCTTCTAGTGTTGCAAAGTCGATGAGCTCATAAGAAGCATGATAAAGGAGTGTACAAGTTCCTCCCTTGTACATAAAACCTTGCAATAACTTCCTTTTTCTCTCTTTCTCTTTCTATAATCAATTGTAACTTCTTTCCATTGCCATTGCGGTGTGTTTTGTGAGTTTATTTTAGTTTTTTTTTAAATGGAGGGAGATGGACAAAGAAGAGGGATAAGAAGACAAAAGGAGAGGAAGAACAAAGACACAAGTGACGATATCATTGCTCAATTGAAACGAGTGGCAATATCATCGCTCAATCAAAAAGGTAAGAAAAAAAGAGTTAAAATTGGCAAAAGGATATTTTTTGTGTAGTTGAAACTACGAGGTCATTTTTCATGCACAAGCATGTTAGGGATTTTGTTTTACATAAAATACTCTAAATATTAATTTATCAAATACTTATAAATATAAACATACATTTATTTAAATGCATTCATGATAATAAATGTATATTAATGAATTTTTTAAATATGCAAAAAAATACCACAATAAGAAAAATAAATAAATAAAGTTATTGCCTGCTACATATTGTTTTAGTCAAAATACTGAATGTAGTTTCAAATTACATGCCAATCGTCATTTTAGGTTGTTGACAACAAATCACATGCACAATTACTTGAAAATAGACATCAATTATCTCTAGTCAGATCCACCTATCTAATGATTCAGAATACAAACAACAACTGAAATTAGGTAACTAAGCTCATGAGTTTCCCCTCTATTTGATTTAGTCTTTTGTCAAAACTAGGTCACTAGAAAGAGAAAAGTTTAAACTTGATGACTTTTCCAACCTTGATTCAGTCACTTCTCCGAACAAATTAGGATGACTTGATGCACAGATCTATGGGTTGAATAGTTTAGATATGCTAAAGGACCTAAGTAAAGATATTATTAAATTAAGGGTTAAGATAATGTAGTAGGATTGAATTTTCACCTACTCCTTATCCACAATGAGATTTTCCACCTACCAATACTTGCAACGCCCATGATTGGTATCCATTCAAATGACCCCACAAACTAGGCCATATATAAGAAGGTATGCATTCTATTTGTAGGAGAAAGTTTTTTTAGTGGATCCATATCCTCTCTAGCTTTCCCGTAGGAAACTCCCTACATCTTTTTTCCTATTTTTTTCCTTTTTCTTTTCCATATTAGGATAAACCCACTGCTTTACTAGATATTGTCATTTGTAAAGATTGGGTCTATTGGACGTTGTTAGCTATTTAATCTACCACAATGAAACTTTCAATCACGAATAGTTCTATTTCATCCATTCATTCTGTAACACTCCGATCCCCTTTGAGCCGGATTAGTGGCTCATTAGTGTGCTTTTTTGTTAATTAATTCTTTTGGACTTGGTTTCGAGTCTTGGATAGTTAGTTGAGTAACCTTTGACCTGGGATAGGTAGTTCTAAGCCATTTTTCGTAATTTTGCTTTTACTTTGAGTGCATCATAATTGCATCATCTTGGTGGCAGCACGTGTATTTTGTTGAGCTCGTTATTTTCCGTAACTATCTCAGACCCATTCGGAGTCAATTGGAGAAGTTGGACCCTCGTGTGACTTAAACTGTAAATAGCTGAAACTCATTGGCTGTTGATTTAAACTCCCAAAACTATATATATATGAGTCATCCTCCAGGTGTCTCTCTCCTGCTCATTTCATTTGCTTAGACGTTGCATGCAACTCCAGGAGAGCTACACGTCTGTTCTCTTCTCTTCATTCTCTTCCTCTTCTGTTGGTGTTGGGATTTTCCATCCATTTCAATTGGGTTCTTTCTCTTCTCTCATCTCTGTCTTTGCTTGAGGTAAGTGGGTTCTCTCCAAGCTTTCTTCTTCTTCTTCTCCAATTAGATCTCCCATCTCTCTCTGCATGCTCATGGTTTGTGTTTGGATTTGTTTTGCTTGGGTTGTAGTTGGATTTGAGATTGGCTTCAGTGATTGACAGAGCTTTGAGGCAAGTATAAGTACAGGATTGTATAACACATATGGGTATTTTGTTTGACTGCTTTGATTTCATCTTATATACATCCTATGCATGTCTGTTATGTTTTACAGCCAAATTCTGTGATTTTGGA
Source organism: Sextonia rubra (assembly GCA_037013555.1). Taxonomy (NCBI): domain Eukaryota; kingdom Viridiplantae; phylum Streptophyta; class Magnoliopsida; order Laurales; family Lauraceae; genus Sextonia; species Sextonia rubra. The sequence goes on along the minus strand of JASUAD010000013.1, from coordinate 15,982,766 downwards.
ACCTCTGGAACTTGTTTTGTTAAGTTTCTGTACCAAATTTCAGTTTCTGTACTCAGCCCGAACTCAATTCTGTATTGTACGGCTAAGCCGGAATTTTATACGGCTCAGATTCCAGAGACTTGAATTTTCGTATTTTGTTCTACGCTAGGCTACGGCTGAACCGTAAATTAATCTACGGCTGAGCCGTAAGCTAGCCGTGACCCAGCCGTGAATTATCACCCTGATCAGTCGAAACTTTCTGATTTCAGTACTCTTACGGGGAAGCTACGGCTAAGCCGTGGATTGGTCTACGGCTAAGCCGTGGACTCCACCGTAGCTCAGCCGTAAAATGTATCAGATCAGAGGTGGAAGATGACCAGTTTAGCGGTGTATTGAAGGGAACCACGGTTAAGCCGTAGTGCAAGTTACGGCTAGGCCGTAAGGTGTATACGGCTAAGCCGTAGGTCACCCATGGCTAAACCGTAAGCCCTGGAAAATCTGAAATAAAACTTAGGATAATGGTGTGACTTTTATAGGGCTAAATTACAGGTTAATCACCCATGTAAACCTGCCCAATGGACTGTGTGGTCCGCATTAATAGTCTGTTAGGCTGTGACTTATTCATGCTGTCACGACCCGAGCCCAGAAATCGGGGGTTAGCGAAAAGCTAAACCGGTGACACACGTACTCCCGTGCACGTGCACCCAAACCCAGTCCAGATGCACGCCCACAAGGGATCTAACACGTGCGAACTAAGCGTACGCGGAAGCTATACATATCATAGCAAGCAACAAAGAAAATAGCGGAAGCCAAAACAAATACAAATACGGAAACGACAAAGACAACTACACTGATAGAAAACCAAATACACACCAAAATCAATATATACAAAGATACACAAAGTCCAAAGTCCAAATACAAATCTCTCAAAATCCCAAAACAAAAGCCACTGGAAGTATGCATGAACGCACTCGGCAGAGATGATCAGGCCCACTCTGCCAACCCTGAGGGTGCCTCTACACTCGCCCCTGCAGCCTCCTCGACCGCCGGGGAGCTGGGCAAGGTATCTGTGCCTGCAACACCCCAGACAACACAAATGAATACAACGATCCAGCAAATATAAGTAGCAGAGATGAAACACTCATAGTATCAAAGCTGAATAAGGACAGAATAGTAATCTCAGAATTTCATCTTAGTATGCTAAGCAAATCGTGCATAGAAGTAAAGCATGATATGTGAATCAAAACATAGAAATACTGACTAAGTGGCTACTACGTTAACCAAGTTCTCTCCAATAGAGAGCAGAGCAAAGCAGAGCAGAGGAGAACACCACTGACCGGGCCAGGGTACAAGTGGGTCTCAGGTTCCTGGGTTCCGGGGTCCCAAGACAAAGCAACACTGCAGTGAATACAGAGATACAGAGATCTAAGCCAGAGGTAACCCCGTCGGGCATCCTAGGGCTGAGGCTGAGTAGAGCCAGACTAATACCAATCAAATCAAATCCATAGAAAGGGAGATTATCCGCTTTGGACTCACCGATGACAAAGACCGGATCTTATCCTCACGTATTAACCTCTGGGCAGAGCCACCAGGGAATACCCAAAATATACAAAGCCAGAGAATATACAAAGCATAGTCGAATTACAGATTAGAACATAGATTAAATCAAAGCACAGCATAGATCAGAACTTAGTGCCGAACAAAGAATGATACAGATATACAGAACGAAAGCAAAATGACTGAGGAATGCATAACATAATTTAACAGAGCAGAGGGCAAAACTATAAACAATATGCAATGCATCTCAGATTAATATGGAGTCAAGGTTCATTACAAGCCAGTCCTACGCTAGTTGTTCACTGTCACTAACCGTGCATGTTGATGTAGTTTTAAGTTAGTCAATACACCGTTGCCATCAAAGTGTTGCGAAATCTTTGCGTGCACCGACGTCCTTTAAACCAACACCCATGGGGAGGTGCTTAACAGTACAACAACACTCACATGAATAAGTCACAGCCTAACAGACTATTCATGCGTTCCAAGAATCCATTGGGCCGGTTTACATGAGTGGTCAACCCGTGTTTGAGCCCTACAAGTCTCACCATTATCCTAAGTTATGTTTCAGAATTGTCATGCCTAACGGTTTAGCCATGAGGGACCTATGGTTGAGCCGAAGACATCTTACGCGCTCGTCGTACTATGCACTACGGCTTCACCTTGGTTCCATTCAAAACACAGCTAAACAGATCATCTTTCACCTCTGATCTGATGCCTTTTTCGGCTGAGCTACAGTCAGTATACGGCTTAGCCGTAGACCAATTCACGGCTTGGCCGTAGCATTCCACGGCTTAGCCGTAGCCACACCGTAGGAGTACTGATATCAGAAAAGTTTCGACTGATCAGAGATTTAATTCACGGCTGGGGTACGGTTGGGTCACGGCTAGCTTACGGCTCAGCCGTAGGACAAATTACGGCTTAGCCGTAGCCTAGCCGTAGAACAAAACTCAAATTTCCAGTCTCTGGAAATCAAGCCGTAGAAGTTCACGGCTTAGCCGTACAATACAGAGATGAATTCGGGCTGAGTACAGAAACTGAAATTTGACACAGAAACATCTCCAAACAAGCTACAGAGGTTCCAAATTCACAAGCATTGGCTGTAAACATCAGATACACTAAAGAAGATGGGAATCAAAGCATTCAAATAGAGTACCCATGTGTGTTATCAAAGTCTGTACTTATACTTGCCTCAAATCTGGAAATCCATTGAAACAAGCTCCAAAGCAACTAAAAATCAAAGCAAATCAAAGAGATACACCATGCATGAGATGAAGACAAAGCGATCATAGAATGGGAGAAGCAATTGGAGAAGAAGAAGAAGAAAGAATTGGGAAAGAACCCACTTACCAAGCTACAGATGGAGATGAGAGAGAAGGAACCCAATCCAAAACAAAATGAGAATCCAACGGCAATCGATCAAGAGAAGCAAAGAAGAGAGAGAGATGAACGAACGTGGAGCTGCTCCTAATCTTGCATGCAATCGATCGAGACAAATGGGCAAGGAGAGAGACACATGTGAGCTGACTTATATTTATAGATTTGTAGTTTTAAAACAAGGTCCAATGGGTTTAAGCAATTTACAGATTAAGTCACGCGAAGGTCCAACTTCTCCAATTGACTCCAAACGGATCTGACTCAGTTACGGAAAATAACGAGCTCAACAAAATACATATGCTGACACCAATATGATGCAAATATGATGCAAGCAACGCAAAAGCAATATTACGAAAAAGGGCTTAGAACTACCTATCTCAGGTCAAAGGTTGCTCAACTACCTATCCATGACCCAAAACAAGTCCAAAAGAAATAAACAAAACAAAACACACACTAATGAGCCACTAATCCGGCTCAAAGGGGATCGGAGTGTTACACATGCGAACGTTGATTTACTGTTAAGCACCTTCCCATGGGTGTTGGCTTAAGGGACTTAGGTGCACGAGAGGATTACATTGCAACACTTGGATGGCAACGGTGCATCGAATAACTTAAAACTACATCATCATACACGGTTAGTGACAGTGAACAACTAGATTAGTGTTGGCTTGTAATTAACCTTGATTCCGTATTAATCTGAGATGCATTGCATATTGATTACAGTTTTGCCCTCTGTTTTGCTAATCTATGCTTATGCATTACGAGGTCATTTTGCTTTTGTCCTGTATATCTGTTTCATTCTTCGATCTGCGCTACGCTTTGATCTATGCTATGCTCTGTCTTTCTGTTATGCTCTGTATATCCCTGGCTTTGTATATCTCTGATTTATTGGGTATTCCCTGGTGGCTCTGCCCAGAGATTAATACGCGAGGATAAGATTCGGTCTTTGCCATCAGTGAGTCCAAAGCGGATAATCTCCCTTCTTTTGGATTGATTTGATTGGTATTAGTCTGGCTCTACTCAGCCTCAGCCCTAGGATGCCTGACCGGGTTACCTCTGGCTTAGATCTCTGTATCTCTGTATCACTGCAGTGTCGCTTTGTCTTGGGACCCAAGAACCCAGGAAACCGAGACCCACTTGTACCCTTGGCCCGGTCAGTGGTGTTCTCATCTGCTTTGCTCTGCTCTCTAGTGGAGAGAATATGGTTAACGTAGTAGCCACCTAGTTCAGTATTTCTATGCTTTGATTCACTTATCATGCTTTACTTCTATGCACGATTTGCTTAGCATACTAATATGAAACTCTGTAATTAATATTCTGTCATTATTCAATTTGATACTATGAGTGTTTCGTCCTTGTTACTTATATTTGCTGGATCGTTGTATTCACTGCGCTGTTTGTGGTGTTGCAGGCACAGATCCCTTGCCTGGCTCCCCGGCGGTCGAGGAGGCTGCAGGGCAGAGCCTAGAGGCACCCTCCCGGTTGGCAGAGTGGGCCTGATCACCTCTGCCGAGTGCGTACATGCATATCTTCCGTAGCTTTTGGGTTTTTGGTTTTTGGAGCTGTGTACTTTGTACTTCGGATTTTGTCACTCTGTATATTCGTACATATTGATTTTGTCGTGTACTCAGACTTGTATCTGGTTCTCGAGTATTGTATTTAGCTTTATCTTTTTCCGTTCCGCATTTGTTTTGGCTTCCGCTATTTCTTTGTTGCTTGCTATGATATCTACAGCTTTCGCATTCATTTGTTTCGCACGTGTTAGATCCCTTGTGTGTGTGCATCTGGACTGGGTTTGGATGCACGTGCACTGGAGTACGTGTGTCACAGGTTTAGTTTTTCGCTAACCCCCGATTTCTGGGCTCGGGTTGTGACACATTCCATAATATAATTAGATCAAGCAATTTGGAACATCCTGTTGGGAAAAGAGAAAGACAAGAAGAACACACAATCCACACAATAAACACCAGATTTACGTGGTTCACCCGATATGAGCTACGTCCACGGAGATTTAAACCTGTTCCACTATTGTTAGAGATCACCCACAAGAAGAACAATCCTTTTCTTGTGATTACAAGAGTACACCACTCTCCTAGGGTTCTTCTCTGCAAAAAAACAACTCTCTCTTTCTCACACCACCCAGAATAAAACAGAAGCCCTAATTTATAAAAAACCTTGAGCAGTAACAACCGTCGAATCTGCCCTTATAACAAAGGGTCCATATTTAAACCGACATATTACAAAATTACCCCAGATCAAGCTTCACCAACCCATCAATCTCCCACTTGAAGACTGATCACACTGAATGGCAATGACAACAACAGAATACAGGTTCAAATCTCAACACCTTGTCTTCAAACAAGAAGTCCAACTGAAGTTGAGCACAGCTTCAATTTCTCTATGTTCACCACCTTTGTAAACATGTCTGCTGGATTCTGACTTGTGAGACTCTTATCCAATTTCAACACCTTTTCTTCTAGAAGCCACCGTATGAAGTGATATCTTCTCCGAATTTGTTTGGTTCTTGGATGAAAGGCCGAATTCTTCGCAAGATGAATGGCACTCTGACTATCACTGTACAGCTTGTTGTCCTCTTACTTTTTACCCAACTCTTCCATTAACTTCTGTAACCAAATCACTTCCTTGCTAGCTTCTGTAACAGCAACATACTCTGCTTCTGTAGTCGAAAGTATAACAACATCCTGTAATTGTGATTTACAACTGATTGCTGCACTACCCAAGGTGAAGACATATCCAGTAGTCCTTCTACTTCTATCAAGATCTCCTGCCAAGTCTAAATCAACATAACCCTCCAATTTGATTTTTGGTCCTCCAAAACACAATGCTGCATTAGTAGTTCCTCTCAGATATCTGAGAATCCACTTAACTACTTCCCAATGTGTTTTTCCAGGGTTACCCATGAATCTGCTTATAACTCCCACTGCATGAGCAATATCAGGTCTTGTGCTAACCATAGCATACATCAAACTGCCAACAGCTAAAGCATATGGGATCTTTGACATGTCATCTTTCTCCTGTTCTGTCTTAGGAGACAACTCTTTTAAGAGTTTGAAATGGCTTGCTAGTGGAGTGATAATTGGCTTAGCACCTTGCATGTTGAATCTGTATAAGACCTTTTCAACATATTCTGCCTGAGACAACTTTAATGTACGATATGTTCTATTTCTAGTGATTCTCATGCCAAGAATTTAATTCGCAGCCCCCAAATCCTTCATTTCAAACTCCTTTGACAACTGTTTCTTCAGATTATTTATTTCTTGCATGTTCGATCGTGCAACAAGCATGCCATCTACATACAAAAGGAGAATGATATAACCGTTATCAAAGTTTTTATAATAACAACAATGGTCTACATGACATTGGTTATAACCTGTGTTGTACATAAACCTATCAAATTTGATGCACCATTGTCTTGGGGCCTGCTTCAAGCCATATAAACTCTTTTTGAGTTTACACACCATGTCTTCCTTTCCTGAGATAGCATATCCTTATGGCTGATACATGTAGATATCCTCTTCCAAGTCACCATGGAGAAATGCAGTTTTAACATCTAAGTGTTGAAAATGTAGATCTTCTACTGCCACAATGCTCAAAACACTTCTGATTATGTTTAACTTAACCACATGAGAAAATAGTTCAGAATAATCAATACTTTTCTTCTGCTGGAAGCCCTTTGTAACTAATCTGGCCTTATATCTCTTACTGCCGTCATGTTCATCCTTTAACCTGTACACCCACTTGTTATGCAATGCTTTCTTTCCTTCAGGCAACTAAACTATGTCCCATGTCTGATTTGATAATAATGATTGCATCTCATCTTCCATGGCTTGCTCCCACTTAGCCCGAGTATCAACCTGCATTGCCTCTTTATAACATTCTGGTTCACCACCATCAGTTAACAACAAGTAATACATTGAAGGTGAATATCGCTGTGTAGGCTTAGGAATCCTAGATGACCTTCTTACCGGTGTAGGTGTATGAGGATCCACTTGTGGGTTTACATTTTCATGTACTTCGGGTGCATCATTTTTAGGAATGTCCTCTAATCTAGGTACTCTGTATTATCCTTTTGCACATTATCCTTATCCTTATGCATGACTTTCTCATTGAATACAACATTTCTACTTCTTATGATTTTTCTATTTTCTTCATCCCAGAAGTGATAACCAAATTCATCAGAACCATATCCAATAAAAGTGCATTTCCTGGACTTAGGATCTAACTTATCCCTTTTCTCAGCATCAATATTGAATATAAGAGATACAACCAAATACTTTTAAGCGTGAAAGATTTACCTCTTTTCTACTCCAAGCTTCCTCTAGCAATCCACCATCCAAAGGTACTGAAGGCCCACGATTGATCAAGTATGCAGCAGTGCTCACTGCTTCTGCCCAAAACTGCTTAGGCAATCCAGTATGCAGCCTCATGCTTCTAGCACGATCTACAATGGTCCTGTTCATACGCTCTGCTACACCATTTTGTTGTGGTGTATTAGGAATAGTCTTTTCTCGCTTTATACCATTTGTGGAGCAATACTCGTCAAATTCTTTGCTGCAGTACTCTCCCCCATTATCAGACCTCAGGCATTTCAATTTCAGACCTGTTTCATTTTCAACCAAAGCTCTCCACTTTTTGAAAATACCAAACACATCAGACTTATGTTTTATAGGATAAACCCATAATTTTCTGATAGCATCATCAATGAATGTAACAAAGTAAGAAGATCCACCAAGAGAAGATACCTGTGTTGGTCCCCATACATCCGTGTGAACCAGTTCCAACATTTCTGATTTTGGTTGCCTCCCTACTTTTGAGAAAGTGCCTTTCTTCTGTTTTTCGAAAACACAGTCTTCACAGAACTCTAAGTCCAAAGACTTGAGATCTTGTAGCTTACCTTTCGAATGAAGGATTTTCATCCCTTTCTCACTCATGTGTCCGAGTCTACAGTGCCATGTGTTTATGTCTGTGCCTTTATTTGCAACTGCAATGGAATTAGTACTGCTATTAGACAAATAAAGAGTACCTTCTTTCTTACCACTAGCCACAACCATACTCCCTTTTATCACTTTCCATGAGTCACCTCCGAAGGTTGTGACATAACCAAAGCTTGCAAGCTGACCAACAAATATGAGGTTTCTTCTTAGGCTCGGTACACGCCAACATCATTCAATTGCCTTGTACCTCCGTTTGGCAATTTGATCTGAACATCTCTTTTCCCAATTATGTCACAAGGTTCATCATCCCCGAGATAAACTTTTTCAAAGTCACCTTTCACATAATTTTAGAGATATTCTTTGTGTGCAGTGGCATGAAAGGACGCACCAGAATCTATAACCCAAGTTTCAAATTTATAATCAAAGGACAAAATTAAAGTATCATGAATAGTATCACCTGCAACATTTGCGAAAGCATCACTATCATTGTCATTGTTACCGTTCCTTTGCTTATTTTTCTTTGGTGGTGCTCTGCAGTCCTTTTTTACGTGTCCCTTTTTGCCACAATTCCAGCATGTGATCTTGCCTTTTGACGATCTTGACTTGTTTCTTGATTTAGATCTTCCATAACTCTGACCTCTCTCAGTTTTCCTGCCTCTGTTTTCCACATTCAATGCATTCCCTAATGATTCACCTGAGGATTTCCTGCGAAGTTCTTCATCGATGATAGCACTCACAACATCATCAAACTTCAGTTTATTTGATCCCGATGAATTACTCAGTGAAGTAACCATACCACTCCAACTGTCTGGTAAAGAAGATAACAATAATAGTATCCAAATTTCATTATCAAAATGTACTTTTACCGATGACAATTAGCTCATGACTGTGTTGAACTCATTTATGTGTTCAGTGACAATTCCACCTTCAGCCATCTTCATGTTAAACAATCTTTTCATCAAATGTACGATGTTTGAAGCAGATGGTTTTTCGTACATTCATGAAAGGGCATTCATAACATCTTTAGTGGTTTGCTATTTAGAAATATTGAATGCAACAGATTTTGTTAAAGAGAGTCTGATCGTACATAGAGCTTTTCTGTCAAGCACCTCACACTCTGGATCTGACATATTTGCAGGCTTATTTGCTTTTTCTCCAAGTGGCAAGTAGAAATTTTTCTAGTAAAGAAGATCCTCTATCTACATCTTCCAGAATGCGAAATTCTGGCCATTGAACTTCTCAATTGTTTGCTTTGTGTCGTCCGTCATTGCTCCCACTCAAAACAAGCTCTATTTACTTGATAATTTTTCTGTCAGTCAAACAGTCAATCTGATTCGTCTATCTCGAAGATCTCATCGCAACGAGTACACCCAAAAAAAAACGGAGCTCAATTTGGAGTCCGGATGACCTCAAAACTTGCAAAACAATTATGGCCGTCGAATCTGGTCAAACCTGCCTATTGACTAGTGCTGACGTCACTGCTGACATCACTGCTGCGCTTCTGGAGTAGACCCGGGTCGGGTTTACCTGACCCGGAACTGATCTGCACTATGCACTGGGCTTTGATGCAGTCGGGTCGGGTCGAACCTGATTGGACCCGACCTGGAAACAACTGGCTGGGCTTCTCTGCAATTGGGTCGATCGAACCTGACCTGACCTGACCTTAACCCACTGTTGCTCTATGGGCTGGACCGTCTACTAACGGGTCGGGTCGAACCTGACCTGACCCAGCATGAACCTACTGTTGATGTTGGGCTGCACTGCAGTCGGGTCACACCTAACCTGACTCGGCCTGGAACCTGCTGTGCTCGTTGGGTTGAGCTGTAATCGGGTCAGGTTGAACCTGACCTGACCCGGCCCGAATCCCCTTCTTCTTCTTCCATGCATTATCAGGTTCTGCAATAAGGAACTAACTGGACTCTTTGTCCGCGGCTACGGCAGCAGTGGTGGCAGCTGTGGACAGCGCACTCTCCAGCGATCCTGCACGACGGCAGGGAACTGCGATCGATGACTAGAGGCGGTGGCGGCAGCGGTTGATTTCAGCGGGACGCCGGGAACAGACGTGCGATGGCTGCAGACTGCGACAGAGCAATGATCCCAGCGACGAGCCTGGCAGCGACGACCGGCGGATGAGGATCAATGTCTGATGAACGGCGGTGATAGAGGAAAGCATCCGGCAACTTTTCCTTCTTTGAGTCCGGTGAAATCAAGAGAGCCTGAAACCCTTCTTCTCGGGTGATGGCTAACGACAGAGACGATCGAGCCTGGATCTAAGTTTCTATAAACAAAAACTTTTGAATCAAGATTTGCACCCACAAATCTCCACGATCCCACGATCCTATCAAACCTCGCTCTGATACCAGTTGTTAGGAAAAGAGAAAGACAAGAAGAACACACAATCCACACAATAGACACCAGATTTACGTGGTTCACCCAATATGGGCTACGTCCACGGAGATTCAAACATGTTTCACTATTGTTAGAGATCACCTACAAGAAGAACAATCATCTTCTTGTAATTACAAGAGTACACCATTCTCCTAGGGTGCTTCTCTGCAGAAAACAACTCTCTTTCTCACACCAACCACCCAGAATAAAACAGAAGCCCTAATTTTTAAAAAAACCCTGAGCAGTAACAACCATTAGATCTGCCCTTATAACAAAGGGTCAAGATTAAATCGACATATTATAAAATTACTCCAGATCAGACTTCACCAACCCATCACATCCAATGGATTTGATGCTTTTTAGATTGATAATCCTTAATGTCCTTGTATATTGATATGCAGATTCCATATATATGTGCTCGGGTGGATGTGGAGGATAAAGGTGGGGAAAAATATTGACTCTACAAATTAGAACTTAGTAGACGTTTTTCCCCCACTTCCATTCTCTCCCTAGTCCGGCCTCATGCAGACAGATCAATTTCCACACAACACAAGTTTCTGCACCATACAAGTGGGGCATTTTTTTCTGCATGCCCTGGTCAACGCTAATTAATATCCCACCAAAAGCAAATTCACATGAGCGTAGGGTGGTGGATATTTGTGGAACCAGATGCCATATTTGTGGATTTTGTAGATTTTTTCCTTAGCACAATGTTCTAATGTTCTACAGAGGGTCACAACATATTCTTCTGCAACAAATTATGATGCACGAACAAGCCCACCGTCCCTGTTGGGTGATGGGTTCGCTGGTTTTTCGGGGAAAGTTCTAGGGATTCTCTCCTGCCTCTGGACCATACACTTGACGTTTGAGCTGAACGATTATGCTCAAGTACTTACAATGATCCACTGTTATAACGAAATGATGACCTGTAGAGTCTAAATTAGATCATGCGACAGAGTAAATTAGAATCATTCAAAATCGAAACAAACCAGTGCCACATTAGTTGGAAGTCATTTCATTGCTTGCCTTTTACTAAATAACTATCATGGATCATGATGAATGGAGAAGAAAAGAGTGCATTTCTGTACTCTAAACTAAATAAAGATGAGGAACATAATTTTGCATGATGCGACATAGATCTTATCGTACGACATAATTTTGGATGATGCGACATTGATCTTATCGTACGTTTTATTTTGGAAGACCTCTTTTCACCACAAAATATGATTTGATGTTTTCATTCATAGATTCTCCTAAAATGAACTACGCAGCCTCTGGTGCATCAAAATTCTGCCATCAAAATACAAACGCAATTACCAAAAATTAACAAAATGCACACAAGTGGACCTAATCAAGTAATTGCACACAAGAGAAATTACAAATTTACATGGTTTGGCAAATTACTTACATCTATAATTACAAAAATCTCTTTTTCTTTTTCTCATTTTATTTTTCTTCTTCTCATTTTGTCCCCTAGAGTCAGAATTACAAGCTACATTGTATCCTAACTTTTGATCATTATAGCCTAAGTTTAGGAATTCATTATATCTTTCTTAAAAATTATGAGTAATTAAAAAGTACTAATACAAAAAATTGTACCACCCAACAACCTCGATCGCCCTACGTAAACTAGTCTCACCATCTAGCCATCATTTGTTACAGATAATATGAAAGAGTATGTAGACCAAGGTGCATTTAGAAAATAAATTCCCATTTTTCCATCACACTAGTCTCATCATCTATGTAGATATTTGTAAAATCTTTCCAGCTAACGCGCATTCTGTGCTTGTTCTTGTTCTTTCTCTTTCTAACGTAAGGCTGTAGTCTGCCTAAATGTGTATATTCTTAACCAATACGGCTTGGTAACCGAGAACAGAACTGTTAGGTTGTTAGAATCCAATTCTCCATCAACATAACATTATTGGATTAAAGCATCTTTTTGTCATCCATGCGTGTGTATGTTTATTTGTTGATCATGTGTGCAATTATTATTAAATTATTATTTTGATATTATTCTCTGGACTGCAATACCAGTAATCGACTTGTACACGCATTCTTCTCCTACTTGCATCTGAAACCACCTATTTAAATCACACCCCACTCAAACACTCCTTCCAAATCATACCCCACTTAAGACCGTTCTTCCACTTTCATCTAGAGCTTGACTACTAGCTTGCAGCTTCTCTGTTCCACTTTCGGTCACGTGGTCACATTAACAAGCTAAGAGAAGACCAGTGTAAGTATACTCTTTCCATGGGACCTCATTCTTCCAAGACCATTAATTTTAGGGGTTCCTAATTGGGACTTTTGGGGTGAAGAGAAGGTGAAGAAAGTAGAGGGAGATCAGATAACTGCGTACTCTACCCAAAAGTTTCACTTTAGAGCAGTAGCAAAACTTGGCCAAAAAAAAAAAAAAAAGAAAGAAAACTAAATACTCTGCATGGTTGTTTGGAGCTGGAGAAACCAGGCTGAGAAAACTGTCCACCGTATAGTTTTACCGACCTTTATAGTCTCCCACCTTTATAGCTACACAGGACACTGGATTCCCTGAGTAGCCTATTACACTCTTCTCGTGAGTGGGATCTGTGTAACTTATTGTGAGGACCACCTACTAATGATTCCAACAGTTAAAATTAAATGTCATCCCTTCATTAGCATATCCTCAAGTTTTAAGTTGATAGGATTTCGTCTCGCTATAAGATTGAATATTACATTATTTATTTATGCCTTAATTACAATATTAATCACGTGTTCAATCTTCTTGTGGGGGGGGGGGGGGGGGGGGGGGGGGGGGGGTGCTTTCAATTTTGATGGTTTTGATCATTAGTAGGTGGGCTCCGCTACAAAAAAATAACTTTTAAAGTTGCGGGGAAGGGTTCGATTTTGATGGTTTAGATAATCTATAGGTGGGTTCCACCACAAAAAAAATAACTTTTAGTGGCAAGGAAAGCATTCAATTCTAATAGTTTGGATCATCAGGAGGTGGGCTCTACAAAAAAAATGACTTTTAGCTGTGGGAAGATCATATTTATTGATATATATATATATGTATATATTTTCTCTGCTGCTATAAGTCACATATGATTTTAAAGCGGTTTTTTTTCTGCCATTAAAAGTCTTTTTTTTTTTAAGCAAACATCTATCTCTCTTATTGAAAGAACATAACAGACGGCTTAGGAATATGGACTTGTTCAAGCCTCAACTTTTCTTCACCTTTTGTCTTCTTTTGCCAAAAATGTGGAGACAACCCGGAGAAAGGAAATTCTCTTATTTCACATTTGCATTATAAATGATTTCTACCATTTTTTCTGTCAGACTATTATGTTTTACCTTTTTTCCACTTATCTTTACTGTTGTAAAGTACTTATATTGCCTACACTAACACTTCGAGATTTTGGCAGAAAATGATTAAAAGAAAATTTAATATAATATCAGAATCAACTAGTTATGAATTTTTATCTTAGGAGAGATGACCTGGCATTGAAATGTGCGTGCCACCAAAAATTAACAGTTTGAATAAGTGTAGTTTAAGAAATGAATGAGAATTATAGGTCCAACCAATTACTAAGAAACAAATGAGATGAACTGTTCTCATGGATAATAAGACCTAACTTTTCCACTTATACATTTCTTTTCTTTTTTTTAAAGGTAATATTTTTTAAAGGTATTTTTTCTAAATGTATTTTTTTAAAGGTATTTTTAAAAGTATATTTTTAAAGGTAGTTTTTTTAAAAGTAATATTTTTAAAGGATTTTCTAGAGGTATTTATTTTAAAGGTAATTTTTTCTTGAAAAGTTTTTTTTTTGAAAGATATTTTTTTTAAAGGTAATTTTTTTAAGCTTTATTTTTTTTAAAGGTAATATTTTTTTGAGGATTTTAACAAAACAATTATAGAAGGAGACTCCTAAACCACATAACTCATTGAAGATATGAGTGCTTGTGCCACTCCCGTGTTTTTTTCCAATCTACTATGGGAGAGAAGCAAGTTAGATGCTTGATGCTAGTAATCGGGAGCGAGTTCAATGACCCCATATTAGATGGAAAAAAAACACAGGATTGACCACTCCTAGGAACTCATACCTTGAATGAGTTATGTAATTTGGAGGTCTCCTTCTATAATTTTTTTAGTAAAATCTCCTATGTTTTTTTGAAAGGTAATTTTTTAAAAAAAGTATTTATTATTTTTTTTTTTGAAAAGTAATCTTTTTTTGAAAGGTAATCTTTTATATTTCTTACTTCTTGTTTTAGGATATTGCATGCAAAAGCATCATAAATACCAATATCGTATAAAACATGAATATCAGTACCTCAGTTCGGTTCGTTTGCGAGGACTGATACCCAAATCTGTTTTGGTCCCAACCAAAACAGCTGCGTAGGTTTTGGCTGAGTTAGAGCTCCATAGACCCCAAGCGTAGTTGGATCAGTGCCACAAATATCTCTCTTAAAAAATTATCGTTTATGTAATTAGTGTTGTATGCGATGAAAAAAATTTTTTTCCAACTTACAACTTTCTTGGAGTATTTTATCATAAAAATGTAAATCAATTTCTAAACAATTAAGTAATCATATTACTTAAATTTTTTTTTTCATATAAAGTTTACTGCTTTTACAGTTTTATCTTCATAAGACGGTGATTTAATGGGGATATTCTCCACTTAGATATTTTGAAAATATTGTGACTCTACAAGGACTCTAGCATTCCCAATGATGTCATGATAATATTACAATACTTAGGAGTGCTCATGGGCCCTGTTGGGCTGGGCCGTTGCATTTCCAGGCTCGGCCTGATTATCGAAACATAGACCGGGCTCCACTTAAGCCCGACACAAGCTGGAAAAGTCAGGCCACGCCCACCCATTTAGTCAATTGGGCTGGGATGACACAGGCTTTCTACCACTTGTTTGGATAAAATATGCTAAATTACAAGCACTCATTAGTTGGACTGGGCTTTTGGCTTTCTATCATTTGTTCCATGAGCAGCTTAATTACTAAACAGCCTAAATTAGACACCCAAGCCCAGCGAAGATTGGGCTGGCTTAGCCGGGAGCACCCCTAACAATACTTTAAAATTGTCGCTGGTATGTGTGTAACATGGATAAGTAGTTGCACCTTGAGAATGAGTTCTATCAAAAGACCCTTTTAGAAGTGTTTTGTCGTTATCAGGACGACATCTGAATGCGAAACATATGGCTGAATGTGTGGTCCAGCTGCCCTATTATTACAAAATGTGCAGCTTCAGGAGATGTCATTAGCCTTCCCATTAATGGGAATGAAACTCAAGGATAAGAATAAAAGCACCAGTAAATGGTTGAGAATGATTGTCTCTTGATCATCCAACAAACAATATTCGACAGTGTTGATAATTTATTTAATGAGACCAGTGGGACCTACTAAAAGGCATCATCGAAATCATGCATTTTGGCTATCATTTTCATGTAGGCTGATTTGCTTATATATACAATAACCACGCAGCGAGAGTGGTGACAGAGAGGTGCCTGAAAACAGAACACTGAGGAGGTTTTAGTGAAGGAAAAGATGGGCTGCATTAAGACAGACATTTGTGCACCACTGAGAATCAGACGGCCAGAAAAGGAAAAGAAAGCAGAGCATGGATGCTTCTCATGCAGGAGATGGATACAGTGTATCTGGAATTTTTGCAAAGAAGACAGCAACAGAGTAATATTCTCACTGAAAGCGGGTTTTGCTGCTCTTCTGGCATCACTGCTGGTGCTTGTCCAAGCACCATACGATACCTTGGGCACTAGTATCATCTGGGCCATCATCACTGTCGCCATCATGTTCGAATATACCGTTGGTATGCATCTATATGCAGTATTGATATATACAATATTTTACATTGACAAAAGAAAAACTAGTAGAGGATAGGCAGCTTATTTGACTAAATGATGGTATAATTGGATAATTTTCACCCGCGGTTCCTACGTGACTTAAAAGTCTAAGGACCCACTTGGATGTAAGGCCATCGGGATGATAATGTCATGTTAAACATTTGGTCTTATATCGTGGATTAGATTTTAAACAGAGAAAAGAATGAATACAACTATTGATGTAGGGGTCCTACCAAAAATAAAAGATAAATAAGTATTCATGTAAGGGATTCAAGTTGAGCAATTTCCTAAGTTTTAGATATATATATATATATATATATATGGGAGCCCCTCTTCTATGTTCAAGCTTAGGATAAGGTAAGTTCAATTGTATGGCTCACGCCTGTATAGCCCACCTGGGGACACACATGGGGATGGGGATAGGGGGGAGAGAAATTTGAAGGATTCCCTAAGATCCTCCTCTCTGCAAAGAAAATTAGCCCTAACCATGTTTTTTATCATTTCCATCTAAGCCCCAAAATTTTAATAGTCAATAGTCCATTTGGATTGGTGCAAAGTCTATTCAACGGTCCAATAAATTCGATTTAACTAGAAATTGCTGGACATGTGCAATTTAGGGGGGTCGTATGTTTGGTCCATTTAAATGGACCAAAGGTGAGCCCCAAGGGCTCAGGCTTATGAAATTTCTTATATAAGCGTAAGCTTAGGAAAGGCGTATATATATATATATATGAAAAATAATTCTATGAGAACAAGTTCTCACCACTTTTTTTTGTGAGAAGTCTATGTGGGGTTTATCTATCACCCAATCCAAACCTTGCAATACACAAGGTCTATGCTGACAATCACATGCCCCAAGTTTCAGTTAAATTCAAATTTTCTTGATCGTTGGATCGACTATGCACCAATCCAAATAAACTAGATTTGTAGTCACGGATGAAGGGGTTACAGACATGTGATTGGGGCCAAACTTGATATTTGGGGTGGTCGCACATAAATTCTTCTATCTCTCTGGTCTCATCCCCAAATGGGACCTACAAATGGGCCCCATAAAAAGTTCTTATGGTAGGTGTGTGAGAACACATCTTATAGGATTAAAGCCCCATACATATATATATGGATAATATTTATGTACATATATCCCTCACTATTTTGGTGAGAAAAACTCTTTTTTTGAAAAGTATTAATGTGTAAAATGACAAAACCATCACGCCTCAAGACACCTTTTTTACCTTGTTAGGTCTAAAAGCGAAAGTTAAGTATTAAAGCCTTATATATGTATGTCTGGACAATATTGATGTGCATATATCCCTCATTGTTTGTTTTTCAAAAACTCTAGGTGGGCCTACTATACGGTTCAGCAAATGGACCACACACACAACCCCCTAAATTGCACACGTCTACCAATTTTCAGTCAAATTTGAATTTACTTAACCATTGAATCGACTATGCATTAATCTAGATGTAATAATTTGTGGGTCACGGAGGAAAAGTAGGGTGAAACTTGATATCTAGGATGGTCCCGCATAAATCTTTCCAACCCCCCAGTCTCATCCGTCGGTGGGGTCCATAGTGGGCCCCACAGAGGAGTATGCATGGTCCCTCTGTTAGAGACGTTTGCATAGGAAGATTTCTAAGAACTGTTTTCACACATCTACCGTGAGAACTTTTATAGTACTCACTTGTGGGTCCAATTTGGAGATTGGACAAGGGGGATCCAAAGATCTATATGGGACCACCCCAAATATCAAGTTTGACACAAATCACTTATCCTTAATCTCTTCATCTGTGGCCCACAAATTTAGTCCATTCGGATTGGTGCATAATTAATCTAATGATCCAGTAAATTTAGGTTTGACTAAAACTTAGGGCGTGTGACTACCAGGTGGTCATTGTGCATTACAATGTTTCGATTAGATGATAGATGGGCCTCACTTAGAGTTCACACAAAAAAAGGCGAGAACTAGTTTTCATAAAATTATTTTCCAATATATATACAGAGTAATATTAGTATACATCCTTCCCTGGATGCTTACATGGCTTTCCCTATTTGTATCTGAGCATTCCTCATTTTCATATAATTTTTTGTCTTTTACACATTAATATATCTAAATATAGAAGTGTCCTCACCCTATAGTGAGGGATGGATGCATACTTATATTCTTTATATATATATATATGTATGTATGTATACATGGAGCCCATCTCCTCAGCTCAAGCTTACAGTTGGTATGCAGCTATATGCAGTTATGATATATGCATTTTACTATTAAAAAAAAAAAAACTAGTAGAGGAGAGGCAGCTCATTTGACTAAATGATGGTATAATTGGATAATTTTCACTCACGATTCCTACGTAACGTAAAAGTCGAAGGAGCCACTTGGATGTATGCCCATTGTAACAATAATGTCATGTTAAACTTTTGGTTTTATAGCTCGAGCTACAAACTTTTATCCTAAGCTCTAGCTTAGGAGAGGCCTCCTCATATATATCTGTGTGTGTGTGTGTATGTGGTGCGGGGGGAGGTGCCCTCACAGAACATTTCCCATAATGGGGTCCACCATAGAGTTCATTTGATCTATCCAAATGGACCATACACACAATGCCCCTAAAATGCACATATCCACTAGTTTTGGGCCCATTTGATTTGATTGGATCGTTGGATCGACTACTCAATGCAACCAATCCAACGGTCTAATCAAATCAAATGAGGCTAAAATCAATGGTCGTGTGCAATTCAAAGGGGTCATGTGTGCAGTCCATTTGGATGGATCAAATGAACCACACAGTAGACCCTACTATGAGAAATGGTTCGTGGGGACCATTCTCATTGGAGCATTTCCATATATATATATGAGGCACACTAGAAAATGCCCAGGTGTTTTTTTTTTTAGGAAAAACATCCATTTTCTAATTGAATAATATGTTCCACTTATGCTATTATTTAGAAAGTTAAACCATATAAGCTTTCCTATTTTTTCTCTCTTAATTTGAGTTGATATTTAAAGGTGAGGTGGCATGGTCTTATTAGACAAATCAAGAGGGGTAAAAACTCCCCTTTTGAAATGTGGGGCTTTTGAGAATTTCTCTCTCTCTCTCTCTCTCTCTCTCTCTCTCTCTCTCTCTCTCTCTCTATATATATCTATCTATATATATACATGGGAGCACTCCAAAGCACCAAAGCATTTTTTTAAAGAGAAAACGCCTCTCTTAGTTGGGCCCAGTGAGATATATTTTGATCATCGAAGTCAAATAGATGGAGAGATCGATATGAGGCCTACCTATATGCAGAATTTTGAGTCTAGAAGATTATTATAACCTTTTGATTCATAGCTCTAAAATCTAATGGTTTAGAGGCATCTTTTTATTATGTCTTCAATGGTGATACTCATCCAACTTTTATTCACCATTGGATTGAAATCGTAGTAAAATGATGCCCTCTAAACCATTAGATTTTAGAGCCATGGATCAAAAGTTAAGATGATCTTCTGAACTCAAGATTTTTCATATAGGTAAGTCTTATATAAATTTTTCCATCCAATAGATGTCTATGATCACCGTGCATCCCAATGAACTTAACTAAGAGGAGCATTTTCTCCTAAAAAGGGGATAATTACCATACAAATGCCCTTATATCTAACATTTATCCGAAAACTATCCACAAAAAGATAATTACCATATAGTTGTTTGTATAAGAAAAGACGCACTACAAATGACAATTTCGCCCTTAAAAGTTGTAATATCCTACAATAATAGGATATCAAATGGGGCAATATCCCACAAAAATAGGATATCAAGCAATTTGATATCTTACAGATATAGGATATCGCAAGTTTTACCCTTTCCCCCAAACCCAAAGTGCATTTTCACTATGAAACTCTGTTTTAACTTTATGGTTTTTACTTTTATCCGATTCTTAAGTTGGGGCTCTTCCTATACCATTTTCTATCATTCAAAGATTATGTATCTCAGTAAAAAGGGATTTTAATGTGATTTATCTTCTCCGCTTATCGTTTATCAGAAGAAAAAGGCAAACCATGTTTTCCCTCTAGTCAATAAATAAGAAGGGGTGAAAAAAAATTGAATTTCGTTTGTACGATATCAAACTTTGCGATATCCTACAATGAGTAAAATTGTTATTTGTAAGGCGTCATTTTCTATACGAACAATTGTATGGTAATTATCTTTTTGTAGAAAATTTTCAAATAAATATCAGGACAAAGGCATCCGTACTATAATTATCCCCTTACAAAATAAGCGAGCACTATGTAGTGCTCCCACACATACATCCATTCTTTTTAATGACACCAGAAGGGGCTGGGAGTGGGACCCAAGGGAGCTCACAAAGGTCAAAAGATGAAGCTCATACTGTGGAAAGAGAAGCACACACTTTGGAAGAGTACTGACACCCCTAAGAATCAAAGGCTGGGTAGATGGGTTGGATGGCTAGTTGCCAACTAAATTGAGCAACCCCTTGTTCTCATTTTACTTGTGCAAGTTAAACCAGCATTGATTACGGCAGATACAACAAGGGGAACCCTTTATTAGTTAGATCTGGTTTTGCATCATGTGTTAACAATGCATGATTATTACTTCATTCATTTAAGGTTAAAAAGGTGTCATGATGGTTTTGTCTTCTTGCACATCGATACTTCCATTTTTGGAAAGTATTGATATGCAAAAGGACAAAACTATATATATATGAAATTCTCATTTATTAGCATAAAATATACATAATATATGATAATTTGTTTAATAATAACTAGCAAAACATGCTTGTACTTAATACCGGCAATATATAATTTATAATATTAAAAATTTTAAATAATATTTAGCCTAAATTATATTAAGGTGGTAGAAATTTCAATCAAAATTTAAATCTAAATAATAGCAAAAAGTAATTGGTGAATTCCAAAAGGAAAGTACTTTAATTTGTTTGAAATGAGTTGAGTAATTTACTTCAAACATTTTTCTTAAATCAAAAGAATAAATCCATAATAAAAAAACTTTTGATAAAAATGCCACAAGAATACGACATGAAAAAAAAATGTCCATAAAAAATCCAATAGTAAAAATACCTTAGAAGGAACAAAAAAACCCATGAAATCCCAATGCCTAAACACCAAAATATGAAGCTAAAAAATAAAACAACATAAATCCATAAAAACCAATCACCACAGAAACAACAAGAACCCATCAAAATTGAAAAAAAAATAATAAAATAGAACTATGATTAAAAAAACATTAAAACACCAAAAAATACATAAAAAGAAAAAAAAAATTAAGGAAGGGAAGAGATTTGACATGATCGTTTATTAAAAATACAGTTGTAAAAATCCTCGTGTTCAACTCGCTCTCCGTTAATTTGAATGACGTGTTTGAAGGGAGATTAAAGAGTGTAGATCCAATTAAACCCACATCTAAAATAGAAAACCATAATGGGATTGCATGAAATATGGGATGAAAGGTCTAGTTGATAGACTCTTTAATGTAAAATCAAATAAGATTTGCTTACCCACGACATTAGATAGGGGTGCTCATGGGCCAAGTTGGGTTGGGCTGAGGAATGTTCTTGTCCGACTTGACTTCTGAGCTTATGGACCAAGCCCAACCCAAGCCCGGGTTGGACCATAACTGGCTAGCCCGAGCCTGATCCACCTGAAGCATATTTAGCCCAAGCATAGCCCAAGTTAACATTATAATAGAAAAATGCCACTTTTTATGTATATTTGCCCGTATCTCAACTAGTTTGTCATGCATAAACACCTGCCGCTTTGTTTTTCCTACAATTATTTTTACAATTGGGTTGGGCCAAGCTCAATGGGCTTGGTCTCTCTACCATTTAATCCATGCCTAACTTGTCTATTAAATGGGCCCATCTAGATAATCCAAGCCTAGCCTGAGTACTCAAACTTAAGGTCTAAGCATGAGCTAAAGCTAACTGGGTAGGATACTGACTTAGGCTTGCTTAATCCATGAACACCCTTAGATTAGAAAAAAAAAAAAAAAAACACCGTTGTATGGATTGATTGATTAGAGGCCATGGAAGATTGGATTCTTTAAAAGGAAAACTCCTCTTAGATAGGCCTCTTTATTTAGATGGCTAAAATAAAAAAATTCCTCTTAAATCTCTAAAATCTCTCGCTCAAGTTAAAATTTATTCAAAATTAACATCGAAATTGAGCTCCAATTTTTTCAAATTCTATCTCATTCATGTATTATATATGATTGGACAAACAATCTGGGTGCTGGTCCAATCATCAATAGGTGGGGCCCACATGAAAACCTGTGTTAGTTAGGGATATAATGGGTGTATATGAATTCGGCAGACAACAGTTAACGCATGTACATGCATAACCGACAATCATCAACTCAGGCGTATCTTACTGAGCTAATTTAAAACAATTGGCTGTTTGGCTAATTACACAAGTTCCAGATCCTCATCAGAAGGATCCTATGCACAAAATTCAGCTATTTCCACGGACTCACCCCTTCTGAGTTCTGAGTAAATAAGAAGAAAAAAAAATACAAGCCTCTGAACAACCTGAGTTACCTGTAAGCCACAATTGTTTTGTACTAATCCTTCAGGGTCGACATTCAACCGAGGATTCAACCGCGCACTGGGAAGTTTACTCGCTGGAATCATCGGCATTGCAGTGATCCAAGTGACCGCGAGCACTAACCATGTTATAGAACCACTGCTCATGGGGCTTAGTATCTTCATCATGGGTATTTATATTACTTCATCCTGATCAAAATTCATAATGTCTCTGTAGAGTAATGTCTTAACTGATTGATGCAATTCCATTACAGGGGCCTTGACGTCCTTCATGAGGCAGTGGCCATCCCTAACTCAGTATGATATTGGGTTCAAGGTGGCGCTCTTCAGCTTCTGTTTGATCATAGTGTCTGGTTACCGGATGGGAAATCCGGTGAGGATCGCGATGAACCGGCTGTACCCAACCGCAGTTGGTGGGATTATTGCAGTGCTTGTGAATGTCCTCATTTTCCCTATATGGGCTGGGAAGCAACTTCATGAGGAGTTGGTCAAGAGCTTTGATTCTGTGGCTGATTCTCTGGAAGGTAAGCCACAACTTTTCTTTTTTGCAAATGGTAACTTAAATTTACTTCATAGAAGTATAAAAATGATAAATATCATCGTCATTGATCCCATTATAGCCTTGTGTCACTACTTGGGGCATTTAAATTTATGCAACCCTCTTTTTATTTTTCTAACTTGAACTTGGAATTGGTCCATGCGGCAGAATGTTATTTAAAGAAGAAAATTCTCGAAATGGCTCATGAATGGATTTTTAGGGGCCCAACTTGGGTTGGCCAAAATTGAAAGTTGGATTGGAAATTCATTCAGGTTTGGTTTGGGGTGAGGTTTGTGCTTGTGCTAGCGCTTGGGCTTGGGTTTTTAAACCGACATGAAATTTGTATTGGGTATGTTTTGGGCTCTGGGTACCAAAATTCAACCAAGGTGCCCAAACTTATGTATAGCATATGTACCTTTATTGTTAATACATATATAATATATAGGCCATAATAGATATGATACATTTATGTTTCCTAATTGTACCCCTTTGAAAGCAAACCACACTGAAAAACTTAGCAACCTAAACCTAACCCCTGCCAACCCAATTCAACTTGAATCGCACTTAGGGTAGGTAATTTACATTTACGGTCAAGTTAAATATGTTCAGTTTTCAAACGGTGGTTGAGCTCAGGTTTGGATTGACCTTCACATAATTTGTATTCGACTAGGGTTGAGGAAATACCCGGCCCGGCCAAGTCGCACCACTAAAGGGATTACCATTGGAAGAGCGTCCAGAAAAAGTCACTTAATCATTCATGCTCTTTACTGATTAGATGACGAGTCATTAGGCTACTTTGAAAGAACTAAGGCACTTGCAAGCAATTTATTTATTTATTTATTGGTAAATGCAAACAATTTATTCTTGATAATCCTCCTTTCAACAACTTATCCGAATGCTCATAATTTTGATAATGGGTCTTCAGTGTTATGGGATTGCGGGAATGTTGGACTTTAAAGGTTTATTTTAGGTCGGTTGCTAAAAAAATGTTCTGTTCTGGGTTTTGCCTTTTCACCTTATTGTATGTAATTTTTTCCCTTCTGCAGTAATGAAAGTTCTCTTCAGCCAAATATATATATATATATATATATATTTGCAGTCACCTAATTGATTCACCCCACTATTCGATTTAGCATAATCACAGGATATCTTTATTGGCCCAGATATCTCCATGGGCAAATCTCCAAAAATTTGTAGTGGAGAGATGTAACCCTAAAACCCTTATATAGATTTTATTCAAACATAATTCCTTCCCATCATGGAATTCTACTTTAGTTAGGGCTTTATGAAATCCATCTTCTTTTAGCAATAGGAGTCCTACTTTTTCAGTAACCCTCTCTAATTCAAAGATCTCATAAAAGAGAATTAATATAAATGAATTCCTTGACACAAATGTGGTCATAGGGCCCTACACAATATTGGAAATGGGGTCATTGGGCCACATTCAGGACCTCCAACATTCTCACACTTGGTCCAATGACATATATAAAATTTTCATTTAGCCCTTCACAATGTGCACGAATTAAACCTTATGTTACTGAATAATTCCATAACTAAACTCACATGCTTGATTAAAAGAGACTATTAATGTGAATCATTGTAGTTGCACATCCTATAATGACATGCTTCCTTCCATGTATTACATACACTAATGATCCCTCCCAATCAAGCCTTAAATTAAGGTAATAGGATATTATTCAATGATCATCCTATTAAATTGGTTATACCAAAATTGTCATATCTCAAATCTCAAATCTCACTTTGTTGCATAAAAATGTCTACAACAAAAAAATGTATAAAGCAAGAAACTAATAGAAATCATCAAAAGTAATAACTAAACTAATCAACTTTAACAGTGCCTATAGCAACAAAAATTTGATATAAATCAAAGCAATTCTCTAAGCCCCATGTCTATAACATGTATCCTAAAGGCTCTAGGCACTAGTGCCTTATTCAAGGAATTTGCAATCATACAATTTGTAAAGATTTCAGTGATAGGCACTTGATGATCTCTAACTTTTCTTTAAGCACAAGATTCTTACCTTCAAATATTTGAAATTGCCTAAACTTTTGTCATTATTGACAAACCAAATGGCTTAGATGTTATAGCAGAAGATCTTAATTGGCTTCAAAATAGAGGTAACCATGCAAAATTCTGAAATAAAAGTTCTCAACCAAGATGCTTACCCCGCGGCTTCAAAGCACTCCATGAATTTCGTATGAAAAAGGACAGAGTGACAAGTATTTGTTTAACACTGTTCCACGATATCACTTCACTTGCCAACTTAAATACAAAGCTAGAAGTAGACTTCCTTATATCAAGACAACCAGCAAGCTCCACATATGAGTATATATGAGTGAGCATGTAATTTGTTGTGCCTCTGAGATATCTGATAGGCTACCCTCTAGTGATCCACACTAGTTTACTTTGATACCACCTGTACACGCCATCTACATCTTGAGCTAAGCTTTAGTTTCTCCCAAAATTAATATATTATCAACAGCTAGCAACATAACATCTATATGCAATACCAAAATAATAAACCGGCTTCCACTGATCTTCAGATTTATACATTATGCAATAATAATTTCCGAAAATGCAAAGGCACTAATGGTGTCATTGAACTTTAAATATCATTGCCTTAAAGCCTGTTTATGTCCGTATGTAGACTTCTTTAATTTACAAACTAGTCTTTTATTATCTTATTTTATGATACCTTTGGGTAATTGGTCCAAACATATCTTATAAACCATCACATCCATAACCACAACCAACATAAATATCATTTCTATAAATATTTAACATTCAATGTCAAAAATTAAAGACAAAACACTTATTATCTAAAAATGACAAAGAAATTAGGTTTCTAGAAATTCAAGGAATAAAAGATGTGTATGGAGGTGTAATTGGAATCTCGAGTTCAAAGTGAATTACAGCACCCTAATGGCTTCAACCTTAGATTATTGTTGATTCCTTATAATGATAGATGACTGTCCATCACTTAGACTTTGTCTTGAATGTGAGCCCTGCAAATAATTACAAACATTAACTATGACTCTTAATCTATCCACAAATATTGGAAGGTACATCTATAAGGTTTATTTCACAAATCACAAGAGACAGGCTAGAAATCTTATCCTCCCTTTCAAAATAATTCTTGCGCTTTAAACAATCCTTCTTAAGGTGCCATTTCTTATTGCAAAATAAGCATTTCAGATCTCCACCCTTCTTCCTGCCTTTCTTTTTCATTATCTCTTTCTTAACAGAGTCATCATGCTTATTTTTACCTTTGAGGTTTATTTTATATTTGTGAGAGACAAGGTTAACCACTAAAGTTCCTTCTCTTCTCATCCTCCTTTCCCCTTGATTGCACTTAGCGATTATTTCATTCATATACCACTTTTATTCCCTTTGATTATATGATATTATGAAGAAGTCAAATGAGAATAAGAGTGAATTCAAGGCTATTTGGCTCAAAAATTCATCTGACATGGTCATTTTGGTTTCATTAAGTTTTTTTGCCAAGTTAACCATTTCTACAATATGTTCTCTCACACATTTTGATCCATCATATCTTCGGTTGGTAAGTTGACTCCACATGGATACTCCCACTAACTCTTCAAACACCTTAAACTGTTGTTCCAAGGCATCATGGGAACTCTTTGCATCTTTGTAAGATGTGAGAGCCGCCTTAAAATGCTCTGCAACCACTTTGTTTATCAAGTGGAGGCATAGATCGTTATATGTTTTCACTGTTTGGCAGTAGTGGAAGCATCAGTAGGCTTGGGTGGTTTAGACTTATTTGAAAGGCTTACAACAAAGGTACATTATGTCCTTCAAATCTGAAAAGTTGGAATCAGTCACAGTACAAATTTGAGAGGGCAAAGACATTATTGGCAACTGAAATAAACACATACTCACAATTAGTCTCAAATGCTTTGAATTTAAATCACGCAATCATAAATTCAGCCTAAGCTAGACATACATGGGATTAAAAAAAAATAAACTAGATCAATTTAGTAACCATGTATCATCACCCAATTCCTTTGTGTCGAACAGCAACATACAGCTGTTTACTTTGGATGAACTGATCAACATAATAAAGCTCTCCCACTACGTACTCACTACGTACAATGTAAAAAGACAAGTAATATCAACAGGCAAGACAACCACAATCTAATTAAAAAGTATGCTTAAATATCATTGGTTGACCCATGTTACTCTGGCTTTCCGCTCCTTTAACAATATATATAACTAATTTCTACCTGCTCTTTTGACTTTTATCATTGATCTCCCAGAGTGTGTGAAGAAATACTTGGAGGATGATGGATGCAACCATCCAGAGTTCTCAACAATAGTCAATGATGACTTTGCTGATGAGCCAGCTTTCAAGAAATGTCGAGCCTTACTCAACTCATCCGACAAATTCGATTCCTTGGTATTCTTTTTAGTTTTATAATTCATTATCCATTGATGAAGAAGATAAGAATACAGGGAAAGTAGTAACAGTGCTCTTATATTTGTTTGTTCCAGGTAGTCGCTGCAAAATGGGAACCCCCACATGGAAAATTTCGGCAATTATTCTATCCATGGTCAGAATATGTGAAAGTGGGAGCAATTCTTCGGTATTGCGCCTATGAGGTCATGGCTTTGCATGGTGTTCTACACTCAGAGATACAGGTATATACTTCTATTTTTATTGTCTTTTTTTTTTCCTAAATGGGTGAGTAAATAGCACATTACTTGTGAGTCAACCTGCCAGCCCTAGGCTGCTGTACGGGATGAGACTCTCTTATCCCTAGGGTGTCTCTCATTTTCTTCCATTGTCACATTTTGGGTTTGGGTTTGAGTTCCCTTTTTCTACCATGTCTATTTAGGATTATATTTTGTCACTTGAAACGTTTTAACCCTACTTTCCAGTTGAGGTCCCAAATCAAATTCTAAAATGAATTTCAATTAAGTCATGTTATTAACATAATCTAGAATCAAACCAACAAACAAAAGAGAGCAGGTATGGTTTTTTATGTGAAAAACCTTGCTCGGGAAAAAGCACAAGTCTTATCATCTAGACCAAAAACAACCAAGCACTAATTGCAAGATATACTTAGAGACCCTTCCCCAATTACAACTCAACCTAGGGACTGCAACTCTTCTTGTTGCCTCCTCGTCATTTATCGCTCACTGTGCTTGAAGCAACCACTTTAAATCCTCAAGGTGAAAGAATAAAACCACCTTGAAACTGCAAGGAGAACAAATCTCCTACATAGAAGACAATCTCTAGATGCTCTTCAAGCAAGCACAATTCTCCATTGGTTGCTCTAGAAAAGAAAAATTCTCTTAAATTGGTATTCTCTGCTTAGATTCATGCCCCATAAGAATAGTCCTTGTAAAATAGACACTAGCTGTTCTAGCACAAACATGAAATAGTTCCGTATCAGAAAAGTGGGTTTCTGTCCAGCATGGGCTTGAGCCCTTGAATCCTCAGCATGAGCCCGTGAGTATGGGCTTGAGCTCGTGTAAGCATATAGTGGTAGACCCAGGATTTTGATTTAGGTGGAGCGGACAATGGTCAATTACAAAAGTCAACAATTTTTTTTTGCTAGAATTTTTTTTCATATTAATAATAGTAAAATAGAAATGTTGCATTTAAATAATCATAAACTAATTAACCGCATCAACTAACATACATTTAAACTCACATTATTCATAACAGGAACTCACAAAGTATTTACAACAAAAACTCGCAACAGCATTCACATAATATTCACAGCAGGATACATTATTCATAGCAAGAACTTACATCCAATATAACAAGTATATAAACAAAAAAAAAATTTTTTTGATAGATAAAGAAAGGGGGGAAAATACATGCATAGTGTTGTCAAATAGATGAGACAGAAAGTAGGCCCACCAATGAAAGTTGCATAACCGTCAGATCACAAATGATGCACCTACAATTTATAAACTATCCTACAACAGCATCACTTTCAATAATATAAACATTTCAATTTTGAATCTTCCATTTCCAAAATTCTCTTCATTCTAGTTCATAAACTATCCTCCAACAACACCACTTAAAGTGAATAGCTTAAAACCATCAAAAGGCCTCTGTCTGTATGATTTGGAATCTCAAACTTCCGAATACCAATTTCTGACATGGATAGTAAACAAGAAACATGTGGATCACGAACAACACTACAAATAATAAACCAACCTCAATCAACAAAAATTCATTGTGATCCATTACCTACATCATGTGAACTCGATTAATGTGGATACATGACATGAAACATTTTACTTTGAATAGTCATCCAAACAATAGCAACAATTCCACTATTTCGTTAAAACGTTTGTTTTATCTTATCAATTTCTTTACCATGTCTACAGTCCCTAAAATGCTAAATCTAAACCTTCGAACCCCTTTGCAAATCCCATTCCAGACTAACCAAAGAGGCAAAAGGCAAAGGTACCCTACAGTTGAGAGCGCCGTAGAAAGGGCAGAATCGAAAATCCAAATCGAGGACACGAAAGCAGGAATGGCAGCGTAGGACCCCAAAGAGGAGAGGAGACCATTTGGAATTGGAATCGGCGGTCTTATCACGACAAGGAGTGGAAGGAGGGAGAGAAAAAGGGGGAGTGGAAGGAGGAAGAGAAAAAGGGGCAGAAGGGGGAGTAGTTACTGCAGTAAATGGGGTTTCAAAACTTACCCGGGCCGACCACACCCACATATTGTAACGTCGGTCGGCCCTATCAGCATGGGCTTGAGTCCCTTTAGAAATTTTCTACGTCTTGAAATTTTCTTTGGCTCTTCAAATCGACTCTTCAGTGACACGAACCACGGTTCATTCTAAAAGAAATATTAATTTACAGCTTAGTGAACTCAAAGTTTTATCTAACTCGTGAATTATCCAATTTCAAAAATCTTTACATCAATTAATATATAAAATGTCGCTCTGACTGCTTTATTTCTTGTTTGATATATATCATTAGCATAACTTAACCTCAAAATCTAGAGTCAGTTTATTATGTTAAAGAAGCGTCCTAAGACCATCTACTCCATCCAACCTTAATGCGTCTCTCTCTCCATGCATGCACTTACAAAGAGTTGCACATATTCAACTTATAGAAAGAGGAAATGCAGTTAAATAGAAAGAAAATGTGGGAACAGATTTTACTAATTGTAAACCAAAACCTGTGGCGATATAGTTGAATAAAATGATAAGAGATGTGAGAAGTGTTGGCATCTATGATAGGGCCCACTTATAGGTAGCCCCAACACAGAAAGACACTCCTCACAAGGAAAAGAGGATATATTAATCCTTCTAAGACTCAAATTCAAATTAAGAGAGTTTGATCCAACTCTCCATCCATATCCTTTTCAAACTTGAATTGGAGTTTATCACACATTATGCTAGAAATACATATGGCATGGTGGTTGCAGAGCATCTCAATCCTCATAACTAAAAATTAGACCTTAACCATTCATCACCATCTTCTTAATTATGGGTGTTCATTTTTGTCCTGAGATCATGAAAAGTGAATCCAATGTAACTGACTGATCTCTTTTAGACATTTACAAATCTCTTCATCTACTGCTCGATTCAAACCTACACTGTCCTTATCCTGTTCATAGTGGCCCTGTAATTACAGGTAGTGTGCTTCCACGACATCGAAAACTATCAGGAAGGAGAAATACCCAATATTGTGGTCTGACTAGTGTCATGCTAAAACCAGTATAACTTGACCAAGTATTTCGTTTGAGTCGATGTGACTCATGCAAGTCCCTCAATAATTACCAAGTACCAATTGGGATTTGTTCCATGGAGACATATCAATTCGCAGTAAACAGAAAGCTAAAGCTGGAGCCCGCCAAATATATCTGATTGTAAAAGGAACATTAAATTATATTTGTACATTTCAAATACCAAAAACATGATACCTATAAAAAGTTACGGTTTTAAGTTCAATGCTTATGACAATAGCATATTATGCTTTTCAATTCATAGTGTTTATGGACCTCCACAGAGGGGAAGAAACAGAGAAGGTGGGAGTTTACACAAGCAAAACAGTGACAATGACAACTATAAAAAATTCATGCGATTAGAGCCAATTTCGGTTTGTCTGAGATAGAATTAGCTATAAATATAATTCTGAATTTCATTCTTCTCACACGAATTAACAGAATTGTCTCAAATTTTCTTTTCCTCAGTTGAGTCAAACAGGGGAACTAACCAATTCAGAAAGAAGATATTTTTTAACACAATGGAGATAATGAAGGTTTTGATGATAAAGATATTATTAAACTTAGTTGGGATAAGGCTTTAATGATGATGAATGGAGCTGGCGGAGATAAAATGATTCATGTTTTCTATTTCTTCATTTTTCAGGCACCATATAACCTCAAAATTTCATTCCAAGCAGAGATTCAAGATGTCAGCAGCAAAGCTGCGGAGTTGGTGAGGAATTTGAGAAAAGACATAAGCAACATGACATGTACCCCTCAAATTTCTCTCCTGAAGAGGGTCCATAGCTCAACAGAATACCTACAGCGTTCTATAAATGTTCACTCTTATCTTCTCACCTTGGGTCATGATCTCTACTCTTCTAGGCCACGCTCAGCCAAACTCTCCTCCACCTTAAGTGACTTCTTTGACAGTTTGGAGAAGCCAACTGGCGACCTCGAGTCACCCTCAGATACTCAGACACAGAATGCACCATCCGTGACTCCAGGACAAGCTGAGTCTTACCACAAGAGAGAGAAGAAAAACCAGAGGCTTCATTCATGGCCGTCGATAGAGATGGATAGGCTGGAAGGAGAGGGAGGAATAGATATGAACCTTGTCCCCAGGATGAGAGCGCTCCAGAGTACTGCAGCCCTGTCCCTTTCCACTTTCACCTCATTACTGATTGAGTTTGTTGCTCGGTTGGATCACCTAGTCGATGCAGTCAATGAGCTCGCTAGATTGGCAAAATTCAAGCACATTGGAATTAATGATGGGGGTGCTCACGAGCAGAAACTATAGAATTTGAAGCCATTAACCATAAGGATTGTAAAATAGGCAAAAGGCATGTGAAAGAAAAGCGATCATCAACTAAGTTCTTGTTGAGCTGAATAAAGCTTGCACAGATAAATTTTTATATAGTTTGGCACTTGCCAATTGCCATCCATTAGACACTTTTAGGATCCTTCATCAGGTATCATCTGTGATTTATTATTATTATTTTTTCCAGTATCGCAGCTTAGAGAGACTGAGCCCCTAGCTTTTTAGAGGCATCGGGTGAGAAAAGAGACCTCGGATGAGGTAAAACAGCTCTCTAGCCAAGGAAGTTGGCTGCCTGGTTGGGATTTCTGACATGTGGGCCTCAATACAAAGTCCCACTGCCAGCATTGCAAAGTGAGTCTCTCAAAGTTGGGGGCAATTCTTGACCTTCCTAGCTCTCCCTCTGGACCTCTCCTGCCGCATTCCTTCATTGCTATGGTCAATCTAAGAGGCCTATAATCTGACACTTTGGGGCCACCTCTACCTACCTATGAAATATCCAAGTCATTTAAACTGTAAATGAACTGAGCTGAGATTAACCAACTTGAACTTGGCTTGAAAATTAGCCGAGTCGAGCTTAGCTTCACTTAGCATAGTTATGGTTGAACGCGCAAAATGCAGCCCACGCTTAAAGTCAGTCTTAATCCAAAATAAGCACAATTTAGCAAACTTGAATCTTGGCTCTTACAATCCATATTATATATGAGCTTCGGTCAACAGTATAAGTATCAACCCTTATTAAGGGGCCCCACCAAACGAAACTCAAAGAAACTGGTCCTGACCCTAATCCATCAACTTGGACTGCGTCCAATTAAATTAGGTTGGGTAGGTACCCGGTTTTTACATATTTTGTTTTGCATTTTAAAGGCTATGAAATTTAGAAATTTTATAAGCGTTTGTTTATCATAGTAACATTTATGGTATAATGATAATAATAATAATAAAAAAAGCAACCATTCCAATACATTAGTTGGTCAACAGAAGCCCAATTTCCAACGCGACCCAAATACCTTATGGATTTTTTTCCATTCAGACTAGGACCAAGAAAGGAACAACCCAAATTTTCTTTTGGCCGGGTGCAGCCATGCTGATGCAGGTTTGGACTGACTCGAGTTGCATCCTTTAACTCTAAACGAATATATCAAATTTAAATTAAGAAATTTTTATGAAAAAAAGCCTCGAATATCTCTATATCTTCTAAAACATCTTCAAATACATGTAATGCCCAAAAGCATATTGCACGTTTGCCTTTATTTTTTTGGACCAAATTGCCCTTTTATTTATCTCTTGCGCCATTAGGACTCAACTGCATCCACGCATTGAAGATTTCGCAACTTGGTTTTTTTTTTTTTCCAACTCTCAAACTCACTAGTTTATTCTAGATATCATAAGTTAAGTAGTTGATGTTTATTTTAAGTTCATATTCTAAAATGAGAAATGTGAAGGACAACATCGTTAACATTGTAGCCAATCCTCCATAAACTATAATAAAAATAGGGCTATGAATTGAAAATGGAGAGGAGAACAATTTTTGTGTTTTCCTTCTAAAAATTAAACAGTTGATATTTTAGTAGAATCTCCACAGATTGTATAAAGAGAAGAGTCACAATGAGTACATTCACTATTGAATAAACCCAAAATACAATGATTTGCACATGTATAGATCCTATTTGGAAAAACTTTAACTATTGAAGTCTTCTCCACATCACAAGTTGATACTTGACATCACAACTTGATTCTCAATATAACGACTTAATCATGTTAACATTCAACTCGTACTTGAAAGTGAAAAAAGTGGGAGAGAGCATTTTAAACTTTAGAACAAATTCTTCGTAGATTGTACTAAAAGTATAGTAAGAATGAGTAAATTAATAGTTAAACGAAAGTACAGTTTAATTATTCAACATTTTTTTTTATAACCTAAGGTTTTCCTTACTAGCCCAGTCTTTAGACAATTAGCCTCCAGCCTAAGGGTTATCCGATTTTGACGAGTAAGGATTATTCCTTAGGGGGTTATATAAATGGCCACACATATATTATCCAAATAACGCAAAGGGGGGGAGTAGAACTCAAGACCTTGGAGAGCAAACCCAAAGCTCAAACCAACTAAGTCACTACCTTAACGGCAATTATTCGAACATAATTGCACAGATTCTTGAGCTCAACATGATATAGTCATGTCTCTTAAAAAGTTTCAAGTGAAGCTATGCTTGATTTCCATAGCTTGAGCTAATTC
Organism: Sextonia rubra; assembly: GCA_037013555.1. NCBI lineage: Eukaryota > Viridiplantae > Streptophyta > Magnoliopsida > Laurales > Lauraceae > Sextonia > Sextonia rubra. The sequence goes on along the minus strand of JASUAD010000013.1, from coordinate 15,948,289 downwards.
TCCACTAAGAGTACATTTAGAGTGGGGACACTATCAAAGTTTATAGAAAATATAAATCAATTTAATATGATAGATACAAATAATGCATGCTCGATTGAAAATAAGTAGAAAAGCCGAGCTCATGAATATTGTTGGGCACATACATGGACACTAAATCTTGAGCTCGCGAGTATTATGTTTTGAGCTCGCGAATGTCATATCTCGAACTCGCAAGAGATGAAGTAAAGGGTAGTTTAGTTTATAAAATTTAAAGCTAGTTGTATAAAATGTTTTTGGGCATTACATGCATTTGATAATGCTTTTAGAAGTATAGGGATATTTTAGGCTTCTTTTAGGAAAAACCCCTTAATTTAAACAAGCACAGAACATCTCAATCATATGGTCGATAGAACGATTATATTGACAAAGTTTTAAATTGTGAGTTTAAATCGTCGAAGGGACACTTTTGTTTTCATGTGTGAAAACTGTGCCTTTTATAATAAATCTTAATTATTTGACCAAATGAAATTTAAAATTGTTTATATACAGTTCGATCAGTGTACCTCACTTTGACGGGTTTGACAATGCTGCTATTTTTATTTTTGAAAACATAGTATCTAAAGAAAGTACTCAATTTTATATGGAGAAAAGACCACTAACACTAAAATCCTAGGGGTTTTTCCCCTGTGGTCACCAGAAGCCATGGAAATCTAAGCTTGCTGATGACAGTTGGGAAAATTCTCCAGACAATCTTTTTTTACGAAGGGGGCACCTTTTTCTCTATATTATATTCGATATCGAATAATTCAATTATAATTTTTCAATATCACAAAAAAGTGTTATTGCAAAAAAAAAAAAGAAAAAGAGAGAGAGAGAGAGTTTCTCAACTCTCATCACCAGATGGAGATTTTCATGACTAATGGTCACCATATAGGAAAACTCCTAAATCCGTAAATCCTTTATTTTATCAATTATATAGATTTGATTCAAGAAAAGCTTAGGTTTTGACGTGATCAAAGATTTTGGTGTGAGAGCAAAAATTACGCATTATTTGTTTACCAAATTTTGTTTCTTTTTTTTTCTTTTTTTTTCCTTTTTCTTTTTTAGTAACGGATGAGTTTATAAGGGCATGATGTGATTTTTTTTTTTTTGGCCCCACAATGATGACGATGTTTTATTTATTATTGCAAGCTGTTTTGATGAAAGAAGTGAAACGTAAAGTAGTGATGTTACTGCTTTACTTCATTGTTGTTCGAAAGAAAGAAGTGAGTCATTGTTGTTCGGAAGAAAGAAGTTAGAAATAAACTTGGATATGTGAGACCATCAGTCCTTTTACTCGACTTTGACTTTTTTTTCTTTCATTTTACTTGAATCAGGTGTCAATACCTCAGGAGAAGTGGACTTTCCTTTCTTTAAACACCAACCAGGCTCGATGTTTTCCTCCTCTCAAGCAGTAAACCCGAGCTTGACGCATAATTGATCATTTGATCCTTTTTTTTTAGCTGATGTAGGATATCCACTCTTCAACCCAGCCTTCAGACCTTTAGCCTTCATACAAGAGATTACTCAATTCTAACGAGCAAAAACTATTCCCCAAGAGAATTGATCATTTGATCATAAATAGAATAAAGCTCAGTTGGGCATTGAAATTCTTCTTTGTTCTTTGTTCTTGGTTTGAAGTGCAAAGGGCTTATACCTCGATTATGAGTTTTTTCTACTATTTTTGAAGACGTATTAAGTAAGATAAAAGCCATAGCATCAAGCCGCAGGATGAACAAGTTTAAGAGGATCGTCCAATTTGTGCAGTCCTAACTATCAATGTAACAAAGATATACTCTCCATAAACGTCTCTAAACATCAACACAAATGAACCATATGCGTTTCCTAGCTGTAGCTCAGTTCGCAAGGACTGTGAGGGTGTTAGCCTCTGAGAGCTCAGGAGTTTCCAACGTAGCTTAAAGAGCAACAGGAGAAAGAATCTCAAAATGTTCAGGAATAGAGATCTCTCGCTTGCATGCACACAACCTGTCTAAGCCGTACTTCAAACTTCAATTTTGTGTTCTAACAGTCCGTTAACAGTTAAAAATCCCATCAATCAAAGTAACCTTGGGAGTAGCCCAACACTGTGATCCTTGAGATTATTGTTCGTCCACAATAGCGCCCACCTAATGACCTTAGATAACTCATTTGTTCTACAGTCAAATACACGGATGCCAAGATACCGAAGTGCTCCACTGCCCTATCAGTTTAATGTGTTAATAGGCCAGTTTGGGCTAGGATGTAGCTCATCCAAACCCAGCCTGTTTAGATTAGGCCTATCATTAGGGCCCAGGTCCAGCACACAGTGGAAAGCCAAGCCCAAGTCCAGCCCATTTGGACAAAGTCTGTTCCTTCTTGCACTAAATATTTCAGGCTGAACCAGGCCTCTGCAAATTATGATAAGGCCTGGAACATTAATTATCAGGCCAGATAATAGGCCCAGATGGATCCCACAGACCACAGGCATAAAAGCACAGCACAAATCCAGCAAACTGTGGCCCACTCCAATCTGATCGGAGCTGCCTGGCCAATGATCGCCCATAATATCAACAGATGTCAATGATCTAGGGGCACCAGTGAGCCAAGCTAAGCTCAGGAGTAAAAATGAAGGCTATCAACCAAGCAAGGGTTGAGCTCATCTAGATAATGTATACCAAGTCGGAATTCAGGTCATGCCTGAGTCGAAAACATATTCAAAATTGGAGCACCAGTATTTGGGTTCACTGTTAGTCATAAAATATCAAGAGGAATATAAAGGACGGATAAGGAATAGCCTCAACTAAACCTAGTTGAATCTCAGAGGTGGTATATTTTTGAAACCCTTGGTCCTGTTGAGTTAAGAGTACATAAGAAATTGAATAATAATTTCAAAACTGAACGTCTAATAACATTTTCTTCTAGGAAACATAATCAATCAAAAGAAAATGCTATTTGATACTCATTTTTGAAAATTCACATTTGATCTTCAATTTTAACCACTTTATGTATTCAATTCCTATCTTTTAATGTAAACAAGCAGGGCCTTAAAGATGTACAATAAAAGAAAAGTTAAAAATAAGATACATGATATAGTTTGGGGCCTTATCCAATAAATAATGCTAGTGGGTGGTGTTGTGTGTCCTAAGTTTTACCAACGATCAACTGTAAGGGGGGTCCGCAGGTTTCTCATCATCATAAAAAAAATGATACAGTTTTATTGTGACAATACAATCATTTCTGATGTTAATAAACCCTAGTTCAATTTTTTTTTCCCAAAATAAAGTTAAATTTAATGCTTTATATTTTAAAACATGTTTAGCAATGAAACCTCAATTGAATTGATTTTTAGATATTTAGATTAATAATATCACACTATTTGAAAAAACATTAATTCTGTATCAAACATACACTTTAAAATAATCACACAGCCAATTCGAGCATCTTAAAAAGTCAGGCTCGAGCTGAGCCTTGTCAAGCTTGTTCCAAGCAGAGCTCGAGCAAAGGTGAGTAGAGTTGACCCTAGCTTGAGCTCAAACCTAATCGAGCTGAGCCAAGCAGGCATGTGAACTGGGCACTGATAAAGAGTACCTCGTTGCCTCTCTTTGAAAATCACCTGTCCAGATATTACTATCATGATTCTTTTCATTAGTAGTTTTATGAATTGAAAGCTGGTAGTTAACTGCTAGTTTTTCTAAAAAATAAAAATAAAAATAAAAATAAACCCTCCTAGGCCTTCATCCCCCTCATCAAGTTCTGAATTAGGATTTTCATTTCCGGGAAAGCCTCAATTAAGAAAATGATTTCATAACTTTTGATTATATCAATCAACTATTTTGTATCAAGATTAAGACAGCGGCGTCATGAGCTCAGAAAAAGTAAGCCCTGAACAGAGATCAATTTCAAATGTAACTCCTATGCCATCTAGTGTGATATAACTAAAATCCAAGAGGAAAGGAATAGTGAATATGTACCAGAAGCCACTAATATTCGGTAAATATTAATTGCCAAAGTATTCTTCAGGAACATAGAATTTCAAACCAACAGCCTACAGACACCAAATGAACAACATGAGGTCAACAAATGCTTTGAGAAGCCTGCCTTTGTAATTTCAACCAACACGAAGAAAAATTACGTAACCCAATAGCATGTCAGGGATGCTTATGTAAAGTATCAAAAAAAAAAAAAAAAAATGCTTCGCAGATTGCACTCTATTACTAATAAGATGGAAATAATAAAAAAACCAGAACAGTACCTGAGCAAACTTAATGTCTGCATCACTGTGATCATTAGCTCTCCCAGCTGCATCGCCAACATAAAAGGATCTGAGAAGGGAGAAGGCAATTTTTGTCAAACCAATATATTCATTTCTTATGAAAATATTTATAAAACCACAATTCAGATGAAAATAGCTCAAAAGTAGGAGATGATATATAGGCTATTCTCATATGAAATGAATAACCAGACATTGCTTTTATATGAATAACAGCAACTGTCATCAATTTTCACTTTTTACATACGATTTCAAAACTCAAACTCTCAGATTATTTGGTGACCAAGCATTGGAGAAAGACATGAAAGTAGTCATTTTTTGGAGAAATCTGAGAAAAGGAACTCTCTCTAACATGAAATTTGTCAGTAACTGTAGAGGAATTTAAGTTGACAAGAAGGCAATGAGGTAGTCTTTTTGAAGATATCCAAGAGAGGAAGCTCTGTGTGTGTGTGCGCGCGCGCAGTGTGCACACACGCATGTGCAAAGCACATATGGGACTAGTTCATGACTATGAAGGCTGTATGCATGAGTAGTTAGAGAAAGAGAGAGCAGTCCACGAGAAGGTTGAAAGTTGCTGATTTGGAGCCATCTGATAGAAGAAACTCTCTGTAACATGATGACTCAGAATGTAAAGTAGTCTCTTTGGAGGCATCCGATAAAGTAATCTCTCCAAAGCTAGTTGCTGACTGTAAATAAATTTCAGAATACAAGGCAATAAAGGTAGTTTCTTCGAAGAAAGGAAGCTCTGTGTATTTGTGTGCACGCACAAGTGAGCAAACAAGCACATATAAGACTAGTTGGTGACTTCGAAGGCTGTAAGTATACAAGAAAGAAATAAATGAAGTTTCTTTAAAAGCATCCAAGGAAAGAATTTCTAGCATCCTATACAATAACAAGCCCCTACAAAGAACATCAGGATACGAAGTGTCCTCTCTAACTAATACTAGTTAACCACTGGTTGTGTTACCTTTTAGATTAGTTAATTCTCCATCAGAAAATCATCAATATCACTATCATCATATACTTCTCGCATCTATTAAAGTCATGCTCTATGTTATCCAGAACAACATTTCTTTCCCGACAATATAATTCACCGTTTTATCGATCTCCTCTTTTCCCATTTCCTTGAATTTGTAATCTAGTAACACATTATGAAAGGGCTGTTTCTAGACTTTAATGTATGTGCCCACATCATGTCAAATGGAATTTCTTCATTTTTTTCCTCCTATTGGAGCTAGATGTAGGTTTCCTCCTAAGTACTTGTACCAAAGTTTATCATTTCTTATTACTCGAGACATCCATCAGTTTTTTTAATTATGGTTATTGTAAGCAAAAGTGATGGAACAAGAGCAAGGAACGAAGAGCGGGAGTTGCAAAAAGAACTAACAGGAATTAATCAAGCCACCTTTTCTTTTTCAATTTTTTTCAAATAATAATAAGACTGGCACCAGCAACCTCCTTGTTTATCAAGCCAAATCTTCTACATGTGCTACATGCTATTGTTTTTAATCAGGCAATCCAAAAAACAAAAAAATGACAGTGGGATATCTGATCTACGAACTCCTCATTTCGCTAACAGATCTACTTTGCCATTAACTTTAGGGGGACTGTGGCTTAAGGGGTCGTTTGTTAATTTCACATGTGATGTGAAAATGCTTTACATAAGTACATAAGCAAATGACTAACATGTAAAACATAATCCTTTGTTGTTATTCTCACACCTCTTTAAATGTGCACCTAATTGCACCTAACGGTTCACATGTTTTTCACAAATTTTGAAAAATCCACGATGAATCAAGTGATGATATTTAACCAAGTAAGCATTGTTGGCCTTCTAAAGAGGATCAACAGTTTGGATTGGAAAAAACATGGCAATAGAAATCAGAATAGAAGATCAAACGGACTTGGGCTTTTTTGCTAATATCTCACAAATCACAATCCATAGGGATCAACTGTTGAAATTTGAGCTACTAAGTGTTTTACGGCCTTATGAAGAGGGTCTACAGTTCAAATCTTTCATTAGAGGCCCAGATGATCCATGAAATAGGAAAAAAAAAATACAGACAGCCTTTTTCACTTGTGGAATGCACTGTAGCAATGGTGCATGCATCCAATGCTTGATATGTTTCCTGAAGATATCTCAAGATCCACATTAAAGCAACACTAGAAATTTGAGTTCCTAACTGAAAATGGCCTTTTGAAAAGGATTAACAGTTCAGGTCATAAAAATGGGGCCTTAAAATTTTAGAAACAAAGATTAACGGCCTGAACTATTTCATTAATATCTCAAAATTTTTTATGATCCAACGGCTAAAATTTTGTGCCTTGGCCGTTTTGGGCATTCCTAATCATGATTTGGGACCTGAAAAAGTAAAAATATTAAAAAGGCAAAATGGACATCATGGGTACTATAGCTCCGTAAAAAGCAAAAGGGGTGTGAAAATGAAAGGGCCCATCTGCATGCATTTCACACACTAAAATCACATGCAATTTACACACCACATGTAAAAATTTGCAAACAAACATAAAAGGTGTGAAATCATTTCACATGTGTAGTGTTTACATATGTAAATGAGGTAAAACAAACAACCCCAAAAGACCAAAAGATATCAAAGTTATTAATGACATAATTAATTTCCTCTATGTAATCCACATATCCATCTTAGTATTATGGACATGTTTGTCATATGTACTTCAGCCTCTTCTAGTTTCTCTACTGTCCAACATTCGGCTTGACAAACCAAAGTAGATTGCAGAGCCATCATATAAAATGCCCTTGTAATTGACTGGTACTTGACGATCACATAACATTCCACTTGAGTGGCGGCCTGCAATGGATCCAATCCAGGTTGGGTGAACACCAATCTCTACCTCAAGGGTGGGGCGGGATAACAATGGGGCATGGCCATGGATCAAAATAGCGTCCGCTACGCTACAGCGGGCGTAGCGGCCAAGACTGCTACGTTAAATTGAATTTAGCACCGCTCACAATCATAGCGGCTACAATGGTCCGCTGCGGGGCCGCTACGAAGTGTGATTGACAGCTACTTTTCAAAAAAAATTAAAATGAATATTAAGGCTTACTTCTTTCATTCTTCTCTCCAAATAACATTTCTACACAACTCTTCTAACTTAAAAGAACACTATAACACATAAACTATTATTGAATTAAAGATGATGGAGACAGTTCCTCTCAAGGGCTCTTCTCTAGGTAATGTACTAGCAAACCCCTGTGGTAGCTGTATTCTTTTTTCTATTCTCAACCAAAATCCATTGTTTGTTTTAATGAAACTTAATTTGTTATTTGGTTTGAACCTCAAAACTTTTTTTATGCATTACTTTATAATTTATAAATCCTTTGTTATGTACAATTGTGCTAAATTAATTATTTGAATTATGAATTTAGAAAATGCATAATAACTTAGTATATAGCTAACCAAGGCAAATGTGTAGGAAAAATTAGATCAATACTCTTATTTTATAATCATTCAGCAATACTGAACTTCTATGCACTAAATTGACTGCTACATCCCCCTATTATTATATATTAAGTTGGTTGAGTTCAATTGAGAAATCAACCTCAATTTGTTTAATTGATTTTGGCCCTCTAAAATTTGTTTTGAATGTCCATTGATATTCCATGATGAACCATAATTCCTCCATCGCTTATTAATTTCTCTTTACAAATTCTATGATTCTTCTCTTTCTTCTATCATTACACCTCCAATCAAAGCCAGAGTAACATTCTTTATTCATCAAAGTGGAGATTCGAGCTCTTTGACTCCCCATCCACTGCCAGATTCCTACCTTTTATAAGACCTTTTTTAAATTAGTCTCTTCCTTCTCTATAATGTAACTTCTTCATAATGCAATAAGGCTGTGTGGCCCATGAAATTTGTAGGTGTATGTTTCCACTTTCCTCTTTATTTGGAAGTTAAGAGAGATTATGGGTTTTGAGAAGAGCTTTCAGCACTTGTGACAACCATTGCATCAACAAATGCAAGTCATTTTGGCCCATTCCTCTAAGCCAGGATATCTACAAAACTGGTCCAGTAGGCACATTTTCCGAGTGGCGAGCCTCTTGGTCAATTTGGTCCATTCCTCTAAGCTAGGGTTTCTACAAATTGGTCCAATAGGCACTCTTTCCGAGTGGCAAGTCTTTTGGTAAATTTAATTGTACTTGAATTTATTTCTCATGTGTTTGTATGGTGACAGTACATCTTGTTTTTATATACGAAAGAGACCGACTCAAATTGGTAATTCAGCCTCATTTGATTTCAACCCTTGCTAATCTGTTTTGACCCTACAAGCCACATCAGCACAATTCTTATTCTCCATTAAGAAATGCCCCTATCATCAAGAAATTTTTTCTAATACTTTAAAAGCATTCATCAATTACAATTAAAACTGATTTTTAATTGGTCTTCTTTTCTAATAGCAATAAGGCCGATGCTGAGCCGGGCCAAAGCAGAGATATTATTATATTAATAAAATAGTTAAAATTTGGGGAGAAATTTTACTTTGGTATTTTTCAAAATTCTTAGAAGAAGATTGGATGAAAAGGAGCTTATATATTTATGGTAAAAAGATGAAATTCACGTAGAAAATAATAATGAGCAATATTTTTATTAATAAGAAGTATTACAATTAGTAAAAAAATATTGATTTTGAGCAAAAAGTATAAAGTGAAATAAAAAAGAATTAAATATGTATATTCATTTGCCAATGAGAATGGCAAAAAAGGTAGATAAAATACTCATCATCATCATCATCATCAAAGCCTTATCCCAATCAATTCGAGTTGGCTATATGAATTCTGTTTCTCCATTCTATTTTATTTTGAGCCAAATCCTTAGATAAGTTAAACTTCTTCAAATCTGATTCAATGACCTCCACCAATGTTTTCTTCGACCTACCCCTACTTCTTAATAGGCCATCCACCTGTATAGCCAAACTTTTTCTCATCGGTGCCATTACCGATCTACGCTCAACATGCGCAAACCATCTTAAACAGATTTCTCTAATCTTATCCCCTATTAGTGCTACCCCTAAATGCTCTCGAAAGCGCTCATTTCTAATTTTATCTTTCCTAGTTTTACCACACATCCACCTAAGCATTCTCATCTCCACAACATCCATCTTATGTATATGCGTTTTCTTAATTGGCCAACATTCTGCTCAATATGTCATAGCTGGTGTAACCACTGTCCTATAAAATTTGACCCAAAATTAAGGTAGGACCCTAATAAAAAAATTTAGCAAATAAAAAATTAATAATACATCAGAAAAATAAGTTAAAGAAAAAAATTAGCTAATAATTCATATCAAAAAACTTCATGATCAACTAAAAAAAATATTCATTAGATCTAGCCATATAACCAATGTTGAAGCAAGTCTTATTATTTATTTTATCTATATGTAAACTTTACAAAAATTTAATTTCATTTTACCTGAATTTGTATCTCATGTTTAGACTAAATATTATTTAGAATTTTTACTATTTTTAAGGTTATAAATTATATATTGGCCCGTGCTAAGCATGGGTGTGTTTTACTAGTTTAATTATTATAGGAAAAAAGCATCACTTGTTAATATTTTCCAATATTCTAGATTTTGTGGATATTTTTTAAAAAAAATTTGACAACTTTTTCAATCTACACCGCTATGTAGCACCCGCAACGCCCTCCACAACCACTATTTTGATCCTTGGGCACGACCATATAGCCAATAGCTCATCACTGGAGTTTTTTATATCACAAGGGTGTGACTGAACCCAAATGCGACAACATGGGTCCACCCTTGATTATCCTGTTCTTCCTCATGTCCTAAGTAGCATAGCCACTACAAGTTGGGCTGGTTGCGTAAATAAAAGATGTTCCACTAGAGGTTCGTATATGTTCCTTGGTATGTCTCTCATTTCATGGAAGCGCAAGAAACAAACAATGGTACCCAAATCATCTGTTGAGGCCAAATATTGATCCATTCCAGTCAAATGTTTTGGCTTAGATGACTTCTTGGTGTCCTTCAGTTGCATCCTACCACTCTTTACACTAACAATGCAAGTGTCATTCAAATAGCGTCTAATTCAGTATTCCATGAAAGAACCAAGCACAAGTTGACTACCATTTCATCACGTAAGAGATCTCTCTTCCACACATCTCATTCGAACATCAACTGGCAGGCTCTGTCTAATTCACAAAAGCTATGACTATGTTCCAACATGATCTCTTAACTAGAAAATTGATCCTTCGTTCAACTCCACAGCAAATTTGAGGGGGAGTGTAGAGAGAGAACAGGGCCTCGGCCTGATAGGTAAAGAGAATGGGTCCAATAAGTGCAGTAGTGGGCTAATGGGTCACCAAGTTACTAAAGTTGTAGTATCCATGAGATAAAGCAATTACCAAGGAGGATTATCAACATTATTGTTGAGATAATCCTGTAGGAACTGTAACACCATTGTAACTCTTTCCTATATAAGAATGGACTAGGCATCCAAAGGAGTCCATCAAAATTTTGCAAAAGCTTCCCACATCTATCTCTTTTGCTTACAGAAGTGACCATGTTGACTGACATCCAGTCTTTTGAGTTGGGCAAATTGAGTCTGAGTCCCTAGTTTTCTAACCTTGTTTACATATAAAGAAGAAACATGCAGGATTCACCTAAAAAAGGAACTTTGAGTGCATTAAGAAACTAGTCCTCTTTACTAGAAAGAAAGAAAGAAAACAAAGATATAAGCAGAGAATCCTAATCAGACTTAAATTAGACAACAATGGAGAAAAAGAAAGCACAGCATTATGTGTAAAAAATTGGAATAGTGAATTTTGGATGTAGAGCCCATGTGGGCCATCATCTACGAACAGATTGATTTCATTAGAACATAAATTACTATAGATATTAAAAAAAAAATGTGTCACAACCTCAGAGACTAACTTTACTTGCTGATACTTGGCTGATGATAAAAATCAATAAAAAGCATTAGAATGCAAAGAGTAAACCAAGTTAAGAAGACAAAACAATAGGAATTACTGATCCATATCAATTGCAATGCCAGAGTTGAATTGTTGCTCCATTATTCGCCACATTCCAGCTTTTGGTTTGCGAAATGGATCACTGCAACCACCTGTATTTTCTACCCCACAAGCTATAAAAACCTGCACTCAAATGTATCGTAAGTGAATACTTAATGGAAGTTTTCCTGGAGGTTTTTATTCAAAGAGACTATCCACAAAAGTTTAAAACTATGCAATATTCGAGAAAGGTTGACCAGTAATATGTAACATAAAGGTGGTTATTAAAACCTAGTAGGGCAGCACCAACCAAATTACACCATGGAACTACAGATGGTTCAGTTTGTGACTACCCATCAAACAAAAAGCTCATTAATTGAAGAAAGAATTCAATTTATGTTCGAAACACCCAAGAACTAGATAGAATAACCTCCCATCCACAATTTTTTTTTTTTTTTTGGGTAAGACACAAAAGTTTTGTTAGTGAAGAAATTAAGAACAGCATACATTGATCACTTTCATAGCAAGACAAGCAGAGAGAAAAAGAGACTAGCCACATGCCCACACCATTTAACAAGATCGCAGGACATTACACAAACAATTGATAGTTTTACCTGAATTGGGACTTTGACATGCTTGATAAAATTGTTGAGACGCCCAATCTTGGAATCTACAGCTGCTTGTCTCTTGTTTTTCCAGCGTTCAATGTTCGATTCATTAGTAAAAATTACCTGGTAATTAGAGCCACAAAAGTTATGACACAAAAAAGCACCTCTACAATGCAAAAGAAGAATGACTTGAAAGATCATGGCAAAGAGTCCATCCTCACATTGTTAATGCTACTAGCTAAAATTCAGCTAATTAACGTCCAACAAGGAAAAAAAAAAGTGAAACAAACCAGCTTATAGCCATTGTTGTACAAGCTTTGCAGCTTCTCTGGAATTGAAGGATACATAAGAGACCAAGCATTTGCACCAACCCTGCAGATGAAACATTAACTTTATGTGACGAATCCATTCATTGGTTGATTTTTATATCAATTAATTCAGCATAAATAAATAAATAGATAAATAAAGTTGACAGTTATGACTGAGACAATGACAAGCTTAGCAGCCGCCTAACGGAGCTTCAGTTTATAAATGCTAATACCCAGAACTTTTCCTGGAATTTCCTCTCATCAAGACTTCATTAATTAATCAAATTTTCTTTTGAAGAATGAGCTCCACCCCATCCAATCAAAGAATTACCCACTTGGGTCGTCAATTTTAGAGGCAGATGCCACTGCCAGATGATATAGTATGCCGACTTAGCATGGAGAATGCACACCAAGTATTTGTGAATGCTGCAGAAAATTCATTAACTGATGTTCCTTTGGGTTCAGATGTTCATAAACTTGATGTCCAATTATACTCATTTAGCTACACTATTTCCGAACTAACATTTGAATGAAGCAAAATGTATACGCATCACTGTAAAGCATCCTTAGCATCGCAATACTCATTCAGACATAGTAACCAAGGAAACGGATAAGAAATTGGAAGCATGGGAGGAAATATTTGACATGATGTTTTTTCTCTTTTATTTGAATGAAGCAAACTGTATATGCATCCCTGTAAAGCATCCTTAGCATCACAATACTCATTCAAACATAGTAACCGAGGAAATGGATAAAGAAATTGGAAACATGGAGGGAAATATTTGACATGATGTTCTTTCTCTTTTTGATTTTTTATTGTCTTTTTTGTTTTTTGAGATCAGATACTATGGGAGTTTAGAAAGTAGTCATCATGGGTGGAGCAAAGAAGAAAGGAAAGCTTAAGTCATCGGTCTCCACCTAATATTAGATGGGCTGAAGCAACTGGGATTGTTGGAGTTTTGGAAAAAGAGAATGTAGAAATTGTGTACTCCTGTTTGGGTCTAGGTGTGCACCAATGAATCCAATGAGGTGGAAGTACTTTCAACAAGGTTGGCATTAGAACTTATCAAAGCTCATTCTTCTGGTTGTCCGGTGTTTGAAAGCAACTCAAAGAATGCAATCATGTAAGTACTCAAACGGGGGCAGTACCATTGAGATAAACATTTTATACTGAGGCAGATTTGGTCATTACAAAAAGGAATCACATGTTAATTAAGGCATATCATAGGGGGCATGGCAATAGGCTAACAGATATTTTGGCAAACGATGTAGTGAATAAAACACTATGAATTTAGTAGAATCAATGTATTTTGAGTTGTATTGTACAGGGGGAATGGAGCCATCAGCAGTATACTACTCATGTACTGTCACAGGCATGGTTTCGTTAACTTTCCTCTAGTTTTTATTTCCTCCAATATATCCTTTTTTATGAAAATTAAAAAAAAAGGATTGAACCTGACGGACACCAGCTTGACCATATGTAGATTTTGGAGTATGAATTTGCACATAGATGGTTGTATATCTAAGAAGCTTTAGCTCAAAGAGGACATGACCACATGGGTGCAGCCTAACACACCTCAACATTGAACAGATTCATAACATATTGAAAATTGAGCAATGCAAAAGAAAGCTGGGTGAATCATATGTATTCCTCAATTTAAGGCAGTCTAACAGAGCAGGCAACGTACAGTGAATAGTATTCCACATTAGCAGCTTCATGAAACATGTGCCATACTAAACAGAGCAATATTAGTGGTTTTCAAACATTGAAACAGTAACACTCCTAGCGTGAAATTGCCAAAGCATTTGAGTTAAAATATGGTACCTTTTCACGGATGTATTGGCTAGGCAGCCATCAAAATCAAATGCAGCAATTTTTTCTGAATCATGAAGACCATCATCCTAAGAAACCACAACAAAACGGGAAAATCAAATGAAGCAAAAACACTGTTACTGTTATTGACATAGGGTTTATAACATGCCAAAACAGATACATGAAATCACTAATATTCTATGAATGATTTAAAGTGGCACTGAGCATTAATGCCAGGAAATATAGGAAGAACTACAGCCTGCTAACTGCGCTTCTTTAATATCTCAGCATTAATGCCAGGAAATATAGGAAGAAGTACAAACTGAAAACTGTGCTTCTTAATATCTCAGAATGGAAGAAAGAGATCAGATAAAATCAAAATAAATTCCAAAACATTGAGGAAAAAAGAAATGCTTTATAACTGCCTACCAAAATATCAGTATTTAAGAGCAAATTTGTGCCAGAACTTTTCAGATGGACCAAAAAAGGGTTTGTATGATGCAAAAAGGCCAAAAAAGGCCCCAACTATTTTGATGAGGTGTGTTGGGACTTGGAAGCATGGTAGAAAAGAAACTTGGGAGCATGGTAGAAAAGAAACCTCAAAAAAGAAGAAGCATGAAAATCAACTGGATGCACATAAGCTGCTGGGTCATAAGAAGACATGATAATCAAACAAACAAAAACTTTGACTTGCATAATAATATTGCATAAATAAACAGTTTAAAACCTAAGGCTTGACTCCTGATCATCCACAAAATAATGAAATGTTCTATTTAAATATTAAAAAAAAAACCAAAAGAACCAATCTCACCCGTTCGAGGAAAATGATCGTTTGGAAAGCCTTCCACTTTGGTAGAAGTGTAGAATCCTGAACCATAATAAAATATATATATATATATATTTAGAATGGTTGAACACTGAATAAAAGGATGTTGAATTCAATAGGCTTCATGTTTGTGGAGAATGCATATCCATTCACTTATTATTGCATCAACTGACAGAATGCCTATTACATGCAGTTAAATTGGACTTGGAGGAAAAGAAATAGCACGAAGAAATGAGATACCTTGTACTTGTTCTGGACATCAGAAATAGAGAAAACTATGTCCTGCTCATCTCCAGGTCCAGACAACTAGGTTCAATTTCATACAAAACAAGTGTCAGCTTTTATTACATAAGAATCACAGCTTGAACATACAATAAATCATAAACAAAGGGAAGGGTTAGTGTGGAAGTTACAATGAACAAGTTCAACAATTACTAAAACCACCAAGGATCAAATAAAGGCTGACAGACAATAACTAATGGTTTGATAGACAAGGAAGTATAGAAGAAAGGCCAAAAAACAAGGGCTCTAAACATGGTGGCACTAATATCCAAGTGAAACTGCTTCAGTTCTCTCTAACTATGCATTTGAGGCAGCTCCAAACACAAGCAAACAGGGGACCAGAATCATGCTCAGACAAATATCTCCCGCCCCAAATACTAATTAAGATCAAAATGGGTCCGACACATTTATCTCACTTGAGATTTGGAAATAAAACATCCTGCCAACCTGGTTATTAAGTACACCCATACTCGGAACCATGACCGTAATATGCTAGGTCTATTATAAATTGCAGAAGAAGCTACCAAACCCTCTAAATTCTCTTACTACTTACTAGGGCAGCACAGACTATACTGAGAAAAAGAAATGCAAGTACCTTGGGCTTCTTCGAATTCCTATCCTCAATTTCTTCATCTAAAGCTTCATCAGCTTTACAAACCTGAAACAAGCAGCTGCAATGACAACTATAACACACAAAAAAAAGTATCATTTCAGTTAGTAAATTCCCACCAAACTTTCTATTTGTTTGAATTCCTTTCCTCATATCCACTACCACAGCATTGTTGGCAGTACAAACATGACCATCACCACTGAAATAACTTAATTCTTATAGAAAGTTAGTTTGGTTTAAAATCTGCTCACTTCTCTAGAAAGTAATACCACTTTCAACAAGTTAAAACCTTTTTTCGCGTATCGTCGCATGCCGACTTCAACTTATTCTTCACCGCCTCCTGATCGCAATCCTGCAACCATCAAAACCATGAATGAAAGTCCTTAACAACTGAAGCTAATCGGACCCCAACAACAGAAAAGAGAAATCCTCAATCACCCAACCTTCAGCGATGAAAACCCCGTGATCTTCTCGGCATCGAAGAGGGTCTGAGAATCAGTAGGAAAGCAGTCCAAATGATGCCATTTGGGGGCTTCGAACCCTCGAGCATCTCTGATGATGAAACCGAGCCTCAGAGAAGCGGAGGGGATCTGTTTGGAGCACTTTTTGCAAGAGGATCGATTGGATTTTGCGTACTCGGCGACCATCTTTGGAGAAGCCATCGAGGATCTGAACGAAGGTGGGGAGATGAAATGGGATGGAAATGGAGAAATGGTGGCGCTTGATGGGAACAAGTGCAGACTCGAGCGACTAGGGTTTGGCCGGAGAAAAAGCTGAAAGGAAGCAAGCATGGAGGGAGGTTTAGGGTTTTGTTAAGGTCGGAGAGGATCGTTTCCCGCCATTTTAGTCCTATCGTCTGGTTTTTCCAGGTTCATGATTGGGACCGGTTTTCGTCCATCAATAAATTCTGAGGTGCGATAAATCAATTAACCATAACGAAAATGGTTTTCGGTGGTTTTGTAACGCCCACCACCCTTTCTTCTGGTGGGCTCAACCTAACAAAAAGCTTCATGCAAAATAAAGGTACAAGTTCTATATATAAACTTCATTCACTTTTTTTTATAATCTATAATTAATATGTTATACATGACCCAAATTATTATTAGTAGTCTACAAAATAAAATAACGAAAAAAAAATCTACACAGGCAGATGATATAAGCTTTTGTTGAAGAATAAAGACAAAGGACCAAAAGGGCCGTGGCAAGTCTCATCATCATCATTGCAAGTGGGCCATGATTAGAGACCTTTCTCAAGTAATCTAAGCCTTCTTATTTCGTTTTTTTATGCTTCCTCATCATGGTACAATCTTGAGGCTCGTCGGGGCCCACATTGATACATGTCCATCAGTGCGAGGAGGGCCCACTTAGAAAACAATCAGCCCCACCCGTTTATTCTAGCACATGATTTAGGGCGCATTTGGTTGAACTCGGCAAAAAGTGATTTTTTCACCTATAACTTTGAAAAAGCCAAAAGCCTGCGAATTTCTTATTTCGTAGCATACATTCAAAAGCACTTGCGAACAAGTGAAAGTTGAAAACCCACTTCTAAACGAAGCGATCGGGCACCCTCTGCGCGTTTAGAAGCTGCTTCTCACTCTTTCAAGAAGCCAAGATTCAACATCAGCGGAACGAACGATTGTTTTTCACCTTTCAATCTTTCCTTTGTGAACCGACATGAGTATCTTTTCCAACCAATACAAGCAGAGGAAATAAAAAGAGGACTAATTAGAAACTAATCAAAATAACCTAGTTGAAAAAAGAGATGATGAATTCGATATTTTGGTTTCAGAATTACATCTCTGGGTCATGACCTTGCGGGTTCTTATAGGTCGTGATTTTCGGATCAGACACTATGGCGATATTTTAATGCGAATGTAGCTTGTTCATGATGTGTCAATGGCATGCTGTAGATCTTCTTTTCATAGGGAACTGAACTGCTTCATAGTGCATGTTAGGTTATGGGACATTAACACCCTCCCATTCTTTCTATATCACTCATGATTAGGGCTGTCAATCTGGCCCTTTAGAGAGGGGGCTCGGCCCGGCCCGACCCGCAAAAGCCCTCAAAATGAGGGCTTATTTTTTTCATTTAAAGCCCGAGGGTAGGGTAGGGCTCTATTTTTAAAAGCCCGCATCTAGAGGGCTGAGCTTAGGCTTGACTAATTAGGCCCGAGGGGGCCCAGCCCGGCCCGTTGTTTATTAAATTTTAATATAAAATATACAATATCCACAATGACTTTGAAGATGATTTGGTTTATGATGCACTTACCAAAACATTGTCAAATGTGGATAAAGTTGATTTGGTAAAGAAATCTAATGAGTTTGAAGATGAATTTTTAGCTTTTGAAGAACAAATGACTCAGACAGTTGTAGAGGAAAAATCGGAATTAAATTGTTATTTGGAGGAGCGAAGGGATAAATCTGAAAATTTCAATATATTGGATTGGTGGAAAGTTAACTCAACAAAATATCCAGTTATCTCTAGAATGGCTTGTGACATTTTAACAATTCCTATTTTTACAGTTGCTTTTGAATCAACATTTAGTACGGAAGGAAGAGTATTTAATCAATATAGGAGTTATTTAAAATCTGACACTGTAAAAGTCTTAATTTGCACACAAAATTGGATACGTACGCAGCAACACAATGATGTAATACATTCGATGGTCTTTTAGATATTCTAAAAGTAGATTAAATAATTAAATAAAGAATTATTGTTATTTGTTATATATTTTTTATCATTTATAGAATTATTATTATCCACATTATGTTTTATATTGCAAAAATGATTTTATCCCACCACCAATGTCTTAAAAAAAAGTTTTTAACTCCGCCATGCTGCCTTTTGCATTGCATTCCCGATCCCTAGCCTGAGCAAAGGAGGAGGGTTTGTATAAAGTTGGTTGATGATGGTGGTATAAGTTGTTGCATATAAAAGATTTATTTCCATCAAAGAAAAAAATTTTCCCTTTCTTTTAACCTTGGCTCGGCCCTGGCCCGGCCCTAGCCCTTGAGGGTTGGGTAAGGGCCTAAAAATTATAGGCCCGCTGTAAAAGTCGAGGGCTTTTCCTCAGTTAGGCCCGGCCCGCACATGTGAGGATAGGATAAGGGCTTACCTAAGCCCGGCCCGGGCCCGGCCCTTTGACAACCCTACTCATGATGATGATGGGGTATATAGATGTGGCCAATGTGTGGGTATGGGTTAATTTATGAGAGGCATTACTGTGGAATTTATTTGCCAGGGATTTTGTGATTTTAAATTCATTTTTCTTTTCAATTTGTCTCTACAATGGAGAATGACATTTTCTTCTAATTTGACGTTCACTAATTTATTGGTGGCTTTTCTACGCCACATTTGACTTCTTAGTTTTCATTGCAATGTGCTCACCATGTAGGGTTGCAAACGGGTTGATATCAACTAAGGTCCATGGTGGATCTAGATCAAGAATCGTTAATGAGAAGATGGATCCAGACCCAGAACTAGTTCGGAACTAATTTCTAAGATTCGGAATTGGAACTGTTAATGAAAATATGGATTTGGAACTAGTTCCATGTATGGGACAGATTCGGGTTCAAGTTTAAATCCGAGTCTTTGTAGGAAATTATTTGGAGAAAAACTATTTTTCAGGAAGAAATTTTAGAAAACTTAAGTAACATGTTGGGTCTCAGATTCATGAGTCGAAACCAAAGTGAAACCAAATCCATAACTATTTAAGTCAATAGAAAAAGTTGCTTTTCATATATCTAATCAACCAACATTTGATACTTTTGCTGCTAAAAAGTCAATATAGATGTTGAGCTAACCAAACAACCATTTTTCTCAAAAAGTTACTCTAAAGAAATAGCTTTCTTAAAATTACTTTTTAAAAAGTAGATTTGATTTTAAACAAGCCGAATCAAACCAACCTTCTCTGCTTCCAAAATTAATGACATATATATATATATATTTGTTTGAGATTCAATCCTATGAATTTTCAAGTTTAAGAAAGTGAGCCCAAGTGAATCCCATGTAGCTCTGGATTGCATTTGCTGGAAGTACGCTTGTAGAACATGGCCCCTCATTGTGATGCTTCTAGGTAGCCTTACATGATAGTGATAGCTACACATTTATTACATAGTTTTTTTCCCCCCTTTAAGGGAGGGTGTTTCTTTGGGCCAGACTAATTCCTTTGAGTGAAAGGGGAGCCAGGTAAATTCTTTGTGGTTCTAATGTGGTGTGCAACTCAAACTCACAACCTCCAGAAATAAATCGTAGTCCTAAGTTAATTGAACTAAACTTAGAATTATTTGCATAAGGATTGAATGAGCAATTGGTGGCCTTGGAAATTGTAATGCAAGTAAGCAATCTGAATTCCATCTCAGAATGTGCATGATAGATGTTATCCTGGTGACTTATGGCCTTTTTCTAAATTCCTCTTTTCTGTTTAAAATGATGTTAATTTTAAGTTAAATTAAATGCATCTCAAATGTGGAAGCATTAATGTAGAAAATGAGGTCGAGTGTCCTTGTGTCATTCAAACTAGATCTTTAGCTCTGTTATTTGACAGTTCTTTCGTTTTGTTTTAATTGGCCATTTAAGGTTCTTCCTTTGGAACTCAATTAGGTCATGCAACCGTAAATATTTTGTCCAATGTAAGAACATCTACCCTAATAAGAATATCAAAGGGTTTAACAAGAATGCATTCCTAAAAGAAAAAATTATTATTTTTTGGTTGCCGTATAGGTTTTTGACTTGCACCATCATTTCATATTTTAGGGCAAAAAAATTAAAAAGACATGCCACTCAAGATTCGACTGCATACAATTCTTGATATTTATTGTTTGACCGTCGCAACATATTACGATGGAAGTAAGTAAAGGCTCATAAAGAAACACAAAAGTATAATGAGGAGTGCATATTAGAGAAGCTGAAACTTATCAAGAAAAATTGTAGCATCCATGGAATTGGCATTTTTTCAAATTTCATGTTTTGGACCCACAATATTGTAATTGTGTTGGTGCATCCAGATGTAAATCTAAATAAATTAAAAGATTCAGTTATTGTAATTTATTGTTGATAATTGTGATAAATAAACTCTGTTGTTTTATAGAAATTGTTTTATATGAATGCATATGGATGATTAGAAGTCAGTTTTTTATTATTAATTTTTTAATATTTCTAAAATTAGGAGTAATTATAAATCATTCAAAATGAAATAGACGTGTTCCTAAGTTGCTAAATTGGAACAGTTTACAATAGTTCCAGAAATATAAATTTGGAACGATTGATGACCATTCCAAAAGCATAAATTAGTAACAGCTTAAAACTGTTTTCAAAACCATTCCAAATTATTAGTGACACCTTTGTCTTGAAAGGGTTCAAAACCATTCCAAAGCCTATTAATGCCCATTTTTGGTGTATCGAGTATTATGTCTAGATATGGATTGAAATTTTTAAAGTTATTTTGAGCTAGACCCAAATGGGGCCTATACATGTATTGTTCACGTTGGATGCTTTGAATCCATTCAACTGTAGCGTTTTACAGTAAAGTCATGCCAACTCATTTTTTCTTTAATGCTCTAAAAATGGTGTGACGCGTTGCAAGTGAATAGATATCAAATAACGCTAAGTTTAGAATATGCACATGATAACATCGTTAGCTGTGCTTTATTTATTTATTTACCCATTCAAAACATGTAATCCGGGGTGTAAAAATCTTTTATTGTAGTTAGAGTAAAGTTAAACTCGAGTTATCAACTATAGTAGGTCAAATTGGAAACTGTTACATTAGTGTGACTTACTTGTTTCTCATTGAGTAGTTTATTTCCTCCATATGATTTTCCACAGATACTAGAACCAAAAAGAAAACCATTCTAATTGTTTTATTTTAAGTGTTAAATTCAAAAAAAACATTTTTGAGTTTTAAAAAAAGGGAATTTGATCAATTATATTTTAACATTTCCACAACAGGTAGACTCACAAACACTGAACCATGATCCCATCAATTGGCCTATTCCATTAACAAGCAAAACTATTATGAGATTTTCAAGTCCTGGTGAGACATTTTATTGAAGCTAATGTGACTAGGGTTGCAAATAGATATATGATTATTTGAATATTCAATTGGAATAAAGTGGGTATGGAACCTAATTTTGCATTCGGGAAAATTTTCAATTTGAATTCTGATCCATGCATATATGATCTAGAACATTCAACTTGAGGATCTCACATTCACATATTAAAATCATATAGGTTTTAAGGGTGTAATATTTTTGAAGCTTTTATCCCATTATGCTATGTACTAACATCATATCTAAGATCAAAATCAAGAATTAGCTAGATGAAATTGATGTCAAATCTGGATACAATATGTAGGCTTCATGTTGGATCTGAATTTTTTTGTGGAACTGGATATATAAAGACGGATTAAGTCCGGATCCAACATGGTTCTGTCTCATATCCGACCCTTTGCATTGTAAATGTATCCCACACTAAGCCAAATTATAAAGAACGAAAGTTTTCAATGCTACATTCTTTCAATCAAAAGCTCAAATAGAAAAGAAATTCAACCAAGAAAAAAATAAAGAAAGATAATAGAGACGTGATAGATACTCTGCATTTTTTGTTTATTAACTCTTATCTTGCTAATTTTACCAAATATGGGTTTGTTATTAGCCGTTCGTTTTGCTCAAAACAGTAGTTTGCTTTGCCTCTCACATTTTCCTCATATCTACAGGATAGCGATGAATTAAATCACATAGCCTATCCTCGGTGGCAAACATAAGATTTTCATTTAAGGGGTACGGGCCCAAATAGGCAACTATATTTTACAAACAAACTCAGGGTTTTCATGTGAATTTGGGGCGCAAATACAAGATTTTAATTTGAGTTTTCAAAACAAAGCCAAAATTTTCGTTATCATTTTACAAGCAAAGTGATGTCCAATGGTTGCGACCGCCCCCATATATATATATATATATGTGGATGTTCTTAGTCCTGCGAGCCTGCTGCCCTTGTAGCTGCAATTTCCACCTTGATTTTCATTGGGCCTTTTTTCCTCATCAATAAATACATATCCTGCCCTTAGTTTTCACTCCACCATTCAATTCCATTCAAGGCCATCCCTCTCCCGCTCTGTGTCTCCGTCTCTCTATCTCTCTCTCACTAGTCCACAATAGAACTTTTAACAAAAAGCCTTCTCTTTCTCTTGCTTCAATCCCCAGTATAAATGGCCTTCTGGATGCAACAAGATCGCATTGATGGTAGAAGGACCTCCACACAACGAAGTAGTCGTTTTGCCGGTCCAACGATCCAAGACATCGAACGCAACTTACCCCTCGCCTACCGCCATCGCCTCCCTCCTCACCTTGCCTTGACGCCTGTTGCTCCAGACCCATTCATTCTTCCCCCAGAATGGAAGAGGTTTGTCGATCTTAATGTAAGTAAAACCTCCCTAATACCTGCTAACTCTTTTTTGTTTCCAAGGCCACAACGATGGCCATGATGTCTCAAGCTTGCAACTGTTCTGTCCTTTCATTTGGCACTCATTCTCATACACATGCAATCACACAAAACGAAAAGGATCACTTTCGTACAACAAAGGCAGAAATATGGATTAGCTTTTACAAACATATTAACCTTTGGTCGATGGGATAAAGCACAGTTCTTGTTAATGATCTCTAACATGTTACTAATGCCACAGTGTTTGTGTTCCATGTAGACGGGTCGGGTCCACTACAAAAGAGAAATCTCCTTTGCTGCTGCTGCTGCTGAAGCAATGGGTGGGAACCCACAGCGGGACCTGAACCAAAACCTTACAAACATGCCGCCATTGATCAACCAGCATCTGCCGGATTCTCCAACGCGGTCACTGTCTGTGTCTTTCGTATCACCGGGCTCGTGTGTGTCGTATGAAGTGGCAGAGGAGGCTGACAGTATGGTGATTAGGCCGCCCAGCAGCCCTCCTGAGGTGACCTCCTTGGTCCTCAAGGGGTGCCGCCGCTGCTTTATGTATGTCATGCTCAAAGAGGAACAGGAGCCCAAGTGCCCGAAATGCAAAAACCCTAATCTGCTCGATTTCCTTAAAGAAACCAGCAAGAACAATAACATTAACAGCAACAAGAAGATGAGGAAGGAATAAACTTACCATAGCTTGGTTTCTTTCATATATAGTCATCTCCTTTTATTTGATCTTATGTTTGTCTGGGTTGCAGTCTCTTTCTTTTGTGCTTTTCTTTGTCAGCAATATAGATCTAGGTGGTGTGTTTCTCTTTTGTTCTTCCTTCTTGTTCTTCTTCTTCTTCTTCTTCTTCTTCTTCTTCTTCTTTTTTTTTAGCTGAAAGCAATGTAAACTGGGCTAACTAGTGTAGGCCCGTATATTTCTCTATGAAGCAGTATCTTGTTATTTTTGTTTTTTGTTTTAAATTTCCTTCTTTTTTCCCTACACAGTCTCCTTTCTTCCCAAAAGATCTAGCATGTCATGCCTGCTGGCCTCAATGTGCTGATATCAACCATTCATCAAGTGGGCCCTCTTAGAATGTGGGGGCATTGCCAAAATAATGGATCTGGCATAACATGGCAGGGGGTTTCGATCATGTGTCAAAATATGGATGGCTAGCTAATATGTGACTCAACCGTCTGGAATCGACCGAATTCAACAATTAGCCATTAGATATGGCGATGTGTGAATCATCCTGGTTTTAGGTCCATCAAAAGTTGGGTCCGGGGTGAAACCAGAAAAATTAATGACCATGACACATGGGAAATAAAACCCAAATCAGAGGTTAAACGCCAAGTTTTGGTGTATCTAGGTACTTGGCGTAAAAAAAAATAAAAAGGTTATTTATTTTTTGGTTTTCTCTGTGAATGACATGAAACGGCCATTATCTCTTGTTTCTCGCGCAAGGGTTTGTTTCCATGAACATAACCACATCAGAGCACACACAGAGAGAGAGAGAGAGAGAGAGAGAGAGAGAGAGAGAGAGAGAGAGAGAGAGAGAGAGAGAGATGAATCTCCCAGAAGTACCATTGAAGTAGCCAAATAAAACTAGTAAAGCTCACTCCATCCACGGGTGCTTTTGCCAGTTTAAAGCTTTGACAGTTGAATAATGAAGGTTGCAGTCCCTTGACACAACGAAAATTTTTTTGGCACAGTGTTGGTGTATGGTGTTCCTGTGGCACAGTATTGGTGTATGGTGTTCCTGATTATGAGAAGATTAGTTGAGAGAGAGAGAGAGAGATGTGGTTTGTTTGAGATTTAAGAATAATGAAAGTACCACTTCAGACGATAATTTCAAATTGATCTCTCTCCAGTCCACCACTTCTTCCCCATCTTCCTCTCTGCATATAACCTGCGCTTAAAAGGCCCCACCCCTGTTCCTGTACTAGTTTGGAAGCCTTCCTCTATCTTGTCTGCCCCTCCAATTCAATTGCCCTTCACCTTCTCCAATTATCTCAATAATTCGTACCCATTTAAATTCCAAGCCAGAAGATGCCCTAAGAAATCGTATGGCCCACATGTCATGTGTCTTACATCAGATCAAACAAAGCAGATGTCAACAGAGATTGCAATTTACTTTAATGTAAGACTTAATCTGAACCCCACAATAGGACTCCTAATAGGATAAGTGGATGTAGACTTCTGGTAGAAGATATTTTAGTAAGTGTGACTTTTAAGACTTGTCTATATAAGAATAAGGGAGCCCTAGGGTTGGATATAATTCTCCATTCCCATAGGAAAGAAAGAGGCAAAGAGATCCACAGAACTTCTCATCACCGGAGCGCATATAAATCTCCGGCTGCGTGATGGAGTTTCCTCATCTAAATCCATTAAATAAAATCAGAGCCTATCATCAACCAGAAATGTGGGGCCCCCAATCTCGCTGGGAAAACCTTTGAGACAAGATCAGGACAGAGGTAGGGTGCGTAAACTTGTGAGTCAAGATAGGGGAATCCGCAGGGGACATGGGTGTGGACTGCTTCAGTCCCACATTGCCTGGTAAAGTTAACTGGATCCACACGGTGACCTGTGGCTATGAGTCTGGTATATAATGAATCATATATATCACTACTAATAACTTGGGCTTAAGCATTTTGGACCACTTGATAGGCTTACCAAATTATGGGGCCAGTAGACTATTTGGGTCGTTACAGATACATCCAATCTATCAATCAAATGGACCATCTCTATGATTGGGCACAGCCCAAAAGCCAATGCCCAACCAAGTGAGTCCAAATCAGTCATGTGTCCATTCGATCATTCAACAGTGCTCAAACATATATTTATTATTCGAGAAGCTTGATCATACACAGAGACATGACCATCGCAAAGGTTTGAGAACAAGCGTAACATAAGAAAAGAAAACAATGCAAAGCAATGGTACGACCACAGACCTACGACCTAAATGAGTTTCAATAAAGAGAGCTGCCACTCAATCTCGACCATTCATCATGGAGCCACTCAATTACCTAATGGTTCTAACTATGAGGATGGTAGAGGACCATATAGACGATCAAAAGAGTCGAACAAAAGATTAATGGACCACATAATAGATGATTTACCTAAATTTTCTAATCTAAAACAAATACCCAATTTGCCTAATAAAAATTATTTGATGAGACATGAAAGAGATTACTATCATCTTGATAATGCTTCTATAGTTTGCCCAAGCCCGTATGTTTGTAGGGTAAAATATACAAAAATAGAGTGTCAAATCAATAAAAAAAAGGGTAGGAAGTTGGGAGAAAAAGCATTTTTTCTCATTTTGTGCTTTTAGAGTACTTTTTTTTTTCATTTTGTGTCTTTTGGTAGCAACTTTTTTGTCATTTTATACAACTAAAAATTCCTTTCTTTATCATTTTTTTTTACAACCAACCCCCTCCTCTTTCTTTTCTTTATTTTATTTGATACTCCATTTTATTTTACAGCACTCTATCCCACAAACAAATAGGCTAGGAACAATTTGTGTGATTATATGGAGAGAAAAATAGTACTGATTTTATGTGCAACCCACTATTTTATTGTTTGGTGTGATAAATTTTCGTAATCAAATGAGGAAAAAAAAAACTAAATACAGTTTTATTTTGCATTAGAGGGGTGGGAATGCATAATTTATCTTTCCCATGGACAAAGAGATTGTAGAGCATGGAATCTACTCCTAACAAACAAGATCCTAGGGTCTTCCTCTTTTCTTATTGTAGAACGATGATGGTTGTCAATTACTCAAAGTTTGTTGAAAAAGGATGTGATCATCACAGTAAGATCCATCATGGTAGATGGAGGGAGGGGAGTCAAGTGGAATCAATTGCCCCCTCTCAACTTTTGCTCTTCGTTTGAATATATGGAAGAGGTTGAAAAAAAAGTTATGGCTTTTTCCCATACATTTTTGCTATCATTCACTTGCTTTTCATTCACAAAAAGATAGAGGATTTAAAAAGACTCAAGGATATATTTGTCTTTTAATTATTTTCAAAGAGATAAGGAAATGATTTTTCGAATTTTAAGGAAAGCTTACAACTTTTGCTATTCATTTGAATATTTGGAAGACGTTGCAAAAACATTTTATGGCATTTTTGTTTCTTACAATTTTGCATCCACTCACTTGCTTTTCATTCACAAAAAAAGAGAAATTTGAAAGGATTTAAGGATATATTTGCCTATTAGTTTTTTAAAACAAATAAGTAAATGATTCTTCAAATTTTAATGAGAGATTGCAGCTTGAAATCAATCTTTCCCTCTTATCTCTTAGATTTTCGTCTTGAGGGCAATTTGAAAGAAGCCCCTCTACAACTAAATCTGAGCATCTTGACTTTTTCTTTGGATTGTATTTCAAGTATTTATCCACTATTGGCTTGAATCTTAAAGAAATCTACGGCTAAAAGACCACTAAACATATGGCTATTAAATCAATGGCTATTATGATCTAAAAAAAATTGAGTGATTAAAAATGAAGACCCTCTCCTTGGTTGGGTTGCCCACAATTTTTACTTAATAAGAGTTGACTCCATCATATTGAGCACACGATAAAAGAATATCATGTGCTGAATCTTATGGTGGGACTAACTCTATATTAGAATAAAATTTGAGAAAACCACTTAAGGGTCAAGCTTTTATTCTTAGTAACATGGATCTTTCTTCATTGTTCACCCTTTTATAATATTAGTGAAAGGTTGTCAATGGTGTTCTCTCTCTTATCTATTCTATTGTAGGCATCATGATCCATCAAAACATTATTAGTCATTCATTTATAGATTTTCAACCATCCATGTTTATCACAGGCTCATGGCCCATTAAACAATCACGCACAATGAATCAATTCATAAATTAGTTATGAGAGGATTGGTTTACAAGAGATTAATCCAGCATGGACCCTACTTCGATTAGAGCGAGACACAACTCTCTCACCCTAAAATAAGGAGTAGGTGATTATTTTGAGTAGTTAGGATTTATTGTGGTGAACTCTACTACTTTTGTATTTTAATTACTCTCAAAGTCTTGATAACTTGTCTTTAAATTTATTTGTTATTTTCAAATTTATGATTTTTTTCTTTGGATATTATTTCAAAAACATTGAAATAAATAAATACATATGTTTTTAAATGATAAGTAAAAGAAATCAATAAATATGAAAACATTATCAATCTCCTCTCAAAAGATTCTAGCTTCACCACTTACTTGGCTATCCATTGCCCCCCTAAAAGAAAACCCTGGCTCCATTTCTGCATCCTTGAAAAGCATTCAACTTGATGGCTGATGAGAGAACAAAGAGTTCAATTGCCATGGAAAGAACTTTTCAATGGTCCACCATTTTCATTAGCACTAAGGTGTTTTTGGATTTTAATTTTCAAACAATATTATCATCTTGTAACTCACTTTTGTAAAGATTGAGGAAACATAAAATCTGAAGTTTGGTTTGATAACACCGCACGTTATAGCTGCTCTTAGGTTGCTACCCATTTAACAAATAAGATGTCACAAGGACCAGCTTAGATTTAAAAGTTGAATGCATAGTTACTAAATCCTATCTTCCAAAAAAAATTTTAATCTTCCAAAAAAAAAAATCCCATGAGTTTATCTCTCACTTATCCAGCCACTTATCCCTATTCTAAAATTGCACCTGTAGCAATTAGTAATATGTCATCTGTATTTATTTGGTACACAGCTTCTTCTTTTTTTTTTTTTGGTAGAAAGTACACAGCTTCAGTTATTGCATAGTTTGGGCATTGGTGGCTGAAATTTGCGAGAGTGGAGATTCATATGAACAATGACGGCATTTTGGTCCTTTGATTAGAAAATTTAGCTATTGCTTGACCGGGAGTCATGGGTGTCTTTTTGGTTGTCAAAAATACGGAGGGAGGACTTTGAGAATACATAAAATGGAGGATATTTTGTACTAATAGTAAACAAAGGGAGCTATATGTGAAAAAATCCCTACAAGATAATGCAACATTTAAAACAATAGATATGGTTCATTACACTTGGCGAAAATGAT
Organism: Sextonia rubra; assembly: GCA_037013555.1. NCBI lineage: Eukaryota > Viridiplantae > Streptophyta > Magnoliopsida > Laurales > Lauraceae > Sextonia > Sextonia rubra. The sequence goes on along the minus strand of JASUAD010000013.1, from coordinate 15,919,098 downwards.
TAAATGTGGCTCTGGCAACCTTCCAAAACTTTTTCTTTTTTGAAAGATTAGTCAAATTTTATTATTGAGTCTTTAAAATGATTTTACCAAAAAAAGTCATTTAAAATGATGTACGAGCTGATAGTACTTAAGTAGACCTAATCCAGTCCATGGATTCATTGCCTCAGTAGAGGATTGACCAAAATAGGGGTGGCAATTTCTGACCTGATCAACCAACACAATCTCCATAGCAAATCTAGTAAATAAAGGTTCAAATTGGCCCTTCTAATTTTGGACTAGCACAATAACACATGTTGAGTATGGACATGAGCTACATGGCTACGGTCCCCGCTCCATCTTACTACTGTTGATATTTTTCTGATAAGTAATTATATGTTCATATTGTATGGTGTAGTGTTTAACCTAGTTATTTAAATATGCAAAGGGTCCTGAGGTCCAAATCTTATTACCTATACATGTTTGGTTTTTTTTTCAAAGCTCAATAAAAATGTCAAAATTAAAAGAAATTTGGTCAAAATTGAATTCAAAACCATTGGCTTTAATATATTATAACTAGCATGATATGCATTGCTAAGTACGATCACTTTTTTCCACACTTTCATTTTAAAAACCAACATATTGATTCAATGATGACAAAAAATTATAAACTGAACTCTAATTCAATTAAGGAATAGAGGAAAATTTTGGTTAACCATTAAAACGAAACAAGCAATCATATAATAAAACATAAACCAAATGCTTAAAATTTACCTAAACAATAAATAATCAAATGATATTATGCAAAATTTATAATGTTCTAAACTTTTATAGGGAGGATTTATTATACTACTTGTGCAAAAGAAATCAATGATAGTAGACATTTCGATTCAACCACATAATTGATTTGTGTAATCCTTGTGATGTGATATGATTATTCTCAATCTCTTTGTTTTATGAAGAGATTCAAAATGAAAAATAAAACTCATCTAGAGCAAATGTTATATCTTATATCATTTTTTTAATGTGTATATCAATAAAATAAAGAGATATTACATAGCTATAAGAAAAAAGATTAATTAATCATTATACTTGATAGGAGTGAAGTTAACTTATTTGTACTTTGTTAAGTATTTGCATTACTTCTTTATGGAGAAAGTCAATATATAATGTATTGGTGTGATTTATTAGTATAAATCGTATGATAGACGCAGCCGTTAGTGAGATTGGTGAGAAAGAAAGGCATACCCCAATTTAATCCATGCATGGAATTAGAGTTGGAAAGGAAAAGTTCTTTAAATTTGATGGATGAAAGACTTCAAAGTTTTAGAGGTCGTTTGTTAATTCCATATGTAATGTGAAAATGTTTTGCATATGTAAATGACTTACTTGGAGAGGAAAAGTTCTTTAAATTTGATGGATGAATAGACTTTAGAGTTTTAGGGGTCGTTTGTTAATTTCACATATGATGTGAAAATGCTTTACATATATAAATAACTCACACATATGCAAATAACTCACATGTGAAACATGATTTTTTGTTTATTATTTTCACACCTCTCCATACGAGAATCTAATTGCACTTGTTTGTTATTCTCACACTTATCCATACGTGAATCTAATTGCACCTAATGGTTCACATGTCTTTTATAGTTTTTTGCAAATTTTAAAAAATCCACACTGAATCAAGTGATGACATAATTTGATATAGTAAGCATTGTTGGCTTTTTGAAGAAGATCGACAGTTTGTATTAGAAAAAAAAGGTCCACAAAAAATAGAATTGAAGATCAAAAGATCTATCATTTTTTGTAAATATCTCACAATCTATGAAGGATCAACGGTTCATATTTGATCCAGTACCCATGTTTTGCCTTGCAAAGAGACTCGACGGCTCAGATCTTGAATTTGAGTATATGATTATTCAAAATTTTGAACAAAGCAAACAGCCTATTCAACTAATTGAGTGTTGTGTAATAATATTGTATGCATCCAATGACCGATATGTTTTTTAAAGATATCTCAAGATCCATTTTGAATCAACTCTTGAAATTTAACCTCATAACTAGAAATGGCCTTTCGAACGAAATAATCGGTTCAGATCATAAAAAAAGGGCCCAAAAAAATCCCAGAATTGAATATTAATGGTCTGCAGTTATTCATAAATATCTCACAATGTAAGACAATCCAACGGCTAAAAATATGTATCACAGCCATTTTTGGCATTCTCAACACTTTGGTTGGTTCAGATTGTGGGTACAATAAAATTTAAAGAAAAAGATATGATGGGCTTTAATGCACTGTAGCATCGTCATTTTGAGAGCCCTGTGAAACCATTTCACAGCTAATGAGGTGTGAAAATGAAAGCCTCTTTTCTATTACAATTACACACTAAAATCACATATACTGTACACACCATATTTGTAAAATTGAAAAACAAACATGAAAGGTGTGAAACTATTTCACATGCATAGTATTTACATATGTAAATGGGGTGAAACAAATGACCCCTTAATGTATAGTTTGGATTGGAGGTGTTTATGGGCTAGGTTGTGCCAAGCTGAGCAAGATCCAAGCTTGGCCTATTTTTTTAACACTTAGTACAAGTCCAACTCTAGTTCCACACTTGCAATAAGTGATTCACACAGCCTGCCTAAAAAAAGTAAGGCCCTAGCCCAGGTGGATAATGTTATATAAACAAAAGGCTTCCACTATCTGCAACAAGCAGTAGCTCAACTAATTAGGAGATGTGTGCATGTGAAAAGCGTATGTATTTGGGTCATAAAGCTGTTTTTAATTAAATTGTATATCTTAATTAGGTTGAGCTGGGCTTTGGGCTCTTTGTCATTGAATCCAAGCCAGCTCGTTTCTTAAACCTACATAGATTTTAGATCCAAGTTTGACCACGTACCAAAACCTAAGGCTAAAGCTAACCCAAAGAAAGCTAGTCGTTGACTATGAGCACCCACGTTTGGATCCATCAATACTTCCATTCTTAGCACAATCAATAGAATCCATACAAAAAATATCATTTAGTTTTTATGGCAAAAATAAAAAAATGATTTGATTTCATATGAGTAGATCTTCCAAGATCTAAAATACAATATTATTTCTTTAAAAAATTTTTGTAGATTTAAATATAGTCACTAATAGGGAGATACTATTGCTATGTTCAACAATCACAAAATAAAGTTTCTATTAATTTTAAGATACAAATTAGATTTAGAAATATGCTAAATCTTGTCATTCTTAAAATAAATTTTTAAATAAAAATTAAAACTAATATACAATGCTTTTCACATAATTTATACTTCTCATTCATTTTTAGATAGAAAAGAGATAGAAAAGTGTTGAATTATAATATTATTAAAATAAACTCTTCATTACCAATTGATAAGCCACGTTCTCAATCTCAAAAATCACTAACCCCAAATTTGAAATTGGAAATCCCTAACCCCAAAATTAAAGTATTTCCAATTCCAGAAATATCTAACCCCAAATTGAAATTTCTAATCAGAATTGAAAATGCCTATATTCAGAAATCACTAACTCCAAATTTGAAGTCCCTAGCCTCAAAATCAAAATATTTTAAACTCCAAAAATCCCCAACGCCAAATTGAAATCCCTAACAGAAATTTCCAACCACAAATTCAAAATCCCTATTAAAAAATCTATAAAATCTCAGGAATTAAAAAATATATATATCCTCAATAAAATTGTCCTAATTCCAATTTTAGAAAAGGAGAAAAAAATCTAAAAATTCATATTATGTAATAATAAAATTAATATAAAAAGAGGCTTATTAAACTCAATTAAACAGTGAAAAGGATATAAAAAAGACACCAATTTCCTAATAAATTTGGAGGTTCGTTGATGAGATGGTGAAAAGTTTGAAAAGTTTTTAGTTATTAAATGAAGTGTTTGTTATCATGTTTTTTTGCCCAATCGATCCTAAAAAAAATTTCTCTAAGAAGCTAGGCACTTTAGATAATGATATGTATTTTCTTTTCTTTCTTTATTTTTTTGTGCGTGTATTTAGTTAGGACCAAATTTTTATTATGAAGTGTAATGAAATATAAAAATATTAAAACAAATAAAAAAAGAAGAAAAGTGTTACTTGGCTCTTTAGATTTAGCTCCCCCCCCCCCCCCCCCCATATGGCCATATGGTCACCTAGCGTAAGATGTGGGATTTGATTATCTGGGTTAAAAGCACGGGTTATTCAATTTAAGGGAGAAAAGTAGAGAAATGCACAATCACCACAATAAAAGCTAGCCCTTGGCATGGTCTTTGAGCATCAATGATTTCTAAGTCAACACTAAGCCCTTGTCACTTGTCAGGTTAATGACAATCTATGCCCTAGGCATGAACCCGGAAGATCAACTGGGTAACTTTCAGAGTTTTAGCATCCAATGGACCACAAGCCTTCAAAGAAGCCATTAACTATGGTTGTTCAAGACACTTGGAAAGCCTGAACACGGAGAGATCAAACAATCCAATGGGGTTCAAAGTCTGATGCAAGTACCACAGAGGAGAAGATGTCCAATGGGATCCCAAGTCTGAAGTAAGGACCCCATAGGATAAATCTCAAATGGTGCAACTCAAGCTCATCGAGAGATCAAACCATCCAATGGGGTTCCAAGTCTGATGCAAGGACCGCAAAGGAGAAAAGATAAATGTCCAATGGGATTCCTAGTCCAAAGTAAGTCTGATGCAGTTGCGCTTTTCAATATTTAGTGGGACACTATTTTCTACATATATTCTTTCATAATGTAGTATAAAAGTTTTTAAGATTTTTAAAAGAAATTAGCATATTGTATAAAATATTCCAAGGTACACCAATTTGGTGGGTGGTGGGTTATATCCTGATCTACCAACTAATAAAGTAAAATCTTTATTAATACACCCCATGCAGAATATCAAAGTATTTTCCTAGTCTCAACACTCATCACACTGTACACTACTACCAATGAATTTATACTACAGTTGGAGATGAACGGTTACCCCTTCATGTTGTACCTATCAAGAGGCCTTGCTTGGATGTAAGTATTGCTAAGAAAATTCTTATAAATTGAAAGAAACTAGCAACCAAATATTTAGAAATCCCCTCCACAGTGGAGTCAATTCGAATGTTGTTTAAGATGACCAGGCCATGTGTTGCATTTGCCTCAAGCAATTGACAACAGCTTACTCTAAAAGCTTAAACTAATAGAGAACAACGTAACAATGAATGTTAAAGCCCCCCAGCTGAAACTAATAGAGAAAAATGTAACAATGTATATCAAAGCACCCACTAAGGCAAAACTCAACCTCCAGGATTCAACCACTCAATGTCCTGCTCTGTTACCTTGTTAACTAGGAGTACTGAAATTAGTATGATATTAGAATCATTCACTAGTGAATTCAAATCCAAGGAGAAATGACTTGGTGATAAAAAATAATGCATGTCGCCAAAAGTGCACCCACCAAGTTCCAGTTGAGGGGGAGTATTCGAGAGGGGCTCCACCCAAGGGGGAGTATTGAAAAGTATTGCCTCTACTAATGTCTCTAGGTTTTGGTAAGAATGCTTAACTAAGGAAACTTAATAAAATGTCAAGATCCTTTGATATACATTCTTTTGTCATTCACTAATTGCTCAAGCTTTTGATGATATTAACACAGTATCGAAGCTAGGAGTTGCGTTCAAATCCAAGGGTACTTGTTTCCATCAGATGGCGTATTTTTGTCCACATGCATAGCCCCACAAGTGAGGGGTTTCAAGATTCTTTCATATACATTGTTTTATCATTCACTAACATCAATTAACAAAGCACATCAGGAAATCACTTGATGCATCACGGCATAATAGAAATTTTCGTCATTTTTAACTTTGACCCAAAAAAGGGGGGAAAAACGTAATGGAGAGGCACTGCCAACAGAGCATTAGGAACAATACAACTTCAATCAAAAGGATATATGGAACTGTCGGATGCCCCACAAAAATCACCATGGCAATTTTTGCAGAAACATTATCAAAACTGTAGAGCAAACTTTTATTAGAGCCCAAATCACAAAAGACACAATGCCCCCAAGTAAATAGGATGGCACAGGAGATCTTCAACGATGATAGGCCATCTCCCAAGTAGGTAGGATAGCACAGTAGGTCTTCAACGATGATGGGCCATCTAAATGGGCCATGACAAAATTGTTAGTTATCAGTCAAGCTCACTGATTACAACAGAAGTGTTACTAAACATAAGCATAGAGAAGAGCATTTCTTTCTAGATAAACTCTCCCTAAATATGGCACAGCCAACCATATCCCATTTCAACAAACATCAGTGTCCTGCAAAACAGTTTGCGATTGAAACGGGAAGCAAACCATGAAAAGAGTCCTGGGCCCTTAATTTCATCAGACCAATCCAGCTATCAATGACAAAACTACAATTTTGCATTTACGTGTTGGAATCTGCAATCAGCTAGAAGTAGGCACCTTCAGGTGGTTGAACCAACTTACGGTTATGCGGTGCCGCCATCTCTTTCTTCAGCTGCGTCAATATATCTTCCATGGTGTACTCCCGCTGCCAATTTCCTAGCATGCCAAACTTCTTTGGTTCTACCTGAATAAACCATAGCTCAAGATTGTGGGTCAAACAAGGGCAGCCATCAACCTCTCATGATCAGAGAGTTCTAAAATTCAACTCAAATTCAGAATCCTAATCATCATACCAACTACCAAGTCATATTGAAGAAACACTCAACCTGTAGGAAGAAGGTTTCGTAATTATAAACATATTTAGTAACACACTAGTAGTATAAATGTATATGGAAATAAATAAAAAGAAAAAAAATAGAAATTTGTGAAATTTTAATCAGCTTGCTCCTAAATGTCTAACATATCAAATTGACTCAAACCTTACCAAGTCACTCAGCAGAGATTTTGCCTCAACCTGTTCATTTTTCAAGTTTCAGCTGGAATTTTAAGGCTCAATTTACATGGAGGCTCAACCCAAAAATTGACTTAGGTTTGGAAGTTGACCCACAGAAATTTTGCAGTGTCAGCAAGATGGTTTTTAGTTTTCATTAAACGCCCAGTGGCTACATTACATCTTAAAGTGATAAAAATACAAATCAAATAGTCCGTATGTGTAAGTGACCACCACGGAGATTAAGTCCGCCAATCAGGCAGAAAGGGCAGAAGAGAAGGGAAACAAATTTTGAAGAATACAAAGCATAGCTAAGAAATTTGTTTCAGATGCTGCCTCGATTTGGTCTCCAAAATGAAATATTTCGGATTTATGTTTCGGAAAATATACAACTTAAATATATATATCTCATATGGAAACTCCGCCAGTTTTGCTGCCGGTCCCAAGCCCGGGTAAAGGAGGAGGGTTGCATTAGGTAGGTCACAGCCAGCGTAAAACTTTGTCACAACTCAAACATGAATTCTGAACAAATGATATTTCACGATAAGGTTAGGGCGTTCTCCGCTTTAAGCGACGCATTGCAGCATCGCCCGGCTGCAGTGAAAAGTGTGTAAGGGCTACCGCATGACTTTGGGCTAATGCGGTTAAAGAAGTTAGTCCATGAGAAGAAGAGGAGGAATAGGAAAATTAGACTTGCTACTTGGAATATAGGAACCTTGACAGGCAAGAGTATGGAGTAGGTTGAGGTAATGAAAAGAAAAAGAATTAATGTGGCTTGTATACAGAAGACAAGGTGGAAAGGGAATAAAGCTAAGGAGCTTATGGATGGGTATAAGCCTTTCTATGCAGGAAAGAGTAATACAAGAAATGGAGTGGGTATAATTATAGATAAGGATTTAAAAGAGAAAATTATGGGGGTAAAGAGGTTTGGTGATAGAATTATAGCAATTAAACTAGTACTAGAGGAAGACATAATTCATATCATTAGTGCATATGCTCCCCAAGTAGGACTAGAAGAAAGTGTGAAAAGACAATTTTGGGAGGAGATGGATGATTTAATGCGAGAAATCCCAAATAGTGATAAAATTTTCCTTGGAGGGGATTTAAACGGGCATATAGGAAGAGATAATAGAGGATATGAGAGAGTGCATGGAGGGCATGGATTTGGAGAAAAGAATGAATTCGGAAACACTATATTGAACTTTGCAGTGGCATTTGATCTTATAGTAGCAAATACTTACTTTAAAAAGAGAGATGAGCATTTAATTACATATAAAAGCGGGAGTAATAGGAGTCAAATAGACTTTTTTCTAGTTAGAAAACAGGACCGATTGACTTGTAAAGATTGTAAGATTATCCCAGGAGAGAGTTTGACTACGCAATATAGGCTTAGAGTTTTAGATATTTGCATTAGAAGTAAAAAGAGAGCAGTAGTAAACAAAATGGACCCTAAAACAAGGTGGAGAGATTTGAAGGGGGAAAGAGCAAATATATTTAAGGACAAAATGATTGAGAAAGGAGAATGGAATATTGAAGGAGAAACTACAGTAATGTGGAATCAAATGGCTAATTGCATTAGGAATGTTGTAAAGGAGGTACTTGGAGAATCAAAAGGGAAGAGACATATTAATAAAGAAACATGGTGGTAGAGTATGGAGGTTCAGGAAGTTATTCGACAAAAAAAAACATTGCTACAAAGTTGGCAGGGGACTAAGAGTATAGAAAATTTTGAGTTGTATAAGAAGGTAAAGAAAGAAGCTAAGAAAGTAGTAAGTAGTGCAAAGTTCAAAGCATACGATGACCTCTATAATAGGTTGGGAATAAGAGAAGGAGAAAAAGATATCTTTAAGCTTGCAAAAATAAGAGAAAAGAAAAGTAGGGACTTAGATAATGTCAAATGTATCAAGGATAATGAGGAAAATATTTTGGTAAAAGACAACGATATTATAGAAAGGTGGAAAGAATATTTTAGTAAACTTTTAAATGAAGAATATTTCGGCGATACAAGAGTGGAGGAGGATACTTCATTACAAGAGTATACTTTTCTCCGTAGAATTAGAGGGGTGGAAGTGAAGGAAGCATTGAAGCGAATGAAGACAGGAAAGGCAACAGGCCCAGATGGTATTCCGATAGAGGTATGGAAATGCTTAGGAGAGGTTGGAGTAAGTTGGTTATGTAGACTATTCAATAAGATACTTGTGACAAAGAAAATGCCGGATGAATAGAGAAGAAGCATTATAGTACCTATATATAAGAATAAAGGAGATATACAAAATTGTACCAACTATCGAGGGATTAAACTTATGAGTCACACTATGAAGTTATGGGAGAGAATAATAGAGCAAAGACTGAGAAAAAAGACTAAGATTTCGGAAAATCAATTTGGTTTTATGCCAGGGAGATCAACTATGGAAGCTATCTTTTCACTTAGGCAATTAATGGAAAAATACCGAGCAAAGAGGAAAAATCTACATATGGTCTTTATCAATTTGGAAAAAGCCTATGAGAGGGTACCGAGGAATTTAATTTGGTGGGTCTTAAAGAAAAGGAATGTCCCAAGAGGTTACATTGAAATTTTAAAGAATATGTACGAAGGTGCAATAACAAATGTGAAAACCACATGTGGAGAAACGGGCGGATTTCCCGTCACTATAGGCTTACATCAGGGATCATCCTTAAGCCCTTATCTCTTTGCATTAATTATGGATAAGTTAACTGTGCATATTCAAGAAGAAGTACCATGGTGTATGTTGTTCGCAGATGATATAGTATTGGTGGATGAATCAAGAGAGGGTGTAAATGCAAAGCTTGAGAGATGGCGGAGGGCATTAGAATCTAGAGGCTTTAAAATAAGTCGTACAAAGACAGAATATATGGATTGCAATTTCAGTGGACATATACAAAGTGTTGAAACCACTGTCAAAATTGAAATTCATGAGATACCACGTAATGATTCTTTTCGGTACCTAGGCTCGATGATTAGTAAGGACGGGAAGATTGACGAAGATGTGGAACATAAGATAAGGGCTGGATGGCTGAAGTGGAGACTAGCTTTGGGAGTACTTTGTGATAGACAAATGCCAACAAAATTGAAGGGCAAAATTTTACAGGACAGTGGTTAGACCAGCTATGACATATGGAGCAAAATGTTGGCCAATTAAGAAGACACATATTCATAAGATGGATGTAACGGAAATGAGAATGCTTAGGTGGATGTGTGGTAAAACTAGGAAAGATAAAATTAGAAATGAGCACTTTCGTGAACATTTAGGGGTAGCACCAATAGGAAATAAGATTAGAGAAACTCGTTTAAGATGGTTTGGGCATGTTGAGCGTAGGCCAGTAATGGCACCGGTGAGAAAAAGTTTGGATATACAAGTGGAGGGTCCATCAAGAGGTAGGGGTAGGCCGAAGAAAACATGGATGGAAGTCATTAATTCAGATTTGAAGAAGTGGCACTTATCGAAAGATTTAGCTCAAAATAGAACGGAATGGAGAAATAAAATTCATGTAGCCGGCCCCAACATGGTTGGGATAAGGCTTTGATGATGATGATGATATGGAAAAATGTAAGATTAATATTGCAATTTTATAATATGATCTGATATATTTAGTTTATTTGGGATTTGAAGCTTATGATGAAGCAGGTGTACCACTTTTTCCCACCCCAGTCATGATAATTGACAAAAAGATACCACAAATCCAAATTCTGATATAATGGCCAAAAAAGAAAAAAAAATCAACACTACTGCCAAATAAATTCAAAATCTATCCCCCAAATAATCCAACATTGCATGTGTACAGGTATGCAGAAATGAAAATTTTCAGAAATGCAAAAAAATAGAAAAAAAAAACTGAAAGAAATGCAATAGTAAGATACACAGCGCAGCTAAACAGGGAGCGACAATAGTTATAAAAAATGCAGCAGCTGTTGAAAAGAAAGAAGGCAGCAGTCCAGCTCAGCAGCAAACCCAGCCCAGTCCAGGAGACGAAAAGAAAACGTTAAAAAAAAAAAAAAGTGGCTGAAAAGGCAGTTGTTTCAATTTTCAACAGTTGTCAAAGTCTGGAAAAGTTAAAGAAGAGATAAAAGGCTAGCTGCCGAAGTGTCTGGAAGAGGAAAAGTAAATAATAATAATGATAATAATAATAATAATAATAATAATAATAATAATAATAATAATAACAGTAAGAAGAAGAAGATGCAGCAGCGGCAGCACCAGAAACAACTGGATCGACCAGCAGCAGAGGTGCAGCAACTGGAGGAACACTCCAGCTGAGCAGCAACAGCAGCTATGGGTCAATCCTAACTCCTACATTTTTTTTTTCTTATCTGTCAGACAAGCTGAGCAGCAAGCAGGGGGTCCAGCTGCTGCCTCTGCTTCTTCTTCCTCTTCATTTTCTTCTTGTTCTTCTTCTTCTTCGTTTCTTCTCTATCGAACAAAAGGGGTGAAAGAAAGGTGGTTGGGTTAGGGACTCAGGGCATTTTACTTTAAGTATAAAGAAAAAATTTCTGTTTTGCCTCCTCATGTTGTCTTTTCTATTTTAAAGCCAGAGTACAAAATTCAGCCGAAAAGCCGAATATCACACAATTCAGCCAAAAAGCTGAATATCACACAATTCGGCCAAAATCTAACATTTCAGTTTGAATTTCCAAAATTTGTCCAAATCAGACTGAATTCTGGAACGAAATTTTATAGGTGTGGTGTTTATTTCAGTACAGGAACCAAACAGAAATTATTGAGAAAATTCAGATGAAATGAACCAGATTTTGGAACACTGATATAAAGTCCAAAGAAGGCTGGCCATAAGACCCGCCCAAGTGTGAGCTCTTCCTTAAGGGCATGTTTGTACATGGCTCTTTCCACAAAAGCAGAAAGAGACATTCTGTTGCGCCTTGCGTGCTAACGCAGGTTCAAGACCTACAAGAAGCCACTTTGATAAAAATTACCAAAGGTTAGGCTTGTTTTAAGTCTGGACCTTCCCAGGACTCGCACTAAAAATGACCTTTTTAAGACTTTCTGCTGCGCACACTTCAATTGTGTTTGATCCTGAACTTTTCAGTGCAGAAAATGAAAGTTTTTCCTTGCTGACAAGGAAATCCAAGATTCTGAGTCCAACCATCCCTCTTTGGAAATCTATTTTGGCGTTAGAGGTACCCCCTCGTTTCCTCTTCCGTAGCATTACACAAACGTCCCTACAAGTGCATTTGTGCGACAAGAGAAATCCATGAAAGATAGGAAAATTGTTCTAATTTCCCATGTAGCACTTGTTTTGGTTGTTTGGTGCAATACATTTTCCTCATAAAAAAGGAAAAAATAAATTGATTTTCATGAGGGTTTTGATTTCCTATGTGTCTAAGGTATGAATGCAGATTCCTCTTTGTTAAGGAAATGGAAATCTGCAAAAGCAGAATCCTCAAGCTACAAAAACGCATCCTAAGGGCATGTATATGTAGCACTACAAAAACCTGGTTCCACCGGAGACAACAATTCAACCCCCACCCCACCACCACCATTAAAAAAAACAAAAAATAAAAAACAGTTTCGGGGCATTTGTTTCTCTTCACAATCGTTGAAATTTGAATTCATTTTTCCACTTTTCCTCGCCAATAAAAAAAATCCACGCCAAACATGAAATATATTGTAGCAAAAAAAAAAAAAAAAAAATGCTTTGCACGCTTTCCTGTGAAAAAGTGTACACAAACTTGCCCTAAAGGAGCACCTCTTTCTTTCCAAAAGATCAAGGTCACACCTCAATTTCAACTTCATACTCACTTAATAGTTATTGCAACAAAATGACTTTTTTGCGCAATGAGAGGATTCCGCACTCCGTGGATTTCTGTTTCCAGAGGAGAGAGGAATCCTGTATTCCTGCTACTCCTATAGGAAATAGAAATCCTCTATCGAGGAAAATCAATTCATTTTTTCCCTTCTCCGCAAGGAAAATGTTTTGAACCAAACAATGAAATAGTTAGTTATAGATCTGAAGACGCATAAATTATGTAAGGGTTTGGCTCAAGATAGATGGGAATGGAGAAGCAGAATTCATGTAGACCCAACATGGCTGAGACAAGGCTTTGATGATGATGATAAATAGAATAGTGGGCCGCAAAGAACATGAGAATAATTTCATCTCCATCACAGAATCCCTTGTTGCACAAACGCACCCTAACAGAATCTCCTTTTTTTGTTTCCTTTGAACTTGCATCTGTATATCTATCACCATAATTTCATGATCTGGTTGTAAAAGGGGTCCCACAGATGACCTCTCCAGATACGATATGGATGGGATGATTTTTACACACAGGTGTTTTTTCACCATTTACTTTCTTCATTCATTTGTCCATCAATCAGAAAAACAGGATCACAACATCAGTGTACTCTAGCTGGTGCATGGAGGGGGGTCACCTATTTAGAAGTCAGGAGTCAGGACCACTGACCATTTAATGTAACCAGATTGAGAGGAGCACACAACAGGTAACAAGAGTAGCTGGTGCCATGCTCAGGTTAGAGCATCCCAACTGCTAACAATGCACACCAACTTATAAAGGCAAAGGATTGCAACTAGTTACCACTCCAGTCTCATGGTTCACACACGTCATATTAATACGCGAGTGGAAGCGGACACTTGGAGGCTTCTCAGGATAATCTTTGTCACAAAAGAGTTTCAGCTGGTAGATGCGACCTTCATGAACAGACTGCAATAAACAAAGAAGCAAGTCAACCATCGTTTGAGGAATTGTATACATATATAGGTTTGGAAATTGAAAATACAGCATGTACCCAAACTGAGCCCAAATAATCCAACAAATCATATAAAATAGGAGTACAACTGCGTAAATCCATTTTACCTATATTGCAATGATTCCTAACTTGGCAGGTCATGTTTAAATGACTCTTTTAAGTTCACCACATTCTAAGCCAAGTTAAATAACCAAAAAATACAATACTAGTTGCCAAGGTCTAGAATGCAATGCATAAAAAAAAAGAACAAAAGCATGTAAAGTCTTTTCTCACAGTCACATGGGTTCATGATAACAAACAGGGAAAGGAAAAGGAGACCAGAAGTATAATGCGAACTCCAGATTCCGAAGGAACAGAAGAAAGGGTGCAGCTCTTGCCTGGTTAGGAATTTTTTTCTAAAGATGCCTAAGAAATTATAAAGATTAAATGTAAAAATACACTAATCCAAAAAAAAAAGATCAAGAAGCTTGAAAATTTTTATTTTTTTTCTATTTTTAGCAAGCTAACATAAATATGCTAATAATGTGCATGTATGGGGAAGCCCATCAAGCAGATGAGCAGCCAAAACTTTACAAAGCAATGAATCAATTGTTTTCCTAGTCCACAGTTGATGCAGATGGCCACATTTGTAGGGGCCAAGTAGATTTAGGAATATTATTCGCTAATAATATGCCATTAGTTTCTAACTATTATTGTAATTAGGAGTTTTCGTATTATTTAGTTTCCTAAATTAATTAGGTTAGTTAGGCCTAAGTTATGTTTTCCTTTTTATATAGCATTGTAGAGAAGAAATTCTCAGAGTTGATTAACTGAACTGGGTTTTCCCACTGAGATGCATCCTCATTATCGTCTCTGCGGAGACTCATATTGTGCTTTAGCACATTTCCATGAAAGCCCTCACCTAAGGCCTACAATAGTTTGGTATCAAAGTTTGATTTGAATAAAATTTTCCCTTGTGGGATTTTATCATTGGAGAGTTGTCTTTATCGTGTTAATTGTTCTCTGCTGAGACTACTATTGTATTGTGACACTTGTGATGCTAGCACTAACCCTAGGGCCTATATCAATTGGTATTAGAGCTGAACGATTCCTCGATCAATCAGCATGATTACCGTCTATCCATTCTATCCATTCCATCATCAATCTAACCTTTCCACTCCCAACCATGCCATTATATATCCATCTCTCATACCCATCACAGTTTTGAGCAGAACGTTTATTTCTAATACCTTCTGCTGAAACACCATCAGATCCCAATCATCTTCATTCCAAAACTCCCCAATTTCCAGGCTTTACCCAAATTGAACCATCGTCACCAATTGCATCAAACCTTTTTCTAAATTCCTGCCAAACCGAGACCCTAACCACCCGCCCCACACCATAATCAGCAGCTAATCCATCCCCACCACCAAAGTAAAAAAAAAAAAAAAAAACCAAAATCCCCAACCACCGAATCCCAGAACCAAAACCCAAAATCCCTAAATCAGAAACTCCAGGCCCCTGCTCCTTCAACTCAAGCCCCAATATACAAGAGAGAGAGAGAGAGAGAGAGAGAGAGAGAGAGAGAGAGAGAGAGAGTATCAATACATGTACTGAAGTTTGATTCATGGGCTTGGTCCCCTCAACTAATGAGAGGGATGGTGAACTCCATTGAGGTAAAAGGTGAAGTATCTAAGTCAGTTTTTTCTTTGGTTTAGTTGTCATTGAATGTTGTGCACCAATCTCATCAACAATGTTACTGAGGCAATCAAAACTCTCCCTCCCTCCCTCCTTCCTTTCAAGGAATTAGAAACGAAGAGTTAATGAGATGAGTTGCTTAGTTGGAGTTTTTATCATCTTTGCAAAAAGCGCTAAATAGTTGTTTAGTTTTTCTCCTTATGAATTCCCTACTCCTTTATTAGAAAATCAGGAGCACCTTACAGTTTTCCTAACTCATAGCATGAATGGGGTCCATAAATAAATGCAACTGCTATTAATGATAGGGTTGGTGTCATTAGGAATAATTTCATTGGGATAGTTGAGTTTAAAGGGGATGGATCATGCAAACCACATTTCATTCCAACATGAGTTGGCCCACCACCAAATTGACGACAATAATAACAAACAATATTTTCATAATTTGATAGAGGGTTTTCCCAATTCATAGCATGAATGGGGTCCATAAATAAATGCAACTGCTATTAATGATAGGGTTGGTGTCATTAGGAATAATTTCATTGGGATAGTTGAGTTTAAAGGGGATGGATCATGCAAACCACATTTCATTCCAACATGAGTTGGCCCACCACCAAATTGACGACAATAATAACAAACAATATTTTCATAATTTGATAGAGGGTTTTCCCAATTCATAGCATGAATGGGGTCCATACATAAATCCCATGGCCATTTGATGGTTATATTGGTGTCAAATTAGGAATAATCACAATTCATGTGGATAGGTGACTTTAAAGGGACTGGATCAAACCAAATTTCATTTCAATGAGTTGGGCCCACCATCACACCGATGACTGAAAAACTTACATAATCTGACGGTGGGCTCAACTCCTATTGGGATGGTATTTGGGGAGGGCCCATAAGAGATGGAGTCATCTATTTTAATTGGTTTGGATTTTCATAAGGGGACCCACTTAGTATCGTCACAAACTTCTCATTAACTTCAAATGCTAACCGGTGTTGCTTTCATCTTTTCTGAGGATTTCAAGGCAGCTATTGCACATAACTTACTTTGGTTAGATGATACTAGGACCATAAATGCTCCTTTTCTAAGGGGCAGTTTTTAGACCTCCTAATCTATCATCGTCGTCATCATCATCATGAAAGCATTGTCCCAACTATGTTAGGGTTAGCTGCATGAATTTTGTTCCTCCATTCCAACCTATTCCGAGTCAAATTCTTAGATAGTTCGTAGAATTCCTATATGTGTGTCTTTACACTATGGGACTCCTGCACATCACTAGCATGGGATTTTAGGTCCCCCACCATTCAAGCAGGAGGATCCCTATACTTGGGTGGCAGGAACTGAAAGTTCCACGCAGCACTTGTGTAGGATTACCACAAGGGAAAAAATCAATATATATAATGCATCCTAATTCCATCTCTCTCTCCCTCTCTCTCTCCATATATATATAGAGAGAGAGAGAGACTAACTCATTTACAGGCTTCCCTTACTATATTACTGTAGAAGCCACTTCGTGAGGCCCACTTGGGACCCATAGAACAAGGATTGAAAGATCCAATTGGGGCCAACCTAGATATCAAATTTGAAGTCAATCTAATACCTTCAACTCATTCATCCATGGTCCACAAGTTTAATAGCTTTCTATAGAACAACAAAATTGAACCTTGATTCAATGGTCTGCTACATTTAGATCTATCAAAACCAATGCAACTTGTGTAAATGAGGGGGATACGCTATATTGGGTGTAGTGGGGCATAGATCAAAATAGCGGCAATAATATATCGGGTGTAGCGGCCAAGACCAATAAGCTAAACTGAATTGAGTTCCGCTATGATCCGCAATAGGACCACTACACAGGCTATGAAGTGATTGATAACTATGTTTCAAAAAATTGTGAAATACATAGTAAGGCTTATTTATTTTTTTCTTCTCTCCAAATATTTTCACGTAACTTTCTACCCTTCTATGCTTGAAAAAACACTGAAACATATAGGATCTTGCTGAATTGAAGGTAATGCAAACAATTCCTCTCAAATGATCTTCTCTAGGTAATGTCCCAACAGACACCCCAAAATAAAACCTCTATCAAGGTCCTACTCATATGGTGACTATGATCAAACTCAATAAATGCCTTTTTTGCATTCCAAAATCCCTATGCCCACAAATATCAAATTCAGTATGGTAAGCATATGCAATATGGTAGTGGCACTACAAATGATAACAAAGATGGGATAATGACAATGACGTTTTATACCCTAGTCGACATTTACAAATGATAACAAAGATGGGGATGAGGACAGTGACGTTATATACCCTAGTCGACATTCTCTTTGGTGCCAGAGCCCAGCAACCGAGATCCTTCACTAACTCTATACTCTTTAAGCGGATTGTTTTTTTTAATGAAGTTATTAGTTATTATGTCATTCCACATTTGTTGCTGACTGATGAGTATTAAGTATTGACTATTCTCTGTTTAGTGTTTAATATTGCACTGCTAAGTTCCAACTCATAAGTCTTAAGTCTTGACTTCAAGTTCAATACAATATTTATTTTGATTATATTTCTTCATCACATAGTTTTTTTTATAAGCCTTTCATTAATTTTTAAGTTAGCATATAACTAAGCAACATGCATACATGTGAAAAAATTATCATTACAATTATTGTCTATTAATACAGAGATACAGGACCTCATGCAACGAGGGGACTGCTACGCCCTTTTATCTTGTTACTTTTACAAGAAAAATGCATATTCTATCATTTTTTTCAATATTCTAAACTTTTTGAAATTTTAAAAAAAAATTTTGATGATTTTTTCAAATCGCACCACTACACCGCTATGTAATGCCCGCTACATAGCATTTCAGCAGTGGACTGCAATGTCCGCCACTACCGTTATTTCATCCTTGATAGGGATATTCATGTGCATCTATCCCTCACCATATGGTGAGAGATAGATGCACATAATTCTCTCTCTCTCTCTCTCTCAAACTTTCTTTTAATTCCCCAAAACCATGGACAGATTAAGCCACTGTCATCATATAAATAACTCCAATAAGTACAGCCAAAGCTGTCTTGTCTTGAACTGCTCCATCCACATTAAACTTCCATCAACCAGTAGGATGAACCGCCCATCACCTTTCAACAACTCCCATTTGGCTCACCCCAAGCATTCCTCCCCAACATTTTAAAAAATCAACTTGGTTGCCCTCAATTCAAGTCAACTCAGCCAAGTTGGATCATGTCCTTAGAGCCCTAAATGCTAGAAAGTACAGAAAAAATAGAAAAAGAAAAGGCATAAAAACATATAAGCTGGTGTCAAATGAATCTAGAATTTAAAGCACATCATTTAATTATTATGAATGAAACATAGCACTAAGTGGTCACACTTGATTTTCACTCAGGCAGATTCCTATCTATCAATATCAGTCTAAAAGAACTCCAAAAGTCTCCATCTCACAATAATAAGATGGGGAAAAATTAGTTTTTGACCATTTTTCCCAAAGGACCCATCCAATGGACAACTCCAATGCTGACTCAAATCAGTAGGTATTGACGTCAAGTCCACTTGGACTAGACCAATTTTTAAAGCCATGTTAATACCTTCCAAGTTCCCATGAAATATGTTGGACTGAAATTGTCAAATTCTTTTTGCACTTGAATCCATTTCACAACATTCACCATGGCTCTCCGTCCCCTCCAACAACATTTCCTTGTATTTCATGAAACTTCGTTGTTCCGCTCTTGCCATATTCCCTATGGATATTGACTTACATCTACTTGTTGAAAAGAGTCCCTCCCTAAAGATTAAATCCCGCCCAAGGATTTCTCAAAACACTGGTGAAACCCACTACCACCACTAACCAATGATCCTGGATGATGGCACAGCTCATGGACAGAACACTACCAACTTCCTTGACCGGCACATCCACCCGTGGCAACTATTCATGCAGCAATTTTTTCGCCTAAATTGCACGACTCCCATGTTACTTGGCTTGCAAGTTGCAACCTTCCCATACTAGCTGAAATGAGTGGGAAGGAAGAAGCCTCATGGCTTGAGCATCATCAATCAAAACTTCTAAGGTCCTAGACACTACCATTAGAGGTGTCTGCTTCCTTGACTGAACAAATGACCACAAAAGTTAAAACCAAAAGCCCAACTGACTCAGGCCCACCTGCCTCAGGTTCATGGTTAAGAACATTATCGATCTTGACGGTTTACCAATAAAATAAAATAAAAATCGATCAGTGTACCAGTGAGTAAACCTGGAACTCATACTGTATCCAAGACCCATCTGATAGGCCCCACAACTTGAGGCAAGGGGCCAAAAGATTGGCATTAGAGTTGTAAACGGGTTCCCAACTCTCCGATTACCTGGAAGGTTCTGACCCATTAATAATTGGGTCCGGGTCCTTATTTAGGTCTCGATAAATAAAATAGGTCTGGGTTTGGATCCTATTTTTAAACCCATGACCTAAACAGTTCCGGGTTTGGTACCACCTTGGTTCCGACCGATGGACCCAAGACCCGACATATTACCTTAGTTTTTGAGAAATTTTCCTAAAAGCTAGGTTTTCCCCAAAACATTCCCTACAGAGACCCAAACCGGCCCCATACACTGAACCAATTCAGGTTCCAATTCCATATTATTAATAACAGTTCTGGTTCCGGGTCTATCCTCTCATTAATGGCTCTGGTTCCGAGTCCACCATGGACCCAGACCGGGCGACCTGTTAACAGCCATAATTGACATCCACTATCATTGGATCTAGGACTGACTGAAGCTGAACGAGTTCAACTTCCCAAAATATCAACTTGAACCCCCCAAAATCTCAATGCATTTCATGGAGACGAGAAATCCTCTCCAACATCTGCATGACTTCTAAAGCGAAGCCCTCTCCAGTATCAGCAGAGAACTGGTGTCCTTTAACCTATCCCTCCTATTCTAGTATCTCCCGTAGAGGACAGCAGCACCCCATCCCTTTCCATCCTAGCTATTTTTAAACCATTCAAACCACAATCTTTGCAAAGACCACAGATGAACAAAATTGAAGTCGTGATCTGACAGTCCCCAGAAACTTGCTGGAAAGCAGAGAGACATCATCTAGAACCACCATGCTGTCAACAACCAATCACTCTCCTTCAACATTAGAGTTTAGTATCACTCGGCAACAACAGAATTCAGCAGTGCCTCCACATATAACCGATTCACAGTGTAGGTGAGCTGCCACCAACTCAACATCCTGGCGCCCTCTATCATCACTGCCAGAGTCCTCTATTTCCTAAACTGACCCATCATATTCAGAAACTCGTATGGAGGTAACATGACTCTCCTTGAACCCTCATTGTTCTTCCTCTAAGACCACCCATTCTGTGCTATCTAGACTAACAACCTCCTCCCTTGTAGGAGGCTTCCCTTTATGTCCTTAATAGCTCTTTAACGGTATACTTCTATCCCAAAATTGAACATATCAAAACAGCTGCCTACACCTCATCTAGAAGATGCTGGAATTAAAGCGTCCACTATTCTGGCATAACAAGATAAGGCCAACTTCATCTACCCTGTTGTCATACATTCCCACAAGTTGGGTATAAACACTAAGATCAGTTCTTGCTATCTTACTTTCTTCCTTCTTCATGATTTCCCATCATTGTCACAAATTCATATTTATCCATCCCCAACATTCTCACTTTCTCGTTGCGGTATCACATCTGTTTCAAGTTTTTTACCGAATATCAACTAATCCAGAAAACCTCATCTAAACAATCATCCAAGTGCAATACCTTTATCCACAAGGATAGAGTGGAGAGTTGGGGGTTGAGGTTTCAAAAGAATGGGAACATAATGAGAGGTAACTGTCAAATAAAATAAGAACAAAAATACCAACAACAATCACAAAAACTAAAGCTCCTAGCAGCACACATCAGAAGTCAAATTATGCGAAGGGGCTCAAAACATTCCATAAATAATGCGAATTGAAGAAACAAATTGTACATTGTGAGGACCAATTATGGTTCCTGTCCAAGAGCGCATGAAAATGTCATCTCCATCATCCATTCCATAGCTAACTGTACCATCACCAATACCTTTCTCTCCACGTTCAAGTTCCTCTAGCAATCTGAAGTTTCGAGGAACTGCATAGTGAAACAAGGGTGCAAAAACTCATTTCTGTAAATCATAAAATTAGAAAATTCCTTTATAGCATGTTTCTATGCCAAAAGATGCCAAAGTCAGCAGCAGTAATAACATACATTATTAAGGATAACAGACAAACTCCATCTGATAAAAGAACCATTTTTTTTATAACCACCAGATAATAGAACCATGATTTCTAGAGAATTTAGCCCTTCAATCTTATGGATAATATGCAAGCGAAACCAATAACATCGTCCAATAGATAATTCAAAAGGCATCATGTAGTTTTCAAATGGTATGATGATTTTATAGGAAAAAGGGATATCTGGTACTAATACATGTTCAAACTAATAATCTATAATTTTATTTATACTTTTGAACTTTCCTGATTCCTCTTTATGCTTCAACAACTTTGTTAAACTTAATAGCACCATTAGCATCTATTGTATTCTTCCCAAATCCTCTCAAGGCAATATCTATTGGTTTTTCTTTTTATGAGATGGAATGACTATAAAACATGGTAATGAACATGGGGAGTTCTGCAGTTAAGTATCCGGTGTAAAATGTAAAATTGAAAAAAGAAAAAAGAAAAGTTATATCATTCAATTTTTCACATTATTATAGCGAATGCAATTGAACTATCAACACCTCAAGTTTGATGTTCCCATCAAATCACTACGGTGAGCCTTTAGATGGCCCATTATCTGGGATGCAACTGAATAAACAAAAAGAGTAAAATTTGTCATGGCTGATAATTTAGACAGAGGTTTATCCCAACTATTGACAAGCTTTTCCCATCACAATAGCATCCAACTAGTGTTATTCAAATATTGTACATCAAAATTATTTACATCTAAAAGATGAAGAATAACTAAGGCATTTGTCATTTCAAGTCCTTACAGGAACTAAGCAAGACAAACCAACTTAAACCAATTTATAAGCCAAACTACAATATGATGCAGATCAACCTACATCCATCGAAAAAGACCATGAAGATCATCTGGTGCACAAGCATTTAAGCATCGGAGGCTTTTGATGGCGACTTCTGATCAGGCATATTGTGACGTCCTAGAGTCCCACATCAACTATTGAGAGGAAAGAGACTAGACTTATATGTAGAGCTTGCGCCCTTACTTTGCATGAGGCCATTTGGTGGGTTTAAGCCCATCAGAAGCAAAACTGTGAGGCTCATGGGCCAAAGCAGACAATATCATGCATGTGTGTGAGGTAAGGCATTACAGATATGGCGTGCGCAATTAACTATGTAGGGGCCTAGGCCCATGGAGGACCCCAGAAAGGCCAAGATCATGTTGAAAGGACCCAAAACAGTCTGCAAACGCACTGTTCAGACTGATTTACTAAAGTTAATGAGAATTGAAGAAACAAATTGTACATTGTGCACGCCAATTATGGTTCCTGTCCAAGAGCGCATGTAAATGTTATCTCCATTGTCCATTCCATAGCTAACTGTACCATCTCCAATACCTTTCTCTCCAGGTTCAAGTTCCTCTTGCAATCTGAAGTTCACATAAAAAGTCCACACAGACTGAAAAGTCCAATCATCAATTTGGACGGACTGTACAACCCACCTATCTGCAGCAAGATGGCCAACAGGTCCAGCCGTCCCCTTTTGCCCCTCCATAACATGCACCAGGCGCTTTAGAGGCTTTACTGCCCAATCATTTGGGCCCTGATTCAGTCAACCAGCCCATATAAGCCAGCAACCCACCTACCAGACGTTCTCAAGTTGGATTGCGCAAGGTTGCACAAGTTCTTTGTTTCCTTCTGTCATTTATTTTCTAGGCATGTCAACACCTTAAATTTGTCTCTTTTTTTTCTAATACTAGACTTATTCCAATTTTTTTCTACTTTTTAAGGGAAAATTTCAAAATAGGGCTTAAGTTTTGTCAAGATAATGCAGATAGACCTCAAGGCTACATGTGTAGGGCCCAAATAGATTTAGGATTTTAATTATGTCATTAGCTTTTTTTAAGATTGTAATTAGGATTAGGTTTCCAATTTATTTAGTTTCCTAGTTTAATTAGGTTTCTTAGGCCTGAAGTTATCTTTCTTGTTTCTATGGTATTGTAGACATGAGACTTTCAAAGTTTGATAGTTTGGGTGATCCCCTTTGAGGTGGGTGGAATTGTGGGTTTTTATCCCTAGAGTGTTGTATCTTGTGTTGAAGTCTCTATGGAGCAAGGATGCAAATAGCGGTTGCGGCAGGCGTAGCGGCCCGTCACCAAAACGATATGTAGCGGGCGATACGTAGCGGCGTAGCGGTGTGATTTAAAAAAGTATTCAAAAAATCTGAAAAAATTCCAGAAAATCCAGAATATTGGAAAATAATAGAATATGTGTTTGTTTTGCAAAAGTAACTAGTATAGGGGTATGTAGCGGTCCCCTCATTGCACGAGGTCCTATATCGCTATATGAATAGAAAAAAATAAGAATGATAATTTTTTTCATATGAATTAATGTTGTTTAGTCATGCTTAGAATATAACATTTCATAATTTTATTTTGAAATACACACACACATATATATATGGAGAAAGTTTTTCTATTAAAGTGAAATTTGATTAGAGCCCTATTTTTTATTAGAGTAAAATTGTTTGGATTAGTTTTTTTAATGGTCATTTCATAGTTATATTTTGAAACATATATATTTCTATATATGTGAAAGGGAATTTTTTATTAAATTGAAAATTGAAAAGGGTCCATTTTCTATTGGGGTGTTATTTGGTTAGGGCCTATTTCCTATTAATTAGAGTAAACTTTGGTTGGGCCCTGTGTCTTATTAAATAGCCTATGTTCAATTAGTGTGAAATTTGGATGTCCTTTATTTTTAGTAGGTGTAGAATTTTTTTTATATATAACTGTAAAAAGTAAGTCTGGAAGTTGGCTATGACCATATTTCCAATTTGAGTGAAATTTGAGGAAAGTGCCAATTTCAATTTAGTAATATTTGGCTCCTATATGACTTATTTAATTTTAACATTGTTGCCTCATTGTGGAGCCCACCAATGGTTACAATAGGTTCTTTAGGTTTTATTGTTTTGGATGAACCCACTTAATTTTTTTAAATGTTTTTAATGGTTTTTAATGTTTTTGAATGACCCATTTAATTTTTATCTCAACATTTCATCAGATGGGCCATCGTGGGCCATAACCGACCCGTTAACAAAATAACCGACCCGGGCCACAACCGACCCGTTACCAAAATTAAATAGGGCACGATGGGTCTTCGTTGCCCATTTGCCCTAAGTTTCGCCCAAAATAGACAAAGGAGAAGGAGATGCAGGAGAAGGAGAAGGAGAAGGAGAAGGAGAAGGAGGAGCAGCAGCAGCAGAAGCAGGATAAGAAGAAGAAGAAGAAGAAGTCCTACCGCTGGGTTCTACTGCTTCCGCTCGTTGCCGCCTGCTGCTTCCGCTACCTGCCGCCTGCTGCTGCTGCCGCCTGCCACCTGCCGCTGCCGCCACCTGCTGCTGCTGCCGCCACATCAGGTATGTCCTCTACAACTCGTCCCACTCTATCTCTTTCTCTTTCTTTTTTTTTTTTATTTCCCTTTCTTCCTCTTTTTCTACTTTTTTTTTGTTGTTAATCTACCAGTTGACCAAAAGAGAAGAAGCAGAAAGAGGGAAGAGGGGCCTTGATTTAACCAGGCCGATACATAGCGGCCGCTACGACAATATAGCGGCCATAGCGGCCGCTACGGACCGCAACGCTTGTGAGCGCCACTATTTCTCAAAAAGCGTAGCGCCCTTGGGCGCTACGGCCCATATATCGACCGCTACGCTTCGTAGCGGCCGATATTTACATCCATGCTATGGAGACGAGTTCAAGTGTCCTTGGACACATGATTCGGCACTTCCTACAAGCGCTAACCCTAGTGCCATGCATCACCAGATTTCAAAAAATAAAAAAAAACAAATAATAAAAATAAATAAATAAAACCCTTACATTGGCCATAACTTTTTCATTTGCATTTCAAATCAGCACATCCGGTGAGATCGTGAGCTTTCTGACAACCTATTCCTCTATATTTTTTAAAATACCCAAAATGCCCTTCGGCCCTTTCCTTTTCCTCCCACTACCATTCCCACCGTTTGATTTTCCCCAACCCCCTCTCTGCGTTGTTCCACCAAATCCAAGCCCAGGCCATCCACCACCCCAACCTCCTCCTATCCTCAAAACCCTTGCCGCTTCCATCGCGAGCAACAACAACTCCACCCTCACCACCGCCACCACCACAATTGTCACTAAAGTGGCCTCAATGTCATCGGCGGGTGAATCCAGCGTTCAATCCGCTGCCGCTGATAGAGAGTTTCACATTCAATCCGCTGTTGGATCTCTCCCTTGACGAGCTTGTAGATGGGCACTTAGAGTTTAAGGTTCATTTTTTAGATCTACGGGGAAATGGGACGACGGTTCCATATCCGTTTCAGCTGTAGTGAGAGCAACTAAAGATGAAGGGTCATGATTTTGACATATCTTGATTAGATCAAGGGTATTGGAGTCATAGCCAATGGGGAGAAAATGATTAAGGGCATCAGATTACAGAGGAACCTTGCCATGGCATTGACATAGCTCAGCATAGTGGAGGTAGCTCTTCCAAACACGATCGAGGTGTTGGTGGAGATTGTGGAGTTTGAAATGTAGCCCTTTACGTGTAGGCCGATGGTGGTGGATGGAGGAAGAGGAAAGGGCCTACGGGCATTTTGGGTATTTTCAAAATATAGAGGAATAAGTTGCTGGAAAATTCACGATCTCACCATAGGTCCTTATTTGAAATCCAAATGGAAACTTAAGCCCTAATTTGAAATGTAAGGGTTTTTTTTTTTGTCCTAATTTGAAATCTGGGCAAAACTTAAGCCCTGTTTTGAAATTTTCCCTTTTTTTAATAGTTTTTTAATGGTAACTATGGAATGGATATAATTTATGGTTTACACATTATGCTCATATATATATTGAATAAGAAAACAATCGGAAGGAATATTTTGGCTGGATGACTTTATCCTTAAAGACCCCTTTAAGATTTCAAAAGACGAAGGTTTCTTGAGTTTTATTCCTTAACCTAGATCTCTAATGCATTGTGATGTTTATTGCTGGTCCTTTTATTTTTTGGTGTTTATTTGCAATCATTTGAAGATTCAAGTTGCTGGATTCTGCATAAACAGCAGATCAGTGACTGTTTTGAAGTTGCATCTCCTTTTTCATCGATTGGGACTGTATCAGGTGGGTATTAGAGCCATCATTTCCACCCTCTGTGAACCTGCAGAATCTGAATCAAATTCTTGAGACCTTTGCAACAGTGATGAATTGCAGAGATCAAGAAGAAACTAAGGCAAAATTCAGCCGGAAGATCTCCTTTAGCAGCCAAGATTAGTCAGAAGAAAGAGATATCAATCGTTTTAACTGGCAAGTGCACCAGGACGATTGTTGCTGGCAGGGTACATAAAAGGATTGTGAAGATACAAATCTCCACCTGCAGATCAAGATCCCTACATCCTACATGTGATGGAACTTTACATGGAATGACTGCTGATTGGTTCGAAGAGAGTGAGCAGGTCTTCAATGAAAAATCAATTTTCAATGAAAGAACTAAAGCAGCACCAATGAAGTTGAGTGGATAAGTTTTTGCATGACAGGAGCAAGTCAAAGTGAGGCACGAACAATGCAGGAAATAGAAAATCAAGAGTTGGGAGAAGATGAAATGGATAGCGAAAATCAAGCGCTAGTAGAAGATGATGAAAAGCCTTTTGTTTGGGATTTTGCTACCAGTGGATTATATCAAATTTTTGTTTCAGCAATTGCAACAGATCCTGGCTAGCTAATAGCCAAAAGAAATGAAAAGCTGTTCATTTGGTAACTCAGTTCGCTGATAAATTGCAGCCAGACTGTAGCCAATCAGTTGGGAATTGGGATACAATTGGTTGCCAAGCAAACATCAAGCAAGAATATTCTTCATTTACTACAAATGTAATAAGATTAGTCATGTTTCAACAGAATCCTGCACCAAGCAAGCTTGACAGAGAATGCCAAGAAAAAGTCTAAGTGAATCAAATTATGTTGGTGAAGAAGAGCACAGAAAAGACCCACGTATGACAGGGAGGATAAGATGATGGCTGATTTTGTAGAGATGGTGTAGAATCTTTGATGATCCAGAGCAGTTTACTGAAGCCAAAAGGACCAGATGAGAAGGATTGACTGCAGACTACTCTCTTCCAACAGTAGTGCACTGCTGGGGTGATGCTGGTTGTCTCTTCACAAGTAAATTATCAGTTGCACACTTTTCCCTCACACCCAAAAAATTAATTGAAGATAATCTTGGTGATGAAGCCAAGCCTATTTATGATACCCACTGAAAACGACGAAGAAAAGGGGGCTAGGATTTAATTGTTGAAATTCTATAAATGGTACCTTGCAAAGGATTCACAAGTCATTCGCACTTAGTGACAGAAATTTCACTTGAATCAGAAAATTTGCCAATTTTGGACAACAATTGTGTAGTCACCCAAAAAATAATTCCAATTGTATCAGAATATCATGATCCCTTCTGGGTAAAGAGCAACAAAAGACAGTATCAGAAGAAATTCAGAGATTTGTGGGTGATGCAAAAAAATGCAAGAACAAGTACTGACAAGGGTAATATTCCTATCCATCAGATGTGCACAGTTTTACCGTGCATACCGGCTGCCGGGGTCCACGTGGGTCCCACAGAGCATGGGACAAGGAATGATGCAGGACCATAAACACTACTCTAAGAAGAGCGTTTGAGATCGATTGACAAATTAATAAGCATAAATCAGATGAGGCTTTGAGATCAATTAATAAGCATATATCCAGAAGAGAGTGTGGTTGGAATAGGAATGAAAAAGGTATGGCATTGCTCATTAACTTGTACATACAAATCCAAACATAGTGAGTGACATTTCTACAGTAGGAACCTTTGTTCGAAAAAAATTGAAAATGTGTTCTTCCAAAAAGTATTCCCATATATAGCTCTTTCCTCTTGTTGTAGAAATGCAAATAACTTTTTAATTAGAAAAACCTTTGGAAACTACATTTCAAGGACATTTAACAATAACTCAATAAGAGTCCGCCAATAGGGAAGGAAAATAGCATTCGAAGTCAACACTTGACCACAGAGAGAGAGAGAGAGAGAGAGAGAGAGAGAGAGAGAGATCCAAACTTTGTACTCATTGGATAAAATGAAGAAATATGTGAGCTCTATTTTTTTCTTTAATTATGAAGTTTTTTTCTTTTGGAAAATGAATTATGAGTTATAAATATTGAATGCATTTTATTATTAATATAGAAAATATCTAAAAAATGTGATGAGACTACTCAATGATTCTATTGACTTAAGAAAAGTGTTCAAAGTTATATTCATGAAGAAAGTTTTTTCTTTTATTTCTTTTTTGGGGGAAGGCTTACCATGGGCCTCCTTTGCATGCGTGCGTGCGTGCGTGTGTGTGTGTGTGAGAGAGAGAGAGAGAGAGAGAGAGAGATGATTCAATATTGATTTAGGAATCATATGACTTCTACGTGTGGGATATGAAGAAGGGATTTACATGTGTGGTGAAACGTAATAGCATGTTTATTTGGAAGCACCATTTCCCATGAGTAAATAATATGGGAATCGAAAGAGGAAGCAAGAAAGAATTTATATCATTTTTTATTCAATTTAGTAGGCTTCATGACTCCAAAAGTTTTTTTTATTATTATTAATTTTACAGATGATATAGTGGGTCTCAAAACAGGGACCAGGGCCCATAAAGGAGCAAATAGTTAAAAAGTGGGATTAAGTTGCTATTGTGTTTTTTGCAGCATTCTCAAAATCCATGAGGACCAAAGATATGAAACCTCATCCATTAGGGTTTATCATACCTCTGAGAATATTTAGTGGTACGAATCATGAATTCAAGACCCACAAAAGTGCAAATATCAGAAAGTGGGATTCAGAAGCTTGTGTTTTTCACATATTTCTTGATATTTATGAGGATCTAAGATATCAGGTTTACCATTTGTGTGCGAATATTGAATGGTTTGGATTGTGAATTGGAGACCTATGATGCCCCAGATACGGCAAGGACACGTTATGGATATGGGAGGGACAAGGATTTTACACTTGAAAAGTGAAGTATCGGATACGATACGTCATTGCGTTGCCTACTTCGAAGTATCCATGCATCATAATTGAGGACCCACAAAAGTGCCAAAATTCAGACCAACTTTTTTTTTCCCTTTTCCTTTGCACCTGTTCAAATATTTCTCAAAATCTACAAAGATTTAAGATATGAAACTAAAACTAAACATCTTGGGATTTACTAGTTCAGTGAAATATAATGGTTCTTTTTGGTAGAAATGAAATAAAATGTTGAATAGTTCATATTACAAATTTGGGGCCCATAAGGTGGTTGATGGTTGATCCCATGGCCCATGGAGTTATAATTAAAGGGGGAGTTGTACTGCTACCTTTTGAGGTAGGAGGTGTGAACCAATTTTAAATATTTTAGGTGTGAAAATTTTGGCTGAGACACGAATGTCCCATTTACAAACCACACTTGTGCATGTGAAACTTGTATGAGCACAAACCTACATGTGTATGTGTAAATGCTATGCATGAGTAACATTTACATATGTAAATGGGTGCAAACAAATGACCCCTTAGCAATAGAATCCCCTCTATTAATTAAGAATCTACAAATCTTTCCACCATTGCTCTTCTAGTGTTGACCTCAGACAATTATAATTGTCATGTTCCTCAACTTTCCCTTCAAAGTTATAAAGCACCTTCCAAACCTCAATCATAATACAGATCTTGGCATTGCCAAGGAAGACCCAAATATTCACATACGTGAATGATGAGATGAACTGTACAATTCACAATTTGAATCATTCAACTAATAAATTCGTTTGATTTTTATAATTTAAATTAAAAATAAATAAATAAAACATATTCATGGCCTAGGTAGAAGCGTAAGAAGTTTGGTTTAGGTAACATTTCCTTCTTTTTTCTAATTAAAAATGTAATTCATTCCTTCCTGCACTACAAAAGACTTCCATTTCATCTTTTAGAGATTCAGGGGGTTGAGGCTCGAAAGCCTATAATTTTTTCAAAGCACTAAACAATACGAGAAAGAAGTCTACTCATCGTTTTCCCACTTCTAATCAGTAACATGTAAACTAAAGAAATCATCTTATCTTTGTAAGCACCAGTTATATTTGGAACCAGAATAGGAATAAAGCTTCATCTATTTGTGGAACTCTTAGTGCCTTTGCAGTTATTAATATTTTTAAGCTTTGTGTGTAACTGTAACCAGCTCTTTTACAAACCAATCATCATATCTCCTAGAGAAAAAATAAAAAATAAATTATGATATCCATATTAGAATACTCGCAGAAGGTGATGTATAAAAATCACATGGTAAATCCAACGGCACTTGGACACATGACTTGATTTCAATTTTCAAAACATTGACCGAACGAATTACTCACGGGACAAAAACCAAATCAACATTGATGCATCAGATTGAATAAAAACATTAAAAAAGAAAAGAGTCAAATCCTAAGAGGGATCAAAGAAATGTATTAAACCCTAACAAAATTGAACAACTTCAAGAGACATTCAACAGCACAACATAAAACCAATATAACTTAATCATCATCATCATCATGAAAAGTTAGAACTACGTTGGGGTCAGCTAAATAAATTTTGTTTCCCAATCCTGATCGATCCCAACTCCCAAGCTATCCTGATCTATCCTAAGCCAAATCCTCATATAGGAATCCATTAATAAAACCCAATATCAGACAGAAAGGAAGGAGACCCAAAATCAAGAAGACAAATTTCTCAAACATGTCATATTACCAAAGAAACACGACATTCAATTTTGAAACTCCATTTAAAAATAAAATTGTTATGGGCCTAAACAATACACCAAAAGCCCAGGACTGATGGAGCGCGTCAAATTAAGTCCTAAAACTATTTAGGACCATAACAGGCTACCAAGCTTCTAAAGCCGACTCTCAGTCTCGTAGCAGGTATCCCTTTCCAGACGACTCACGCTCTACTCCAGGTAGCACTCTCCGCGGCGGCTCTCACTTTGGTGGTAGGTAGCTATTTTCAATGTTTTTAGATAACTCTCACCCTACTGTAGGTGGCCCTTTCTATAACTCGAACCCAAGACGTAGAGGTCAGGTCTAATACCATATATTATGGACATAACCAATACGCAAAAAGCCCCATGACTGATGGAACGCAACAAATTAAGTCTTATAACTATTTTGGACCAAAACAACAATCATTTATTAATTCAAAAAAAAAAACCCCAATATCTGAATATGAAATTCCTTGAAAATGAAAAAGACCCACAAACCACGAAAACCAACATTCAATTAAGATGACCCAAATGAATCTCAGCATGAGACAGGCGAAATAACCCGAAAATGAATAAACAAATTAAAAGATCACACCCCAAAAAAGCAGCAGAAAAACCCACTCACAGAGGAAAATGAAAACACATGAAATTAAATATCCATATCAGAATCCCTACAACAGCTTGTTGCGTGAAATCAAACAGATAAGCAAGGAATCCAACACCCAGATGCCAATATCAACAAAAACCGACATCAAAGGCATGAATGATGAAATCCAAGATCAAACTAAGAAACCCATCAAACTTAATCAACAGAGGTACAATTAACTCGGGGAAAATCTTGTGAAAATGAAGAAATCAAGATACGAATGAGAGGGATGGATGGAGATATACCGACGACACCAGATCCTCCTGGGCCCATCGTCATAAATTTAGGATTTTTGTTTACTTTATGCTCTCTTCGTGTAATGAAGAGACTCCGATATCTGGTTTCAAAGAGGCAATAGAAACTGCAGCGAAAGGGGAAGAAGTTGGCAGACGGAGCGCGGATTTGTGAAAGAAAGAAAGAGAGAGCACTGGAAACTGGTTGGTAACTGTGGGACCAGGATTTGACTTGGTGGGCCCAGCTTTTCTCTTGTCGGTGTGGTCTCCTCTTTTTAATTGAAGAAAAAAAATTCAAAATAAAGTTTTTGGCGATTTTCAGAGAAAATCTCATGAATTTTTATTTTTTTAAAAAATGATTAGTCTCTCAGTTTTCAAATAGGTCCTTTCGATGGTTAACCCCGGTTGCCATCCCTTTTTTCAGGAAAATGATATAATGACCTCTTTTAATATATAAATTAGTGGTTTTTTTTCACTACATTTTCCTCTTTTCTACCGATCTGGCTCCCTAAATCTCTCTCTCACTATATGAAAATTAATTATTCCTTATCTTTTTGTTTTGCATTTGTTAGATGGCAGATTTTTATTGGACATATCGAAAGAAGTATAAACTCTTTATTTTTTTTATGAGGAATTCTTGAGAATTCCTCTATATATAAAGTTTTTGCTTGTGGTCCTCTGGTGGCATATTGTAATTGCCCAACATCCAAACAATGAAATCCTACTTTGTATTTTAAAGAGTTTGGGAAAGAAGGCACTTTCAAGCAAAAATCAAGGAAACTGAATATTAATATGGGGAATGGTAATAAAAGGATTTTCTATGGCCTGGTTAAATCAAGACACAGTGCCCCTTATATTTCAAAAATTACTGATGAAGAAGGTATTTCCTATTTGGATGGTAAGGGTATTGAGCAGGCTTTTATTTCTCACTTTCAGAAAATCCTTGCTTCGAATTTAGAAGAAATTAAGACAATAGTTTGATTATGTAGAGCCTTTTGGTTGTCTTTCCACCAAGGATGCTGCGAGTTCATCCAAACCAATTACTCAGGAAGAAATTGAAGTTGCAACGAAACATGAAAATCCTCATAAAGCTCTATGTTTGAATGGTTTCATTATGTATTTTTATAAGGTTTGTTGGCATATTATTGGAGCTGATATTTGTAAAGCTGTTTGAGATTTTTTTCTAATTAGGTATGATGCTAGATCAATTATAGTCATTTTTTATTGTCTTAGTGCCGAAAGGGGATAATGCTATTTTTCTTGTTAAATATAGACCAATTTCTCTAATGAATGAGGTGTATAAGATTATTATCGGGTTTTGGTGTCTAGACTAAAACCTTTGAAGAAGAAGCTAATTGGTCCAATGCAATCAGCATTTATTCCTGGGAGACTAATTTCAAATAACATTATTCTTTTCCAAGATCTTCTGCATAATTTCCATCTTAAAGTTGAACTTTCAAGGATGTGCGTGAAACTTGACTCAGCAAAAGCCTATGATAGTGTTTGATGTGAATTCTTGATGGTTGCACTTCATGCTGTGAAAATTTCACATAATATAAGTCATTTTATTATGAGGTGTCTCCAATCAACATTTCTCCATTATCTTCAATGGTCAACCTGTCGGATGTTTTCAAAGAACTTGTGGGCTAAGACAAGGATGTCCTCTTTCCCTTCTCTATTTTCTATCATTAAGGATTTTTTTTTCTACTATGACAACCAAGTATGGGTCCTTTTGCTCATTCCTGCTCCATTTGTAGAGCTGGCATTTCAATTTCACATATTATGTTTGCGGATGACTTGATTGTTTTTAGTAAAAGCACTTCCATGGCTACTTCAAATCTTCCAGCATTTCTCTTTCATTTTTTTCAAATTCTCTAGTTTGGGACTAAATTGTCCTCTTTCCCTTCTCTAGTTTTATTTCCTGGTGCCGTAGATGTGGGCCATGTGTCTTGATTGGTGGTCTTCATGCATAAGATCTGTTGATTTTGCTTTATTGTATTTTTATGGTTTCCCACTTTATTAATAAAACTTTTACCTACCTTTCAAAGAAAAAAAGAAGGGCATTTTATTATGAAAATTTTGAAAAAAAAATTGTGGCTATGGGTGTTGATCACAAGAAAGAATCAATTTGAAAGAAACCCAAAAAGCAGTTTCAATTTTTTTTTAAGATTAGCAATTCATTAAACCCTTTCTTTAAAACTAGTGAAAATTTAGGATCTTGTTTGAGATTTTCCCTAAATCGAACTTTGGAAGGTCCCCTTTCTTGTGTTCGTCAGTGAATCTCACTCTTATTGGAGTCCGTCTTATAATTAATTATATTCATCATGGACAAGTGCCCCTTTTTACAATTGGAAAGTGGTAGTGTCCGAAACACAATGTTCCAAGTTTTCAGTAACGTTTACCATTAAAATAAAAAATCATGATGGTATCACATCTGGGTAAAAAGCGCACACACACAGTTCATAAGTTGGGTTGGCTTCTAGGGATAACTATTTATCACTAGATCCAACGATGGGGCTGAAAAGTAGGCCCGGAGATAGCCCATTCGAGTCAAGTCACAGGTTTGTATGGTTCGAAGCTTGAATCTTCTTAATCATGCCACCAGCATTATGCTAATTTTCACCGTTAGACATTGGCTGTGTGTTTGTGCGATCCGATAATGTAGGTTGTACATTGTTTTACGGATCCTTTTGGTTGGCGAGCTAAGTGTTAACAATTTCAGTTTCCAGGAACCATGACTCTGTGACTAGATTTTAGAAACCTTTTTGAGAATAAATTTGGAAAGTCTGGTACTCCATCTAATGCTATTTTTTCAACATTGACAAAATGATCAAATAAACTGTGATTCATGGAACATGCAAATGTGAACTTAACAGAATACCTTCCGAGCAGTAAATTGGAGGACTTCCCATGCCAGAATCCACCATGGCCTATTAAACACTCATTTGTTTATTTATCTGGATGGACCACAAATAGGGAAAGATGATGAGCAATCCAAACACAAGATAATTAAAGTGGGCAAGGGGATGAATTTGAAGATCCTTACTGACCTTCACTCAAACAAACTGTGAGCTCTGTGGTCTCCTGGAAACCTGCACAGATGTCCTTGAGGACTGCACCTTTGTCTATAAGCTTCAATTTCACTCAGATCAACTTTGTTGACTCCCAACTAAACAGAATAGGTCCGCGCCACTTGCCAATATGGGTTCAAAACAATATGGATGTGACCCAATTATGAGGGGTTCTTTCCAAGTATATTAATTAAGGCATTCTTCATAAATCTCTAATTGCATACAAAATGTAGAGATTTTAGTATTTTCTCTTTTACTATTATTTTATGATTTTCAAGGGCAATTCCATTTTTCTGGTTCTAGCATGCAGACTTTGAATCAAACCTGGGTATTATATCATGGGGACAGAATTTTATCAAAATTACTTACCTGTGAAAAATTACTGTCTTTAAGAAAGCATCTTAATTGGTGTACCTTGTCCATTTTTATTGCTTTTTTACATTAAATTCTCACATACACAATCACTCACTAATCATTTATTCTACGCATTTTATTTATTTATTTTTATTGCACATTTTTTAAAGTAATTTCTCCAACATCGGGTCTTATGAAATCTAACCCATTCGTCATGGTCTAACTACCGAAATTTCAATAAATGAAACTTTTACTCAAAGCATCTGCTTCTTCACTGAGTACTCCGAGCTAATGGCTGTGGTTGCTCATATGAATTATCGGTCAAACACTTTATACATGGTAAAGGCGTGATAAATCCGAACTATCCATTTGCCAGGCCCTGCATGAGGAAAAATTGAAATCCAAGTCACTTCTATATAGTTTACCCTGCCAAGGTGGCGGTCACCCCGTGTTGTGCAGGGAAGAGTAGTTCGCTCCCTATTAGAAGTTACAAGTAAGACACCTAACAAAATGATCACAAACTCAAGCACTCCTTGTATTGGCACTCCTTGTATTGGCACCGGATAAAATTTGAGTCGAACTGATCATATGTTTTATATGGCATTGGTCTACTCGCTTTTCTCTGCAACTCAAAATATCATATGATGTTCATCACGTATAAGACACAATCAATCCAATGCTAGACCTACTGAGATTCATTTAGAATTGGAACAGATGCCAATACAAGGGTCAGATAATGTGATGGGCCTAGATTTCTTAAAAGTTTGCCCTATTCATTGGTTTTAGTGCAACCCTCTAGATCTGTATAGCTTGCTGTCTTTGACCCCTTTGCAGGCATGGGCTATCAATCTCTCTTCCCATCTTCTTCGTTCTGCTTGACAATCTTTCTCTACAAAAAAAAAAAAAAAAAGGAAAAAAAACTGAAAGTGATTATCTCTGACCATCCATGACATATGCACATTGAGTCAAATCATCCACATAAACTAGTTTTGTGATGGAGAGTAGTACCCCCAACTACTCCTAGCACTTAAGCCAAGCTAAGATCTAAGATCTAGGATCTCAAACTATAAAAGGATTGGCCCAGTGCACGGGGTTAAAATGTACGCAGCTTTACCTTCATTTTGAATAGGCTATTTCCGTAGCTTGAATCCTTGTCCTTAACACTACTAATAAGCTTTTACTGTTGGGCTAAGCCACCCTTTTTAACTAAGATCTCAAAGTATATTTAAAAAAAAAAAAAGACATCAGAAAGTATCTTTCTCTACTTGGTATTTCGTGATCTATGACTACAATTTTGCATTTAGCTAAGCACAGGGAGTTCCAAAATTTTGGATGTTGAATTCAATTGTATAACAAGACCAGCCTTCACACTGCAGGCCTCAGTTGATTCTTCCATTATTTTCATAGCCCATGGATGATGGTTCAGCTAATGAATGTTGCAGGGATAAGGCTAACTAGAATTGGCTCCTCTTCTACAAAATCCCTGCCATTAAGGAGGGAAATCAGACTTGATTTCTGTTGCCTGCTTCTTGTTGTTTCCTGGGTTGACAATAGAATCACCAAAGACTATGAGAGCAAGGACTGAAGGCTTTTTGAAATCAGTTGTCTCAGCATGGAAGCTGCTGATTTGAGTAAGTAGGAGAAGGACAAGGAAGAGGGGAAGACAGAGCTTCAATGGAGAAGAGGAAGAAATAATATTGAGGAGCAGGTGAAGAAACAGATAAGCAATCAGTGGTAGGCATATAGGCTGGACTTTCTCTCACATGCGGTCCTAGTAAATTTATTGCGTCCCAAAAATTTCTATAGATTGCGGAAGTGCAGAACGACGATGCAACCAATAGTTTTTATCATGAATACCGCATGGGCTGACCGATTTACGTTCATGTATGTTGGGGCAGTCGCACCGATTGGGACTCGCTTCTAAAATAATTGCGAAAATTCTGATCTTTACTTTGAAAATTTGACCTTCAAAATTTTTATGAAAATTTTTTATTTATTCCAAAAATACAATTACCTGTTTGGGTCCTCTCCCCTCTACCAAAACTCTTAGTCCGCTACGCTCGTTGTAACAAGATCTACAACATCAAGGGAGGAAATTTACCTTTTGGTACCAAATAAGTGATATGAGAGTGGGTCACCAATTTCGAGAAGATTAGGGGAGCCAAGGGCAGCCATTGTGATTGATTTCTCACATTCCATGGATCTTAAAGATTGTGTACAAATTAGGGATGGATTGTGTGTAGATGGGACATCGGTTGCAAATGTCACTTTCTTTTTCTTTTTTATCATAACTTCTGTGAAGGAGACCAAATGTGAAATCAATCTAAACTTTAGCTGGCCCAGCCCAGATTGATCCACAGGTTCGCACAGTCGCACCTCGCTTGTTTGCTGAGATGCATCATACATCGATAGTGTGAATAGTCGGTTCCAAGTGGTCCAAACTAATTGAGTTGCCGAGTCGAGTTACAACTGCCCGGGCAGTTGACCAAGCCAAACTCGTCCGAGTGACTGAGCTTTTTCTCACCGGCCAATTCCAGACTTCCGGTTGACTTTCTTAAATTTTTAGGCCAATCCAATGTCTTCCATGTTCCGAAAGCCGTGCCACAGCCACGCGTTTACACTGACGGCCTCACTTTAGTTGATATTTTGGACCACAATCGGATAACTGGAGTGTGAAAGCGATTCTTTTGGGCCTCAACTTGAATGGTGGATTATCTTTGAATTGTTGGGCACGTACAAATATATCTGTGCAATATGAATGGAAACAAGTCAATGGCCAGGATTAAAGGCAATTAAAAATGTCCTAACTTCCATATCAATCCTTTTCATTTCGTTGTCTGGAGGGGGTGGTGCTGGGGAGGAATGTGAGTACTGCCGTGCGGTGGAAACTTCTACTTTAATTTTAGA
Organism: Sextonia rubra; assembly: GCA_037013555.1. Classification (NCBI taxonomy): domain Eukaryota; kingdom Viridiplantae; phylum Streptophyta; class Magnoliopsida; order Laurales; family Lauraceae; genus Sextonia; species Sextonia rubra. Next base: position 15,880,563 of record JASUAD010000013.1, on the reverse strand, counting down.
TTTGAATTAGAATAGCCAATCAACAACTATTCCTTGCATTAAGTGGGCCATTGGCCCCACAACTATACAGAATGCAGATCTTGAGGATTTTTCTCATGGTGACCCATGGAGAGACCACCTATCCGGGCAGCTTGGATTGTATGAACGCAATTCGCAGGCTGCCATGTAGGCAGCAGTCAGGCTGCGGTGATGTCGGCAGACCAATGAAGTCTCGCAGGCTGCCCATGGTAACTTGGCTAGACCAAGATAATCCTCACTAAATCCTAATTTCAACTATGCCACGTGTCTTCAGCAACGGTGCTGATCATCCCACGGTAAAGTCAAGCATATGCGTCAAGATGAAAGAAAGTAAAAAAGTAATGACAAATGCGTGTACGCTAAGACGGCATCTTCCGCCCCCTGGTGGGACCGCTTCCCACGTTGTCTTCCTCCGACCACCTGGACGATTCTTCTGCCCGCTGTTTTTCCACACGGTCTCGAGCTCGGCCAAGTTGTAACTGTTTATTGAACCCGACATGACCAAGGTTATTACTTTTAGGTAAATCTTTTGGGTTGCATGAAAGGTTTTTTTTTTTTTTACTACCACGTGGGAACTCTGTAACAAATTTAGACCCTTACACCCGCTAGCATTCATGAATTAGTAATTGCCATAATTTGATACTTATTTAGGTATTTAGGTTATACTCGTATGGCTTAAAAATGTTATTTTCTCATCATTGGCATCTGTCTAAGAGGGTCCTAAACTAAAATGAGTGTAGGCTTTTACCACTCATGCAATCCTGAGACTAGAGTGTAATCTACTATATGCTCATATATATTATTAATGAATATCTTCAATTTAAGAATTCTTATTAGTAAAATATGAAAAATCTAGAAAACCTATCAAAAGGTAGGCCCAAAGCACACATATACAACTTGAACTCACTTGACCTTACCTCTTTGGTTAGCGAATTGATAGGATTAGCCTTAATGATAACATCAAGTAGCTCAAGTTAAATTTGCTCATCTTCCCCTTCTTTGCTCTCCATTCACATGATGCTTAGACCCATTTTCAATTTTAGTGGGTCTAGGAATCAATTTCATTGGAGCAGATTCACCATTGGAATGAAAGGAACATTATTGAAATAATAAATTAGTATTTCAATAGGACCTTCATGATTGGGATCCAAATCTTCCATAGGATTCACCCAAGCTCATCAATCACAAAATGAAGTTTTGCTTAATTAATATGGTATTTGCTGTTGGATTCTTTCCAAAAACTTATAATGAAACAATAAATACTTTGCCAATGGAGCAAAAACATAATCTTCCATCAAACATGCATGGAAATCTGGAAATGATAGTTTAGATGTTCATAATGTGTCCTCGATTGTTCCAAACATTGATTTTTATTTTTATTTTTCAAACTCTGGTGATGAATTGAGTGATTCAATCACTTTATAACACTTAAACTCATACGAGTAGAGCATCTCAAAATGGGTTGGTTTACTCATACATGTAAGCTAAGTGCACATGTATAATCATTTCGTGGGCTCAAAGAACATCTTAAAGTTAAAGGATCTATGTATGTGTAACTGTGTTTCTTTAGAAAACACAAAAACTGAATATAAGTGAACTTATGGTTAAATGTGCTTCACAAAAAGATAATTAAGAATGGTGAGAGCTGAAAAATATTAGGAGACACACTATTCACTTACCTAGAATTTTAATTGCTAAGGGCATGTTTATGTAATCGATTTTCCAAAAAAAAAAGTATAATAAGAACTGCAAAAATTAAATTCCTACACTATAATAAAATTCGTATTTAGTGCATTCACTTATTCCAGCGAGAAAGAAGCAAAATTGCACAGAAGAGAAAATTCTCTGCGGAACCTATTTTCCACTATATGTACACCAACTTTCCCTAATATGGTGTTTGGGCGGTCATTTTCTACCTTAACTTGATTTATTTTGCAGTGACGGGGGTGATTTTGATGCCTATTATTTTAAAAATTTAGATATGCTCCTTAATTTTAATATTATTTAGAAACAAGCGTGTCCCATCAAACCGGCATGAGCAGCAAATAACGGCACCCACCATTTTCCCCGAAACTGATCAGTTCAAAGCCATCATTTTAAAAATCAGCGAATTCATCCGTTGACTTGGAATCCAATTTCCACGAAACTTCGTTTTCTCTAGAATCCGATCCAAACTCGGATTCGGATTCCTCTTTGTTTATATATAAATACAACTCAAAGGGACGCTCTTCTCCTCTCATATCTCCCCCAATTTCTCTCCGTCAACATGGCCAAGTACGCCGTTATCCTCTCCGTTATCTTTTCCCTCTTCCTCCTCTCCCACGCCCGCCTTCCGTCAAATACAGACGCTTCCGTCACGGAAACGACTCCCCTCTCCATCTCCTCGGAGAACGACGACAAGACGACACTGCTCGTCCTCCCTAACGACAAATCCGACGAGACCGTCGCCGCCGACACGATCGCCGCCGTCGGAATCACCCGCCCCCTGGTGGCGCCTTTCGACCGCAGATTACGTCCGATCAACCGCCACTTCCCCCGCCCCAGCGGCCGCGGCCCCTTCCCCCACCGCTGCCGCCACCACCACCACCACCACCGGCACCGCCACGGCGAGCACCGATTCGAGATCCCGTACGGGAACGACATGATCATTAGCAGCGGCGGCGGCGGCGGTAACATGCGTCAGATCCCCTACGGAGACGACATGATCGGCGCCGACGGGCGTCCGGTCCGGCAGAGGGAGTTCGGGATGCACGGCGAGAGGCACGTGGATGGGAAGCAGGAGGAGGAGGAGGAGGAAGGCGGTTTCGGGAGGTGGTTTCGGGAGATGTTAAACCGCTTTTAGAGCTGTTGGTGGTTTGGTAATTCGTGATTAGTGGGTTTTATATTATATCATGTTGTTTTCAGGTATTTGAGTAGAAGACTTGTATTTGTAGTATAAAAGTATGGATGGATGTAGTAGTTACATGATTATGGCTGGTAATACTTTTATCATATATATATAAATATATGACTGCTTTTGTTTGTGATTTTTTTGCTCTGAATCTTCATTTAGAATTATTCTTTTATGACTTATTTCATGAAGTTGTATGGACCCATATTGATTTTGAGTTTTCTTGTCTTGTAATTTGATTGAGATTTGGATGTGTGAATGTTGAAATGGATGTATGAAGGTGGGTGCTTAGTTGTTCAGCAACCTTCTCTTAACTTTATTTTCAATTAGCAATATGATGGTGGTGGGTAACATCTGTATATCAGGTTGTGCTTTTACCCCAAGGAAAATTTGATTATTAATATATTAAGGGATTTTATGAAAAAAAAAGCCTCAAATATTCAAATATCGGTAAAATTGGGAGTTGGGACCCATCATAACATCATGGACTTTGTGAGAATGAGATTGTATGGTTGGGAGTAGGAAAAACCTCATCTCATTCATAAGTATTTGTATGGAGAGGGCAATGGCATGGAAGGGCAGTCTTTCTGAAATTGATTCAGACCATTGGCAGAAGGAGTAACGGGGAGGGATTAGGGAAGCATATTGGTGGAGACCGATATGAGATTCGGCAAATTCATTTTACTAGTATAATGGGTTGAAGGATCATTTCAAGATATAAAGGAATAAAAGGGTAAAATAAAGAAGTGCCATATTTCCAAAAGTACCTCTACTTTTACCTTCAACCAAAAGAAGCAAAAAAAAAAAAAAAAATGGGTTACTTTTTTATACCACTAAATGAAAAAAATTAAATACATTTTTATTTCACTAAATAACAAAAATTCATTTTTTGTTTATTTGACCTTTGTTTTTATATCCCCTAATTTGATCATTTACCTTATTTCACTCTAGAAGTGAAGTTACCAAATTGGAGAGAGAGGACTACAATTTTTTTTTTTTCCTCGAGTGACCTACAATTCTCTATTTATCTTTTCAACTTATTCTTTTATTTTAAATAGAAAGGTAAAACAATGCAATCAGATGTATTCTTATATTTATTACAAGTTGGAAACATAGAAACATTTCTCTTAAAATGATGCCAAATGCCCGTTTTTGGTTCTGCCATCGAATCCACTGCATGATTAAAATATTAATGTTAAAAAGAAAATAAATTACTTGTTCTACAAGACATCAATTCAATTCCCTTCCCATTTTTAGATCGATGGTGAGGCACCTACCTAATCTTGGTGGAGCATAAGGCTCGGCCAAGGGATTGCCCATCTAGTACAATTTGCATCGAAATCGAATTATAAGAAAATAAAAGTGATCATTTTATTGTGATATTGTGCTAGCTGTGATGCTTAATAATTTTTGAAAGTAGTTTTTACCCAAAAAAAAAACCCATAAATCCTTGTAAAACAATGGTATCATGCATAAGTCTTCTTCCTCCACGTTACAAAGCCTCGTGATAATTTCACTTCAATATAAAGTTAAAGTTATCAATCATTTCAAGACACAATAAACTAATTAGCAGCCTATTCTTATGAATATTCAGATTTTTGATTGAAAGTATCCGTTGATTCATTTAGTTCCATTATGTATTAATATTCTATGGGGTCCAGGCGACGTACCTGAAGCTGCTCATATTTTATCAAATAGTTTGCTTCTTGATGGTTTTCGATCTCTTCTTAAATATGTTCCAAATCATATTCAAAACTTTCATGTTGAAGTTGATAGTGCTTTATGTGCCTCTCTCTAAAATCTAAACATCTCAAATTGGCAAGTAAGATTTTAAACTCGAAAATTGATAGTGGCTTTACTTGCTTATAATGTGACTTATCATATTCTCTCATCTGCTACAGTTGCTTTTAGCAAGAAAATTAACAAATTTACTTTGGTGCCATCCCATTTGAGTTCTATGAATCTCAAAACTATTGCTGAATTATAAGGATAGTTAGTTCATTTGATTTGATTCTTTTTCCTGACCTAAGATGTGGGTTATTATTTCTTGATCTTGAGTTACTCCGGTATACTTTTTTTTTTTTGACCCTGGATGTGGGTTCTTTTATTTTTTTTCAACATTCCATCAATTTTCATCATGGACTTACTTTTATACATTATTGGTAATTACTCTTATTAATAATAGATCCTAACTTATCTTTCAAAAAAAAAAATAATAGTTAAATTAAAATATCACATTTCAAAAAACTTCTTTTACCTTTTTATAGCAAAAAGTCAAAATTAATAAAAAAATATTTACTTCTAACATAAAAAGTAGAAAAAGTTACATTTTCTTTTTACTAAAAAAATAAAATTTCTTCATGGGACTGATTTAACTCTTTTTATTTTTTTAATATTTTAAAATGATCATTCACCTCGATTCACTCAATAAATTAAATTAACAAACAAGCCCCTAAATATGAAACGTACTGCATGATGGCATGTACAAAATACAATATATACGAAAATAATTCTTACACAAAAAAAGGATTTCATCCATTTTATAGCCCCACAAACACATCAATAAAAATGATAAAACATAGATAACAATAACAAAAATAAATTAAACTTTATGGTCGCTTCCTCGAAACGAAAAACAGATGAGATGTCATATCTCACATCTAACTCTAACTTTTTCTTCAAGTCACACCAAAATCAAAACCTTGTGGAGGGCTCCTTCGGTTGTGGTTGCTGGTGATCAAGATCGAGAATTGAGATTCTATGGGGAACCTTGTTTCCCCACGTCGAAAAGCATGGGTTAGTCTGACCAAATTGCCGGCGTGCATGGTACGCTCTCCACGTTGAGGTCTTCCCACGGTCAACACGAAGGACTTTTCTCATAGGAGGATCCAAACTCGGTGATCAGATGTTTCTATTTTTGCAGCTTAGAGCATGGCCAAGGGAGATGTTATTTTAGAAATGTCAAATTTTATTTGATGGCTTATGTGGCATTTTGAAGCTTTAACATTTGACATGCTTGAAAAGTGGGAACTCGAACTAATATGTTAAATTATTATTTTATTATAAATTCATATTATTGCAGGACCCACATCATAAGAAAGTTTACAAAAATCTTTACATTTTTATAAGGCCCATATAATAAACAATTTAAAAGTACAATTGGCATGTGACTTTATGGTACGTCAAATTTAACATCCCAAACTCACATCTCCAATGCTACATCACATTTGACATTTTCCTTGGAGAAACTCACATGTTTTTTTCACCTAGGTGGAGATGTTATGTCACATTTGACATTTTCCTTGGAGAGACCCACATATCTTTTTACCTAGGTGGAGATGCCACATCACATTTGACATATGGGTTAAAGATGCTCTTAGGCCCTACACACTCCAATACGCACCTCCTGCATCCTCACTCATCAAATCTAATGTTGAAAATATAAAAAAGAAAAAAAAATTAAATCTGGTCATTTGCCCTTTTACCTTTTACGCAGATGATAAGGAAATTAGTTTTACATATGTAAAACATGTAAATCATATACAAGTGTTATTACTATGCTTGTCAAAATCATTGTTTTATATGAGTATATTAATGGTTTTAGATTAATTTGAATTTTCTTGCGTGTTTTCAAAAATAACTCAAAATCCATAGAACTTGACATTTTGATGTTTACCATTAATAAAAGAAATCAAATTGGTCTGCACATGCGAAATCTGCGATAGACCAAACAAGCCACATACAAAAAAAGACACAGAGAATTTATATGGTTCACCCAAACAGGGTTATGTCTATTGACAAAGATGATGTCATCACCACTATTATAAGCAAATTCATACAGAAACTTTGACTCTCTCATCGTCTCTTGTATATAGTGTTGGAGATACTACGAGCATAAGAGTACACTCCACAAGATCTAGGGTTATAGATTACATAATATATATAATCTCCGCTTTCTTAGCTCTTTAAAAAATTCCGATACAATTACCAAAATGCCCTTAACCTTAAGCCCGATCTTTAGTTAGTCTAGAATACAAGACATAAACTTAACAATCTTCATATTTCTTGAATTCCGCAGCTTGACTTGAGTTACCAGGAGATGAAACCAGCAATGTCTCTACATACCTCACTAACAAGTATGTCATTGCACTAATGATGCAATCTTTTTCAACATTTTAACCTGTTAAACCAGCACATAAACTTTAAGCAAAGTTTATCTTCTAATTAAATTCCACCTTGAATTTGAAACTCGAATCCATGAACGAATTCGAGTGTTTTTTAGATCACTTATAAACTAGCCTTTAACCAGCTTTGGTTTGGCACTCTTGCGACGATCTAGTTACCATAAGCATGTTAGAAGAAGTATATTTGAAATCCGACTCCAGATAGCTTCGATATCTCATAAATAGTCTTTCACGTTTCGATTACTCAAACTCTCCTGTTGACTGTCAAACAGCCAATTCCCCTCATCCACTATATAGATTTGCTCCAAACGAGTCTATAGAAGCAAACGGATCTCTAATTAGACAGCAGATGATCAAGATATCGACAAATAATTTTCTCTCGTCCATCCGGTCAAATTGCCTTTGACCTTATAGTGTTGACATGTCAGTAACATCAGTAGATTGATGTCACTTTGCTGATGTTAGCAACTAATGTTGCTGTGGACTGGGCTTTGTTAAAGAATCGAGTGACCCAACCCAAAACTGACTTGCACCTACATCCAAACTATTGGGCTGTCTCAATCAGGTCAGAACTGACCTAATTCGACCTGAAATAAATCTCATGCCCCGAAGCTGTTGTCTGCTCCTTATTTCTGTAACAAGGGACCGCAAACCCTAACCCCTTTTCCTCTTGCTTGGTAGCGGTAATAAAAAGGAGCAGTAGGGGCTAGAGGTGGCAAAATGAGGCCCAACTCGTCAACCTAACCCTAACCCAACCTACCTATGACCCACATAAAATATGGGCCGGGCACAAGTTAGGTTTTCCAACCTACATAAAAACGGGCCAAGTTAGGGCTGACTTGCCTAACCCACATATAATCTTTCCTATTTTTATTTAATTCCATAAAGAATTATTAGAAATAATAAAAGATATAATTTTCTTTGTATAGTATTGACTTTTTTTTCTGCATTTGCAAACGTAAAGCTTTATCAGCTTTAACTCTTTTAAAAAATATTACTTTCTTATAACTTATAATAGCTTATTATTTTTTTATCAACTCCCCATATTGTATATTTGCTTGAGTTTAGCTTTATTATATAATGATTATCATAAAATTAATAAGTATATAGAAAATCATGGATAATGATTATTTTAAAATTTTAGTCGGTTGTGCTTAAAGTTCAATACATGAACATTAAAAGATCATAAAAATTATATTTATAGGTTTCAATATTTTAAAGTATAACTACTCTTATAAATACATCATAAATAAACTTAAACTGTTAGTCAATATTTAAAGTAAATTTAATAGCTAAGGTCGACATTTACATATTTATTTAAACATTTTTGGATAAATATTTAAATAAAAAACTTTGATGGTGTAGTAGTTAAGTGCTTTAATTGAAAAATATAAGGTCTTATTTCTTTGTAATAATACAATTTATGAATCCATTTGAGAATAAAAGAAAAAGAAAAAAAGAAAAAAAGGAAAAAGAATAAGAAAAAGAGAGACCTATAGTGTTCAAGTGAAGTGGTTAGTTTAGCTTGATCTTAACTAACCCATAACATAATATGGGTTCAGACGAGCCAACCTAACCTGACCTTATGTAGGTGTGGGTTGAGGGTGGACAACTCGAACCCGCTGCAAATTCAACCCGCATTGTGCTAACCCGACCTATTTGCCACCTCTAGCATCGGCGATGTGTTCCGACGGCGGATGGTACAAACCCGGGGAGGGCTTCTCCGACAACTATGACAGGTAACGGCAATAATAACCTTTGCGGTGATCCTCTTTCTTAGAAAACCAAACAAGAAACCCTCCTGCTTTTACAACAGATCATGGTCGATCTCAACGAGAACCCACTTCCGATATTCCTCCTGTGTGATAGACAAATATTAGACCTGATCTCGTTCATAAGAACTCTCTCTTCTTCTCTTCCGATCAGTGTGGCCCACATGAGCTCACAACCGATCTCTTCTTCTATATTTATAGAAAATAGAGATCGTCTATAACAGCCCACTCTTCCTCTATATTTATAGAAAATAGAGATCGTCTATAACAGCCCACTCTTCCTTTCTTCTTCTTTGATCGACAGTGAATGAAACTATGACCAACACAGAGATCAAATCCGATCTTTACTTTATTTTGCAACAAAGAAAAGAACCTTTTTCCACTATGCAGAAATCTAGATCACCAAGGCAATCTAATTTGACAATCACACACTACAACCCAGGCTTTGATACCTATTGTTGTGTGCGTTCGAAAGCTCGAAACATGCAATCGACCAAATAAGCCACACACAAGAAAAGACAGAGGATTTACCTAGTTTACCCCAAATAGGGCTACGTCCATGGACAGAGACAATATCATCTTCACTATAATAAGCAAAGGCATACAGAGACTCTTACACTCTCATCGTCTCTCTTATATAGTGCGGGAACACCACAAGTAAGAGAGGACACTCTCTTCCACAAGATTTAGGGTTACAGATTAGATAATATATATAATCCCTACTTTCTTAGCTCCTAAAAAAGTTCAATACAATTACCAAAATACTCTTGACCTTAAGCCAGGTCGCTGGCTAGCATAATGAACCAATCCGATTAACCTGAAATACAAGACATAAACCCAATAAGAATGGTTTAAATCAGGAATTTGGGGTTCACAAAAGTCTAAAAAATTAGATCTATGGGTTTGAGAGTTTTCACAAAATTTATAAAGATTCAATATACTTAGCTTCTAGATATTAGGGTTCACTAGTTCAATGAATAAATTGAATGGTTTGCATTATATAGGACCCACAAGAATTAAAAGTTAAAAGTGTCTTGATGGGCCATTCGAGTAAGAAAAATATGACCATACTAGCACCTTTTTGGTTGAAGGGGTGTGAAGAGCTTTTAAACCTACATAGGCGTGAAAATTTGTTGCATTAAATGGCTATATATGTACACCGTTTTCACATCTTAAATTAATGCAAACAAATATGATGATGAGTACTTATTATGTATAAGAATTATTTATATATGAAAAAAAGTGTGAACAAAAAACTACAGACCCTATAGTGAAGGGGAAGAAAACTTCTTCCACAATATCATGGAATATAGATGATATTCCACATGCTGTGCAACAAGGTTATCAATGTAAAAAATAAAAAAATATTAACAAATATGGAGTGAGGCCCACTGGCGCCAACAGTAGATATTTGGTCCCTCTACCATTTGCATGGAAGGGGGGTGCTTTATCCCATACAAGTTGATTTTTTAAAAATAGAAATGATTGACCCACTAAGACATACTAATTTGTAGTCGTCAACAAGATGGCTCTAACATAATATTGAGCAGATAGCATATCAAGAAGTTAGTTCTATCATAACATTGAGCATACACCATTCTTAATTAATAAAATGACCAATTATTTGGTAGAACCAATTTCTATCGTAGTAAACATTGAAAAAAGGCCATTAAAAGAGAGGATGGTTAACTTAAGCAATTTAAATATTCAATAGGTGGGCCATACTACAAAGTTTTACACCCCATATATAGGTAGAAGCGTGAGTGTGACTTTTTTTTTTTAATCTTTTTGGTAGAACGTGAGTGAGATATTTACGGGATCCAAAACTATTCACCTATTACTTTATCATTGATTTAGTTAGTAGCCTTTAATGATATCCTTTCAACCATCATGCTCACCAGTTATAATACGTACACACACTAAAATATACATAAAATAAATATTAATTTATATAGCACCACACAATGACAATTGTATTCCACTTTTTATTTCACACTTCATGAAATAAATATACTTGTGATTACCTCATGGGATAAATACACTTATGTGCATTTTAGTGTGTGTACAAATAATTATTGTTTCACTTTTCAACTACACTCACTAAATTCTAAAAAATTATATCCTGAATTTATTGAGATTTTTTTCCACTTAAGATTTTCTGTTTTATATATATATATATATATACACACACTATCAATAGCAAATTAATAAATAATACAACCACCCCCAAGCAGCAGATATCTACACCATGTGACATCCCAACCGTTGAAAGTTGAGAACAACCAACCCTTGAAATGGACAAGGATGAGAGGATTCTTATCCACTCAAGGCAAAAATCCAACCGTTAGAAAATGGAGGGGGAGAAAGACACGAAACAGATAGCAAGCTCATGTTCACTACCCTTTCTACTTCTCTTCCTCCTCTTTCCATCTGTTTTCGGATTGCAACGGTCGAATTCCGATGGAGAGAACCTCTCCATTGCACCTCAATACACCTCTCCCTCAAAACCCATTCACCCAAAAGAGAAATACAAGCATTAATCCCATCATTCATTTCCCAAGAGGAGGAGGAGTTGTTGCAGACACCTCCATGGAAACCCCACCGTCTCCTTGGCCGTCTCTTGGATTTTCTACCCATTTACATGCTCCCAATGACCCCATCAAGTTGAATTCTCCATCTTCATCCAAAAAGATCCATGCCCAGATCTTAAAAACATCGAATGACTGGAATTCGACTCGAATAGCAGAAAGACTCATAAACTTATACATTCAATCAGATGATTTTCGTTCCGCCGCTATGGTTCTGTTCATGGGTTTTGAGAGAGATCCTCTCTCATGGAGCCGTTGGGTGGAGGAGTTTGCAAGTGAAGGGGGGAGATTTTCTGGGTTGGTTGAGATTTTCAGAGAATTACACAGGAAAGGCAACTTTTTTAGTGGCAGAGTTCTCATTGCTTTCCTGAAAGCCTGTTCTAGTTTGATGGATTCACAACTGGGTGTAGAAATACATTCGTGTGTGATTAAGTGCGGTTTTGATTCAGATGTCTACTTGAAATCTGCTCTGATGGAGTTCTACGCAAATTGCTTTGGTGAAGACTATGCCCAGCAAATATTCGATGAAACGCCAGTAAGAAACACTCTTTTGTGGAACAAAGTGATAGCTTTGAATTCAGGTAATGGCTCATGGTTGAAAGTACTCAAACTATTCCGCGAGATGCAGTTTTCAGGTGTGGGAGCAGATGGCTCCACGCTTGCCAGAGTTCTTCAGGCATGCGGAAGAGGGGATGCTTTTAAAGAAGGGAAACAGATCCATGGGTATGTTATTCGATCTTTACAGACATCGAGTTTGTTAATATGCAATTCTTTGATTAGTATGTACTCCAGAAGTTCCAAACTGGAGATGGCAAGAATGGTTTTTGATTCGATGGATAGTCGTAGTTTAGTGTCATGGAATTCGATGATTTCGGGTTATGCACTTAGTGGTATTCTTGATAAGGCGTGGAAGCTTTTCCATGAAATGGAATTGTCCGAGACAAAACCAGATATAATAACTTGGAACAGCCTTGTATCTGGCCATTCAATTCATGACCATGACAAGATTCCGCAAATCTTGAGGAGGATGCAGGATGCAGGTCTGAAGCCGAATTCAAGCTCAATCGCAAGTGCTCTTCAAGCAATAAGTGAAATGGGCTCAGTGGAATTGGGGATGGAAATCCATGGCTATGTGTTAAGAAATGGGCTCAGATGTGACAAATATGTAGGGACCTCACTAATCGACATGTACATAAAGTGCGGTTGTTTAAGCAATGCTCAATTGGTTTTTGAAAATATGAAAGATCGAAATATTTTCACTTGGAATTCACTGGTTTCAGGATATGCTTATAATGGGCTATTTGACAAAGTGATGGAACTGTTGAATACAATGGAGAAGGAAGGGATCAAACCCAATTTGGTCACATGGAACAGTTTGATTGCTGGTTATGCAATGAAGGGACTCAACAGGCAAGCTCTGGAATTAGTCCATCAACTCAAGAAGACCTCGAAGTTGCATCCAAATGTGATTTCGTGGACAGCTCTTATCTCGGGCTGTTCTCGGATTGGAAATTACATAGAAGCCCTTGATTTTTGTATCAAAATGCAGCAAGGGGGGATCAAACCAAACTCAACCACCATAGCTAGCTTGCTCCGGGCATGTGCTGCACTTGCTTTGTTACAGAAGGGTAGAGAATTACACTGCTATTCAATTAGGAATGGCTTTGATGACAATATAATTGTTGCCACTGCACTGGTTGACATGTACTGTAAGTCCGGTAGTTTACAAAATGCACATACTGTTTTTAGGAAGATAAAGAAAAAAAACCTAGCCTCTTGGAATTCCATGATCATGGGTTTTTCTGTTCACGGCTTAGGGAAAGAGGCGATGTCACTTTTTAGTGAAATGTGTGAATCAGGTATTCATCCAGATGGTATATCCTTCACTGCTATTCTGTCAGGTTGTAGACATTCAGGGTTTGTTGGTGAAGGATGGAAGTATTTTGACAGTATGAGGACCGAGTTTGGTATAACACCTACACTCAAGCATTATGCTTGCATGGTCGATCTTCTTGGACGAAGTGGGTACTTGGATGAGGCATGGGATTTTCTACAGAGTATGCCATTAGAACCAGATGCAAGCGTGTGGGGCGCTCTTCTTGGAGCATGCAGACTTCATAAGAATTTGGAGCTTGCTGAAATTGCTGCACAATATTTATTTAAGCTGGAGCCAAATAATTCTGGGAATTATTTGTTGTTGATGAATCTATATGCTACCGAGAACAGGTGGGAAGATGTTGAAAACCTGAAAGATATAATGAGCGTTAGGGGTGCAAAGAGCTGGTCCGGGTGGAGCTGGATACAGGTTGAAACTAGGGTCCATGTTTTTACAGTGGAGGGGAAACCACATCCAGATATAGGTGAAATATACTTTGAGTTGTACCATCTTATTTATGAAATAAAGAAACTGGGCTATGTACCTGACATAAATTGCGTAGTTCAGAATGTTGACGAGGAAGAAAAGGAAAAGACACTTTTAAGTCACACTGAGAAGTTGGCAATCACATATGGACTGATCAATACAAGGAAGGGTGTGTCCATCAGGGTGATAAAGAATACTAGAGTTTGTAATGATTGTCATATGGTTGCAAAATACTTGTCACAGATAAGTGGCCGTGAAATCTTTCTCAGGGATGGTGTTAGGTTTCATCATTTCTCAGGTGGAAGATGTTCCTGCAATGACTATTGGTAGAAAGCAAGAAAACCCAATAGGGTATGGTGTGGAAACAGGTGAAGTCGAGCGACAGCAGGAGATGTATCATGTACAGAGTTGAGCGCTGAGATGGATATCCATTGAAAGGGAACTCTCCAAGGTTCAGACTATTTCAAGATTAGTTACATGGGAGCTGAGTAACAATGAACCTAAAAATAGGGATATATAAATTGGTGAACTGAGACAAAAGCTGCAAGTTTTTAAGAAGAATACCTATGGATGATGTAAATGATCAGTGAATCAATCTTGATGAAATGGGTTTTTTAAACATATGTGGCTATATCAAGAAACATCCTAGTCTGCCAAAAAGATGCCATGGTGTGTAGAAGATGACAGGGTGCAAGAATACAATAAATCCATCTAACCAAGACAAATTCAAAACTTGCATTTGATCTTTTCATGGACACAATAATACTGCATTAAGTTGGATCACCACCTGGGAAAGTACTCAGTACTGATGTTGGGTTTATAAATCATGTAAATGTCTCTAATTTAAGTATTCAACATGTGCGCAAAGTTTCTTCAGCGTCGCTATTTTCATTTTCATTTTTCCCTTTTTGTATATTACAGAATATTTGGAAGTTGGCTACCTACTTGTAACCTTATCTAAGATCATAAGAAGGATGTTATGAAGAGTGCTTTTCACATTACCTCCTTAATGACCATCACAGTATAATTTAAAGCCTAACAAATACACATTGCTTCTCCAACAGCACCAAGGCGTGCTGTTAAGGCATTTCCTCCTCCAAAGAGGAGGCTTGCGAGTTTCGTCTCTGCTTCCCATGGCCTGACCTGCCTAACGTTTGTCATGCCAACCACAGGCTAACAGTCTCTCTGACGTGACACAGCCAATACGGGGTCTATCAGCAAAGCCGCGAGGCGGACCTTATCCACTTCCAAGCCCAGATTTGTCCCAGGATAGCTAAGCACAATTAGAATAACAATGATTTAGTTGATGTCTCCTGCTAAGTTTAAAAATGAGAATGTTCCGTGTCTTGTTCTTAAGCATGCAATATCTTTTCATCCTATCAATCTAGGATTGGATAATATGAAGAAGTGCAACCTATTTGAGGAATTAGCTCAGAATAGGTGGAAATGGAGAAGAGTATTCAGCCAAATACTAGGTTAAACTAGCCTCTCTCCCCATTTATATCTAGCGCATGGGAGTGGAGAGCTCAGAGGAAGACCTTGTCATGATGACCCAACCAGGCAAATAGCTGCTGTCCTTCATAACTACGATTGTTACATGTAGAAGTTCTAAATAAAGTCATGAGAGGTGGTCTTCATCTGGTACTAGAGCGGATCTACATACATCCACGTGGAGGTGGACGTACCCGTTGTACCTTTATTTGTCATTAAAACTATAATGAAAATTTTGATTTTGATTTGAAAATTTTAGATAAAAATTCTACATCCACCCTCAAAATCCACATTAAAATTCTATATTTATCCCCAAATCACAATTGCTTGTTTGAGTCTCGACCCCCCTGGGTTTGCCACTGATCATGGTTGGATGATCGCACTCAGTTTTGTTCTAATGATTCATTTCTTTGTCCGCAATAGAAGAGTTGGATGCTCATTTGCACTGTATCTAGTCGTGGAATCTCTCTGACAGAAAATTTTTCTTCTGTACACACGCTCCTGCTATAGGCGCATTGGGACAGTTTCCAAAGGGGGCCCCCCTAAATTTGGCCAGCTACATGATGGCGCCAATCCAAACGGAGCGCAAAGCATGGGAGTAAATCATACTTCTCTAGTGAGCCCCATATGACGAGCATTACATAATTGTAAACATGGTGCCCCATGGACCGATTAATCTGCCAACTGTATCGAAATTACCCTCAAGCCCAACGACTAAGGCGAGCAGTTGAAAAACTATAAAAACAAGCTTTTATTTTATGACTTAAAGTTTATTTACATATTAGAGCATTTAGCAAAATCTCTGAATATAAGCTTTTATTTTGTGATTTACAGGTTGGTTACATATTAGAATGCTTGATGCATCTCTAATTAATTTTTTAATTTTAACTTACTTATAAATTAGAATTTTTGCCTCTAACAAAAAATTAGGGGGTTGCTTATTTTTTTAAGAGCTTTTTAAGGTAAAGTGGATAGAAGCGGACAATGCAAAATTAATGTATTTTGGATGAAAATAACCTTATAGATTTTTTAAATGACGCAAATGGTGGATTCTACATTGTAATTTTTAAAAGATGGGCCACAATTACGTCATCAAATAAGATCTTTTTTTAATACTTTTATCAAACACAATTGTATTTATTATTTTTAGAGCTTATTTAAAACATTTGAGCTATTGCCTTTTTTAAAAAGATAATTTTATAAATATTTTGGATGAAAATGATCTCATAAAACTTTTTAAATGACACAAATGGTGAGTCCTATATTTAGGTTGGGGATATTGCCAATAGAATTGTCCTATTCTCCCTTGAACAAACCAAATTTAAGTATTTCTCATAAAACAGTTCGTGTGATATCCTAGGGCAAAATTTAAGTATTTCTCATAAAACAGTTGGTGTGATATCCTAGGGCTGTATAATATCACATGTGTGATATCCTAAGGTCATATGATATCACAAATATCACTTTGTTCGAATCTTGGAGCCGCGCGATATCCTACCACTATGATGTGAATAGTTCTTCATAAAATACTAAAATTTCGACTATTTTAGGGCAAATATCACACTTAAAAGATTAGTTGTGCAGTCAATATCCTTTTTAGTTTTTAAAAGGTGGGCCCCAATTACCTCGTCAAATAAGAGCTTTTTAGTACCTTTGCAAAACAAATTAGTTGTAAATTAGAAAAAAAAAATTAGAGCCTTTATTTCACACCTTCCTGGTTCCAAACAGCCATACCTAGTTGGGATGAACAAAAATGTTAGCTCAAAACTATGACGTCCACACTCGAAAAAAGTCAACGCCGGGTGAAGGGCTACCATCTTCCAATCTGGGAAATATTGCAGTGCACCCCACATCCACAAGGCCCTCCTCAGCAGTTATCAATAGTACGGATTACCAAGCTGATAAGACCCAGGAAACTGCATTTTATGCGAGTGAAGATAAGGAAACTGCATATTGAAGAAAATGTCAGCATTCTTCTTTATACCTCGATTACAACAAGAGCAACAGTCTTTCCCTAGTGGAAACACTAACTTAATGTGGAGGAAACCAACCGAATCACAATACGCACCAGACTTCTATGGAACAGAATTGCTTGCATTTTTATTTAATTTTCAAAAGGAGACCATTAGAGTCCTCTGCAACAGAATCAACAGGGATATAGATTTGTGAGAACATTCTCATGAACGAACAGAACAGAAATCAGTATCATGGGTGGTGATCAATTCCGAGCATGGTGATGGATTTACTCCATAGGCAGCGCCAGTCACATCTTCGCACTGCCAGGTAGAACCTGAACCACTTGAGCCAGCATTACTCAGGTTAATACCAGTGAGACATATCCTAGTGAAAGGCAAGGCCTTAATGCCTTTTAATGAACCTGGCTGCAGAACCTTCACCCCCCACACATTCTTCACTGTGATACTGTCAACAACCGGGAGTGCATTTGGGTTGAACTTGTCATCAGGATGACCGCCCACATCACCAGCAATCTTAATTCCTTTCCGCACTGTATCCAGGTGTACATCCCTCACCGTTATATTCTTTATGATCCCTCCCCTACCTATGTTTGTTTTCACATGGATGCCAACGCCCATGTTAAAGAGGTTCACGTTCTCCGCAACAACATTCATTACACCACCGGAGGCTTCACTCCCAATTGCTATTCCAGCAAAGGGGGATGACCCTGTCAACCGTCGGATGGTTATGCCATCACTTGGACGACCATAGGCAATCCCATACTCATCCCAGCCACTCTTCACAGCGACCAAGTCATCCCCAGTTGCAATATAGGAGTCCTCAATGCAGACATTGAGGCTGGAGTCTGCAAAATGACCCATGTATTCCGTTGGCTCAAGAAGACAATCAGGACTTTTAGACGAGAAGAAAATATTTCAAGTTGTAGGAAAGTACCTGGATCAATACCATCTGTGTTGGGAGAGTCATGAGGAGCTAAAACAGTGACATGCCGTACTACAACATTGCTGCAACAAAAAAAAAAAAAAAGTTGCATCAATTGCAATAAGTGATCTGTAAATGCATGATAGATCAATAAATTCAAACTTGGTGACTGAAAGGGGGACTCTCATTTTTAATCTGTTATATGGAACAGATCTGCAAACAGCCCCATCTCTCATGGAGTTCAGAATTTAAATTTACGTTTCCTTGCCTCACCTGCAATAAACAGGATGAATGTTCCAGAAAGGCGAGTCACGGAATACCACATTGGAAATGATGATGTCGCTGGAATGCATAAGCTCAAAAAGATTTGGTCTCGTAAACTGAAGAGTTCCTTGCCTCCACATGTCCCACCATACACCACCTTGCCCATCAATTGTACCATTCTCACCTGCAAAAAAGCACAAGAAATTAAATTGAAAGAAGACATAGTGAAGTTATCTGCACATACTAAATCTCAGGACCAGTTCAAAACCCCAAAGCCCATGTCCGCAAGTCAAGCAAAGGCATAAATATAGGTAAAATAAATTGCCTTGAGGTTAATGACAATAACACCCGGCTACGGCCTATGAGCCGATAACTAGATAGGTGGATCACGTCACACAGCTAGGATCCCTATTTGCAGTCCCTATTTGCAGTATTTAATACGATTTTCTTTGCCTCTGGGCTTTTTGGGCGCCTTTTGCCCTTTTTCTTCTTTTAATAGAAAATCTTGCCTTTCAGCCAAAAAAATAATAATAATAATAATAAAAACAATTTTCCTCTCATACTGGTGATAGATTGGCTTTGTCACACTAGCTGTTATGCTGGCTGGCTGCAAGCAATAAAACGGTTTCTTTAAAGATTACAAAAACAAATCTTCCACTTACACTTAAATTCAAATGTTTACAACTGCTACATCCTTATTAATTCATTGTTAAAGAACCAGCGTATCTCTGTAGCATACCACTAAAAAAAAATCTCCATAATGTCACTGGCAGCATCTTTCATCACTTAATGCTAAAAATATGAAAGAAAAGCTTCAATGCAATGATGTAAACGGCGTATATATGAAACAACCTGAAATTTAAATGAAAATCTTTGGGTAAAGCAAACACAAGAACAGAAGTTTGTGTACACCTGTGATTATCACATCCTGAAGCCCATCTCCATGAATAAAACTCATGTACCTTCCACCAGGTAGCTCTCTCCCCCTCCCATAAGATGGAAGAGGATCAATTAAGGGCCAACTCCCTGTATCCTGCACTTGCAACAATAGGGTACAAATGTTCAATAAATACAACCAAAAGGCTGAATCACAAAATCAATCCAATCTTTATGAGTAAATCCTCATTGTATATAAAAAAAAAAAAAGCGTGTCAAGCAGAATTGTTGCTCAATTCCTTGACACAAGGATTATGATTTATACACAAATCCAATCCCAGTTGAACAGGTACTGAGGACTGAAATGAATTGAGGCTATTTAGTAATTTCTGCTTGAATTGATGGTATCACCACTGATATGAAGCTATGGCTAACACATGTAAAAGATGAAATCACAAGAATTTGAACTACCAAAATCACAAGAATTTGAACTACCAAAATATGATGATCCCATCATTTAAGCTCTCTCTCTCTCTCTCCCAAAATATGATGATCCCATCATTTAAGCTCTCTCTCTCTCTCTCTCTCTCTCACATCAGTTCCATATCCACATGGATCCAGCTCAGAATCTAATCCTAAACACATGGATCTGCATCTAGATCCGAGAATTCCCAGAATCCAAAATAGGTTCCATTATTGCTCATCTCCAGATAAGAGACCCAATATTGGAACATCAGATATCAGTTGCACCCACACCCCTGATCCGCAAACAGTGGGCCACAAACGTGCACACCGACAACACAAGCAAACAGCAGAGTCCAATAGAGCCCACCTTAGCTGGGCCTAAGATCCAAACAACTTCCTCACACTAATACCTTTAAGAAGACGTTTTTATCAATCATACAAAAAGTATGTCCTCCCCCGGTTGCCTCAAATCTCAAGGTAATTCCCACTTATTCACCCTTTTACTTCACACACACTTCCACATTCCAGAGAGAGAAGGGGGGGTTATCATAGCTCCTTTTCTTTTCTAATTTTGTACCCATCAATGGAGTTATCATAGCTCAGAGAGAGAGAGAGAGAGAGAGAGAGAGAGAGAGAGAGAGAGAGTTATCATAGCACTTTTTCTCTAAATTTTTACACATCAATAGAGTTATCATAGCTTGTTTTCTAATTTTTCACCCATCAATGCAACTTTTCAAGCCAACCCCAGATGGATGGGATAAGGCTCAAATGGTGATGAGATGAGATGATGGCAATTGTAAAATTTACAATGTGGGATTCCATCAAATAACTAAAGGGACATACAAGAGAGGAGAAACGGGGAGATGACAATCACCTGAGTGGCCCTGACGACTGCATCTTTGGCCAAGAACAAGGTCATGTGACTCGTAAGATTGAAGCACCCAGTAAGCCACACCCCCGGAGGAATGTAGAGCTGCGTGCCCCCTCCACTCTTCATCTGCTCTATCCGTTCAATCGCCTTCCGAAACGCTACCGTATTCAACGTTCGACCGTCTCCAACCCCGCCAAAATCCACTATCGACAACACATCACTCCGATCCCTCATTGGCACGATACCAGAACACGTTACGACCTCTGATGCAGGCACCAAAGGCGCCACCGCCATCAAACAGAGCAGAAAAGCCACAGAAACACCAAACATTTCCTCTTCTTGAAGAACAGGTCGATAGCTCAGACAGAGAACACCAAGACAACAGATTCCGAGATCGAAGATCAACTCAGAAGCACTGTTTCCGCAAATCAAAGAGCGATATTCAGTAGATCCACCGATAACACACCAAAACTGTAGATCTTGCGAGAGAGATGGCTCTCCAATGAAACTCCAACAGTGGAAGCTCAAGCAAAATCCACTCGAAAGCGCCGGCGACTCCCAACAGAAGCCTCCAAGAAGAGCCCCAACACTAGCTAGTGAAAAAACCCTGGATTTCGTTGATGCCTCCAAAAGGATCTCTAATGGCGGAAAAGCACCACAACCCCCCCTCGGAAACCCTAGATTTCGAGAAACGAAGCCCAAATCAGGCGGAAAGAGGCAAACAAGAAAGGATCTCGAATGGCGTTAACGGTCGAGATGAAAAGCAAGGAACTTTGACGGAATCCAAGGACTCTGTCGAAGGTCCCAAAAGCCCTTCAAGCTAAAACCCTAACAGACCCAGAAGACTGTGTAACGTATGCTCTGTCTGAAGATGGATGGTGGCAGAAGACGAAGAGCAGGAGAAGGAAGAAAATGCATGAAATGAGATCTGACGGTGGAAGAGATCTGAAAGCAGAGTTTTGTCCAGGAGCCGTTAGAGAGAGAGAGAGAGAGAGAGAGAGAGATGAACAACGCAAAAGGGTTTTATTGGTCTGTAAGTTTTTAGCACTGAGCAGAGCATAGACAGTGGTGTGTGAAGTGTCAAGTGGCCGGGAAGACGGCCATTTATTGTGGTTGGACGTTGGTGGTCCTCGGGGATTTTGAAGGTAGGATAGTGTTTGCTGGGGGACCAACATGCATCGATGTCTTGATATTGATGGAGAATTTCGTCCAACTTGGCCTATTACCTGAAAAGGATGTGGAGTAGATACATTTTTGATATGTGATATTTGAGGATTTTTCAAAAAAAAAAAAAATGGTGAAGCCGAAAAGGCTCCTTAGCTATATACCCTTGAGTGGTTTCTTTTTTCTTTTTTTTCAAAGTTTGTAGGAACTAGAGTCCAATTTGATGCTGGTTCAAGCAATGAGAGTTGAATTCAACCCCGGCATCTGATTCTTTTTGCCAACTTTTGAAAAGAGTAAGAAAAAATTGATAAAAGAATAGATGTACCTTTTTTCTCAAATGATATTAAGGTTATTGTTATAAACAATATTTAACGGTCCTCATTGGAAGGTACTAATTTCAAACTTTCCTGCCCATTTTTACATATGTGGGTTTTTATTACCTCACATATGTAAGTTGTTTTTTCTTTTTTTATATGTGTAAGTTATGTAAATTTTTTACATGTGTGAGTTTGCATTATCTTGCATTTGTGAGTTGTATTTCTGTCCTTGGATGTGCGAGTCTCAATTATTTTATATGTATGAGTTGTGTTTGTGTTTTCACATATTCAAATCTCCATTACCTCGTATGCTCGAATGTATAAGTTATGTTTGTATTTGGATCTCAATCCCTCACTTGGTTAAACAAATGATAGTTATTTAATTTATAATAATTATTATTTGTTTATAATGATTTTGTTATACATTGTTATATTAATTTAAATCTAAATGTATTGGAGAATGACACGAGTATAAAAGATTCTACATATTGTAATTCTCGGCTCCTATTTTTTTTTTTTTTGACTTTCTCATTTTAACGTCGGGTAGGTATAATGGGTGTTGAAGGGCTGGCCTGACCTGTCACATCCAGATCAGGCCTAACATAGGTCATAAATGTCAAGCCGAAGGGTGCCAATTTAGTAAATGGTCCAGGCCGAATCAGGCCTTTTATGAGTTGTATAGATATCCAGTCCCAGCAATTGTTTAGACTATCACTTAATTATAAGCATTCTTCATTCGCCAAAGGCGAGTTTGGGTTTTTATCTCACTTAGAGAAGCTTGGACCAAAGTTGCTTAGATCCACGTCGGTCCCTGGCAGGCCTAGCCCAGTAGTACCCTTAGCGGGGACTCAATTGAATGGGCCTCTGAAGTCAAGTGCAGAACCAAGAGGGCACGAGGTGGCTGTGGCCTCCTCAATATTTTCTGAAATCTACTCCATTGTGGAATCCTTTTCATAAAACAAGCACATTGTATGAAAAAAATTCAGAGGTTTTTTATCTTTTCTCCCTAAACAGTGTTACTGTCATGGGAAGGGCAGTAATTGTAAGCTATTGCAAGCACATGGGTGTGGGCACAGGGGGCCCTCTTCCATTTATTCCGGCTGTGTGCTATCTACAATGTTATTTGTTTATTGCTCTAGCTTTTTCTGCTCGCACTGGAGATTATAAAAGAAGAATATATAAAGCTGATCAGAAGACTTTTGTCTATGGGTACAGGGAGAGAGGGAAGGGGATGTTGGCCTTTCATTTTTTATGGTTAACTGTGTTGGAATTCATAGATCTGGGGATCAACATAATCACAGATGAGAGGGTCCCAGATCAGAGGGTTCCATTTTTATTGATGCATGCATGCAATAAAGGGAGCCTCTACGTTTCACGTGTTATGTGTTAAGGTCTCGGTTATTTCCTTTATAATTGCTAGAAGTCTCCTTTACCTTTTTTTTTTTTTTGTTTGAAAGTTCATTCTTCTGAAAGGTTTTTTTTTTTAATTTGGAAATTGTTTTTTTTTAAAGTGGTTGTTTTAGAAAGTTTCTAATTGAACTCTGATTTTTTTGAAGTTACTTGAAACTTTTAAAAGGTTTTCTTATTTGACTACTTTATAATAATAAAAGTTACTAAACTTAGAGATCTGAATTTGTTTAAAATCTGATTTTCATGTAGTTGCTTAATTTAGGTCCTTCTAAAAACCTTTTCATAAAATTCAGCCACCCCTCCTCTTGATTCCAAAAGTGAATGACTAAAAAACTAATTTGCAACGCTTGGAGCATAAAGAATCTCTAATCAAGAGGCTTATAGAAATCTAAAATAATAATAATAATAATAATAATATTGTTATTGTTGCTATTATTTGTATGAGAATGCACTGTTGGTTAAAGATCACTGCGGAAGGTTTGAATTGTTGCTATGATTCTGCTACAACGCTCGTGACCAATTTCTGCAAAGAGATGAGATTGCATATTCACCAAAAAGTCAAAAGAGATCTACCAAAAATCTCTCTTACTTAACTCACTCACTGTTATCCACAAGTTCAGAGTTGGATTTAGGGCTTGTTTGGTAGGTCTAGTCTTATTTTTATAGATCATCTAAAATAGAGCTATTAAAAAAAGTGCTATAAAAAAAGAGGCTAGATTTAAAATATGTGTTTGGCAATGAAAGTATCTATTTTAAATAGACCATTTTAAATCAATAGTTGAAAATTTTTCACAAATATATTGAGATCTAGTAGGTATTAAGCCTTAAAAATTTACTTCATAACCACGTTTGGCCTCCCAAAGAGATCTAACGGTTTGGATTTTGTGTTTGAGGCCCCCAATTTTTTTAAAAAAATATTTAATAATTCACGTTTTTACATAAATATCTCAAGTTTGGTGATGATCCAACGGCTGAAATTTGGTCTCATAATGGTCATTGACTTTCTACACATTTTCAATGGTTTGGATTGTTATTTACTGTCCCAGAATAATAATAAAAAATAAAAAAAGGGGCTGCCTGTGGACTAGTTACAAATTTAGCATATTAAATTCAATGGTTGAAAGTTTTTCACAAATATTTTGAGATCCACAAGGAATCAATACTTGAAAATTGACCCCATAGCCGTTTTTAGTCTTTCCAACATTTCCAATGGTTTGGATCTTGTGTTTGGGCTCCACAGAATTCAAAAACTAGTATCTAATGGCTCACGCTTTCTTGCACATATCTCGAGATTCAGGATGAATTAACGGCTGAAATTTGGATGGGTGGCCGTAATTGATCATGTGAACATTTTCAACGGTTTGGATGTAGATTCAGAGGCTCGGATTTCGAGAAAAATCGAAAAAACATACTGGGCGTGATCCATCAAGTTACTGTAGCTGGGCGCCTCTTTTTTTTTTTTCCTCTGATTTGGAAATGCATCACATGGTCTCCTCTTCAAAATAGAGCTTTTACCTCTTATTGTCTAAATTAAATTGAGCTAAAAACGCATGCCAAACGCCTCTATTTTTCAAACTCTATAAATTTTAGACATTTAGACAATAAGAGCCTAAATTTTAGACTTGCCAAACATGCACTTAGTGAGCTAATGGGTAGAGGAGACGTCCTTCACATTCCACCAAACATATCCTTCTCACAATGAACCGTTGAGGGAAAAAATCAAAAGGTCTTCAATGCCCTTTCCGTTTCTACTCGTAAAGAAGAGAAAACAAAAGGAATTGAAGTGGACATTAGCGTGGGCCATCAACATGGTGGTGAGCCTAACATACTAAGCCTAACATGTGCTACTTTAAATTATACTAAAATATGGCTCTAGAAAAATCAAAACCTTAACGTGTTAGCAAAGAATCCTTGGCATTACACGCACTGCCTACTAGGCGAGCACTTGATTAGTTCCCTATGAAAGTATTCTGTTAAATAATGTGGTATATAGGTGCTGGACGGCCTCTATATTAGATTGGTCATAATTTATATCTAAACGTGAGTGAAATAACAAATGATTAAAAATAATAGTAGCAATAAAATTAATGGATTGAAATATGAGATTTATACTTCTGGATTTGGGCGATTGGCTCAAACTCTGAATTGATTGAAGTTTGGAAGCTGTACCACTTCCAGTGGGTGATGTTTGGGAGTAGGCCTCACGAGTGAATGACTTACCGTGCTAGTCTCAGACAACTCAGGTTCATGGTTCATCAACACAAAATTCAATGCAAAGTTGGGTTGGTTTATAGTGTAGAAGGAGATGAGAGAAGGTCTTGTGGTATAAAATATTTCTTCAACAAAACCAGTAGACTTACAGATAAGATAAAATAAAAACGATAGGTCCACAGACTGTTAGACTTTTCCAAATATCAGGATCTACAATAAGGGATTTAATCTGAGCCTAATATAAAGACAAACCTGGATCCACAGCTTTCTTGGATTTCTTCCTCTCTTGATCTTCTTCTTTACTTTCTTAAAGGGGATTAAAACTTTCGTTCACCATTTCTTTTCTGCAAAACTTAGTGATGGATATCTTTGCAATGGTTTTGGTGACGAAAGTTGTTTCCTTTTACATGCCATCATTTCTTTTCTGCAAAACTTAGTGATGGATATCGTTGCAATGGTTTTGGTGACGAAAGTTGTTTCCTTTTACATGCCATTCTTCCATATGTTTCTTCCATTAAAAAAGGGTTATGCTACAAAACTTTTTGGGTGTTTTTCACCAAAAAATACCATTTTTTTAGCTTATTAGATTTTAACGCGTGTCATTAATATTTTTTTTAAAATAGCTATCCCTTATTTTTTGCATTTCATTTGTGAGGTAGCGGATTTTTATTGAACATGTCGAAAGAGGCATAAACTCCACTTTTTTAAATGGAGAGTTTTTTTTATAATTCCTCATTAAAAAAACATCATTTTTTAAAAAAATTAGTTTTAAAGAAAAATTAGATTTTTAAGGTTGGTAGCCTTCTGAGATTGGAAACTAGTCTATTCAAGAAAGTTTCCAAAATTGTGTAGTTGCCAAGTAAAATATTAATTTTTTGTTAAAAACTTTCATAAAACAAAAACTAAATAAAAAAACCAGTTTTAAAATTAAAAAGATCCTAAAAAGCAGCCTACCAATTGAAAATCTGATTTTTAAAGAAAGGCACAAGCTATAAAAGGAAACTTTCCAGAAATTCAGATTTTTTTAAAAAAATAAAATTTAATAAAATGTAATATCCGAAAAAAAATCAGATTTTAACAAAAAATTCAGAATTAAACTTCCTTTAATTAGATGAAGGGCTGGTCATTTACTCCATGCATGCATCACCTAAACTAACATCATGCTAGAAATAGTAATCCATGCATGCATCACCTAAACTAGTATCATGCTAGAAATAGTAATCATTCTAATAAAGTAATAAATTAAAAAGGAAAGTTTGAAAGTTACCCTTTTTATGGCGCACCTTGGCAGCAGAAAACTTGTTTATTTACTGCAGTCAAATAATAACTCGTACCTGTCCTGTTAGAAAATCTAAAAGTCCTATACAAAATCTATACAAACTAGAAATTTTGAAATTAATTACAACTCTTATAAACCATTGAAATAAATTTTAACTAAAAACCCTTTGCTGAAAACATAACCTGGAAGAATAAAGGCTACATCCACCATAAAAATAAAAATAAAAATAATTTGAGAAAGAAAAATCAGAAATAATGAATAAAGATTGTAATCTAAGTATGAGGATCCATTGCTTTCTAAGTACTAAAAATGAGTATGCCTTCGTCCAATCTCTTTCTCCCATAAGGATGAGCCAATATGTGATTACTAAATTGTTAATATGTGAGAGATGCCGCACTCTTCAAGGCTCGTGTATACATATCCTCATCACTAGAGGTTCCTAAGCATTCGATATATCTAAAAAAATAAAGAATCTTAGAAATTTAGTTGATGAAAATAAATTAACAGTTAAAGGAATTCACCACTTTTAATGAACATGTCCATCCTTAGATTTAGTCAAAGAATAGTCAACATCTCCTTCTCCTTAGATTACAATGAGAATTCTACCTCTCCATCTTCATCTTTAACTCAAAAAATTACAAAATTATTGCTCTAAGAAGAAAAAGAAAAGAGAGTTGAAAGGGGGTGTGGAAGAAAGAGGGAGCGAGTGCATGCCTTTTTTTTCTTTTTCTTCTTTTTTTTTTCACTTGAAGGAAAATAATGAACATATCAGTTGGCTTTGAAATCAATCATAACCATTTTCTAGGGGTGCTCATAGCCCTGGCTGAGTTGGGCTGAGCCAAACACAGACCCGGCCTAGATTAAAATCCTCAAGCCCAGGCCCAACCCAAGCTTGGCTAGGGTCATAAGTGGTTAGCCTGGGCCCAACTCATATAAAATCTATTAAGCCTAGGGCCAAACCCGAGCCCAGCCCATATAATTAATCGGCCTAACTCGATTCTTAAGCACCCTTAAGTTAGCCTTTGGCGGGGCCAACATGGCTATCATGCACTAATTCTTATTTATACGCATGTTCATGTTCAAATGAATTTATCTAAAATGCAAAACAAACTTTATTAAAAGTAATTATAATTTTCATATAAAACCATCTTTTCTGCTCTTTGAGTTGATGTTATCGTTTTTTTTAATAAAAGCATATGACTCATTAACAAAGGAGAACTATGTTGGTTTAATGAGAAGATCTTTGTCTGCTAAAGCAAATTCGAATGAACATTGTCTACTCTCTTGATTGTGTTCTTAGATAAATAATTTTTAAAATTTCTACTATAGAAGATTTGCATGCAACATAAGAAATGTGAGGGGGAACTTCCAACTTAATCCACTTATTTAGGCCAGGCCGGGGTTAGGCTTCGGGCTTGCTACCACTTAGTTCAAGCCCGGCCTATATAACAACGGGCCCAAACTTTAATCAAGCCCAGTCCAATTACTTATATCTAATGCCCCAGGCCTAGGCCAAAGTGGGCCGGCCTAGGTCCAGCCTGACCCATGCGCAACTTGCCATTTTCTAACACACGAACATAAGTCAAAAATCCATTTTTTTTATAACTTTGAGAACCCTTAAGAAAATGAGGAAAAATGGAAAAAGAAAATTATTGTCATGTTTCATAAGAAAAAGCTTTTAAACCTTTTGTTGGGCCAAACTTTTAATAGTCTTACGATAGTTGCATGCATTTCTCTTCCATCTACTATAGTTATGCATATTTTCCAGCATTTATCTTTCATCATTCTTTTTTTTTTTGCTACATCTTTATTCTTTATTTATACTAATAGCATTACCATAGTTTTATTCAGGAGTGGTCTCCACTCAATGGTAGTATTAAAAAAAATATTTATACTGTGTCTACTAATGTCTAAAGTTTTTTTATTGAAATTGTTATTTAAAGAAATTTAATATGGTACCATGGTCAATTGATCATGAGCTCAAATCCCAAGAGGAATGACTCAATGCTAAAAAAATTGGTATTACCAAAAAATGCACCAATTGGGCTCTACCGAATGGGGAGTATTGAGGAGTGGGTTCCATCAAGGGGGTGTATTGAAAAATATTAATGCTACCCTACTAATGCCTCTCGTGGTTTTGATGTAAATAGTTAGCAAAAAAAATTTATTATGTTTTATTCTTTCTCTTCTTGAAAATTTTCATTGTGTACTCTTGATGATTCCATGCGCACTGTTTTTTTTTAAAGAGAAAACTGCCCTACAATTGCAAAGACAATGACAAAAGATGTAATGCAAAGCATCCTCTCATTAAAGGAAATCTGCAAAGCTGATTGTAATGAGTGTGGGTGGCTCCCAATGGCATTGCAAGATGAGGATCATGAATCATTTCATTGACAAATGAATCATTGTGGATTGTAACTGAACATCTAAGGTTTTAACCAAATATAGACCTAAAAAAAAAAAAAAGGCTGAACATATGTTCATTGCCCTCTCTGTTGCAACTTGCAACGCGTCCAAGATGATGCAATTGCCATGCATGCAATTTAGTGCTATATCTATAAAAGAAGATAAAAGGCACATGAAAATGGAAGGAAAGGGGTGTAAGGTGTATGTCTTTTTAATTTAATTAAGCAAGCCAAGTGCCTTGTGGTTGGTGCAAGGAAACTGAATTAAGTGGGGGTTCATTTGAAGAATCTAGATCCTACAAATCCATTACAAATCCATTACGGGGACCTACCCATGAAATCCAAGTGTAAACACCCTACCTTTGATCGTAGTATCCAAAATGGATTGGATATTAATTGGTTTGGGTCAGTCAGCCCATAAATAATCATGATCCCTTCATCTAAACCATACTTCACCATAATATAACCTGGCGTAAGTTTCACAGTGTCGGTCATTTTAGCGTAACTACCATATTCTTAGATAATTGTCTTGTAAAAACCTCTTAGTAAGAAGCTTTTCTTTCTTTAACTTACATACCAGGTTCTTACCAAAAAAACACACCAGGTTTATAAGTGGGTGGGCAAAGTAGCATTCTTTTAGCCAACCATTTCAATGGGATTAAACTCTGTTGATGATGATGAAGATCCTTTTGTTTTTTTTAAGCAATGTCAAGCTGCAACTGAGTCTTAACTGAATCAACACTAAGTGAACTCAGTGTTAACCCAGCAGTGTTAGCCTTCCCCACCTTAGTTTTTTTATACCATGTTATTGCTCTAAGAAACAAGATTAGGGGTGAAAGTGGGATCCCCAGTTTACCTGGACCTGAGCCTGAATTACCAACATGGCCTGCACCTTACAAATCTAGGTTACTGGGCCTGTACCATACCCAAATCCAAATTGAAGGCTTAGATCCAAACGAACTTAGTCCAAATTGTATGAATCACTTAATATAATAAAATATTCTATGAATTTAATCAGATCATAGAATATGAAACTCAAGGACCCCAACCTGGACTTGAATAATCCAACTGGTCCATGCAGTCTAGACGACATTGACTCAATTTGGAAACAGAAAAACGAATTAGACTCATTGACAAACTTTTGGTTCGGGTCTTTTGGACAATCGTGATCTGTTTTTAATTCAGTGTAAGAGACATATCCAGATCTCCTCGCTCGCCTATGGGTGACGCCCACATGTCACGTTTTAATCAAGGGCCCAAACTGTATTCAATGTAGCAAAATAAAGCATTTGCTGCTACAGTTGCTACATCAGCCATACTTTCAAAGGCCACCGCCAATCAGATCTTTCAGATTGCCTATTTATTAGCCATTTGATGAAGGTCCTCAATTTTCCATTTGAAACATTTTTTCATGAACTTATCTGTGGTTGAACTGGAATGTCTCATGTCCAAAGTAGACACTTTGAGCATTAATTATTAATGGCTAGGATTATGATTATCTCAAATTCTAAGTCAATTAAGATGCATTTTCAATGAAGTTCATACTTTAAAATTGATCCTTTTTTTATATATAAATAATTTCCCTACATAAAGCCCCAATCAATCTTTGGTTGCACTTTTTAAAAGCACTTTACTAGCTTTTGGCTTTCGAAAAGATCAATATTACCAAAACATTCACTTGGTTGTAAGTGGTAAAAGCAATGAAAGCACTTTTAAAAAAAGAAGGTCATCGCCACCCCTTGTGAAAGAACTTTCTTACTTTCTCTCCATACAAAAGAACTTTCCTAATTCCTCGCGGGAAGCATTCAAAGTGAGCAAACGCCAAACAGTATACTATGTCGGTGTTGTTAAGCTTGAGACCCACTTAGATGTGTTTCTATCATTACTATGATATATGACAAAGGTTTCCTTGCGGAGGAGGGTTAGGTGAAAAAACCAATTCCGGTCACTTCACTATCATAGCCCTTGATTTTATAAAATCAAGGGCACATTTGTGCAGCGTGATTTCCACAAAAACGGGTCCACATTTCCTAACTCTTTCAAGTAGCTTT
The DNA here is from genome assembly GCA_037013555.1 of Sextonia rubra. Lineage (NCBI taxonomy): Eukaryota > Viridiplantae > Streptophyta > Magnoliopsida > Laurales > Lauraceae > Sextonia > Sextonia rubra. The sequence continues at coordinate 15,849,047 of JASUAD010000013.1, read as the reverse complement.
GTTTGATGTGAAGTAAGATGTTACAGTAAATCACAAATATATAACCATTAAATCCATGGCTCTTCATATTTTGGAGCCTTTGGAGTCTCAAACCCACCCAACCACCCTCCCTCTGTATTTCCATTTCAGCTTCTACATTCCTATGTTGTGGCTTCACACAAAAGCCTTAAAATTTAATTTTCTTTTAACCACATATTTGTATTTGAGATTCAATTCAATGATGAATATTGTTTTGATGAGCATAAAATTGAGCATGACGCCAAACCATTGGTGGATAAGTTTGAAAGAAGTGGCACTAATTAAAGGCGGGGCCCTATAGAGCCATACTATTTATATTGAATCTATTAGTTTGTTTGGCAAATTGAAGAAGCTATATTTTTTTTTCCTTTTTTGATACGTCAATTTATTTGCAAATTGATAATTATATTTTTAGTTTTTGGCTAAGCTAAGAAATGTGTTGATATACTATTTAGAAGAAGTTTTGATATGCGAATATAGTCCAATATATATATAAAGTAATAATAAATCCTTGTTAGTCTACTGTAACCTTTTATTATGAAATTATGAATAATCTTCATGTATGAAATTTAATTATATCAATTTTTCTCCTTTTTCTTCAGTAAAATTTGCATTATCATATGTAACTTTAGAAGTTAATTTTGGCAAAATCCCTAAGTATTTCTAGTTGGGATCCACATAGAATGACATATGGGACAATTTTATAAACATACTGTTTGTAATTATTTTTAATTATTAGAATTTTAATATATTATTTTTCGTTGAACTGTTAATATATATTTTAAGCTATATACCAAAAGCCTTCTGACTGTTGTGTGATAACAAAACAACTTTAGGATGCTTTTACTGTGAAAAAGGCAAATGCAAGACGTATGCTAACCAAATTATGTTGTTTAAGGAAAAAGTTCTTTTAAATAGGTAGTTTCTCAAAACTACCTGTAAAGAAACACTTTTGAACTTTGAGAAGCCCAACTAAACACATCCTCAATATCTCATTAATTAAAAAATCAGCCCCCCACCCCCCCTGCCAATATATATATATCCAAATCACAAACAATGTCAAAACTTAAACACACTTTATTAACTATAGAGGATTTTACCAAAAAAAAAATCATTTTAGGTGACCACTACACTAAACTAAAAAGGCCTTATTACCTATCAATGTTGAATTCAATGCTCCTCTATTAACTTTATCCTACTGAACCCCTCATCTCTTCTTCTTCCTACCATCAACCATGAATCCAACTCTTCCTTTCCCGACTCTTAAATCTTCCTACTAGGGCATCTAAGCATTCCAAGTTGAACATCAACACTCTATATCATTCATGGCAAAAGAAGAAAGGAACAAAGAATTAGAGATAGAAAATGATGTCAACTGAGTGCCTAAACGATGTTTCATTTTATTCCCATAACCACAATTTGTGAACTATCCACGAAGTTCATTGGTTCTAAATACTAGCACTGTGAATCCTTGGAAAGAATAATGAACCATAGTTAGTTTTGACCCAAAATTCAAACCCTATTTAGCACAACACCGTTGAGTTGTTTTATATTCCGGTTTAATTGGATCGGTAATCTAAGTTAATTAGAACCAGGGTTCATGGTTAGGGGTCTTTTAGTCATTATGTATAGATTTTCTTGTTGGTCAAAAAAGCAAGAACTATATATATTAATGTATTATAACCTTAGATCATAAGGGATTGAGATGGAATTATGATAGATGAAATTTTTCCTCCATGGACATAAGCAAGGTTACCGAATCACGTAAAATTACTGTATTCAACATAATTACTTAATAATATAATTGTTATATTTATTGTAATTGATCCGTCGATTGCAGGTAGTTTTTACTGTGCCGCTTTTCCCAACAACCACTACTCATAAGACTAAATATACTGATCAATTAAGTCATCAATGGTAAGAAATCATTTGGCCATTTTGGCAGAAACAAACCCAAGTTTATAACTACGGCGAGGATTCACCGTGGATCCCGCCATGAGATGAACCTATCTTCATACAGATGTAGAACCCACCTTCATCCAACATCTTGAAACCCACCTTCCTTCATAAATCATAACCCATATTCGTTTCCCCTACCCCGCATCCCAAGCTGTCTGGCCACTCCCTAACGTGTCCCTAACCTGCATAGTAATGGAACTAAAATTTGTAGGGGACTCAGTCCAAGTCCACTCGAGAGGAAACCAGCTGCCCCAAGTCCGTGTTTGTTTTTTCTTCGTTCAACTTTCAAGTTCTTTTGATTGAATTTCCATTAATCAAAGCAATCCAGAGTCTTCTACAAGTCTCTTTCCCTTCAAGGTCTCCATCAATCCATCAAAATCCTTTTATCCATTTGATCCGAAGAAAGTTTTGATCGAAATTAAAAAAACACAAACAAACCAGTGGATAAAGAAAAAAAATGAAAGGGAGAAAACATCATCTTCACCAACATTTCGAAAAAGAAGTAGAAATACATTTTGGACCAAACAAACTAAATAGAGAAGCATCTTAGATGCCCTAATAGGAAAATTTAAGAGTTGGAAAAACAAGGATCAAACTCGTGGTTGATTGAAGAAATGAGAGTTTTCGCGTGATAAAGTGTAGCAGAGGAGGGCTGAATTTCCTCCGTTTTCGACACTTGTTCCCACTAGTTTAAAAAAAATTGAAGTGGTCACCTAGGACTACTTTGATGGCTATAAAAGTAAAGGAGCCTTTTTAGTTTAGTGACCACCTAAGGTAAATTTTTTTGTAAAACCTTCTAAATTATATAAGTGTAATAAATATAATCTAGATTTTTTTTATAGTAATAACATTGGTAGGCATTGAAATACAGCTACCATTGCATTGAAACTTACAATCGACACATTAATGCAAGCACAATGCATGTCCAAATATAATCAATCAATCACAAAGGAGAAAAAAGTAATAAAATTAAGTTTTTTATAAATACCCCCTAAGGTTTATAGAATTTGTAAATAGGCCCTGTGATTTTAGTATTTGTAAATAGGCCCTTGTTTTTTTCATTTTAATACTTGTTGGGTCCTTAAAATAAATATTCCCAATAAAACGGGTAATTATCATGAGGTATATGTTAATTTTTTTATATATAAATAACAGTTTTACCATTACACCCATTAAACAACAAGTGAGTATATTATTACTTTAGAAAATATTATTTTTTATTCCAAGTCTCAATGACCTCTCTTATGCACATGAAGCCTAATCATGTATTTTGCAACTTTGACGATCAAATTGTGGGCCATGTATGGGTAGGATCAATTAAAACCAATTATAAGTACATGTGTTGATTGTCATTATGATCGATTTACACTTGATAAAATATGCCCTAGATTGAGAAAATTAGATTTATGCAGAATATGCTCTCCCACTAAATATAACTTTTAATATCACAAGAGAAACTAAAAAGACTAAGCTTTGAAAACTATGCATATAGGGATAAAAGAAATAGGCAAAAATATTATTTCACTTTAAAATTTTTTGGTAGTTGAAAGTCTACTAATTTTGGAGACACAAAAGGTTTTAAAATAAAAAGGTAGGAGGCTGCTTTCAAAAAATAAAACTATAGGGCCTATTTACAAATCCTATAAACATTATGGGTGTATTTACAAAAACCTCTAAAATTTAAATGGTAAGATGATGTACCTACGTCTTTGGTTGACTAAATATCTTTCTTCTTTGTTCATATTTTCTCTTCCTTCTTTCCTCCATGAGTAATGTTAAGAGTTACACATGTTTATAAACTTAAAATCCAAGTATAAATTGTCAAAACACACTCAAACCCTCAACTTGAATCTTGGTTGAACCAGAAGAAGATCGATCCTATTAACCTGGAAAATAAGACATTATAAGTCGTTAACCTAACAAATAACATTGTATAAAATGAATGCCCAGTTTTATTATCAAAAAAAAAAAAAAGTTTTCAAGTTATTTTTTATTTAATAATTTAGAAAACGCCTAAAACTTAGAATCTCCAGTTATTAACTCCACCATGTGGAGTTATGTCTCCAAATTCACAACATATTGGTCTACCAAGAGACATCCACAACCACACACATTTGATCATTGAGGTCCAAAGGTGAAGGCGAGTTCTAAAAACTGGTCCTGATAAAATGCAACAACTAGATTGGTAGCCCATAAATAGATGCTTGAAAATGAAAGCAACAAAGAGTCCAAAATTAGGTCTGCAAGTGGGTGGTCCTCTTTATCCAGAAATCTTTTTGGCATATTTGTAGCATCCACATTCAAAAGTTGGCTACTCAATATTCCCGAACCGTTTGGATCACATAAATGATGACCAAAAATGGCAAAATAACCCCACACCAGGTGGCTTCAGGACCCAATTATTGATTCTTCTTTAGAGAGCATGATAGCGAGTTATTCCATGTTGAAATGGTTTTGGCCAGCAACGGACACCCTTTTTTTTTTTAATTTTTTTTTACAGATTCCCAAAATAAAAAATGTTTCAAAACTTTATTCTCAACACCTTTATATCATAATATTTAGATTTTTATGCAAAAATTTATCAAATAACTGTGTCATTATGTTCTGAAATACTACAGACGTTGCGTTCTACAAAGCACAATGAAAAGCAAAGATTAAAAATCCTCCTCTTCTTTTCAATTTCTCAATGCACAGTTTTTTCACTTTGAAAATCCAAAGTCTTTTCCCTCACTCAAGGACGCCCCACCATCTGAAGGCGCCCCCCTTACCAAAGGATCAGGGGACCAGCCTCGTAAGCTGGGATAAAAAAAATCCACTGTTTTTAGATCATGCAAATTAACGGGTTCTTGAGACTGCAGTTGCACATCATTTTTAGTGTCTCAGGCCTTGGAGGGTTGTCCATGAGGCTGCAGTTGCACATCATTTTTAGTATCTCAGGCCTTGTGGGGTTGTCCATAGTGCAAACCATGGTTTCGAAGTGGTGTAGCATTTACATGATCATGCTTGTAGATGGTCTCTACTTTTTAACGTTTCAAAACATTCAGATTATGGCCCCACCTTGTAAGCCTTTTTTAGACTAGAGTTCTCCAATGAAAAGCCAAATCAACTGTTGGATTAAACAGAAGTGTGATTATGAATTCCCAGATGACTCATTATCAAATTCTTCCCTCTTTCTCTTCCGATGTGACTGGGTTTTTAGATAAACACACGTCAGCCACATTTTGAACGTGTGCTCAAGTCAACAGCTAATCTTAAGTTGATTGATTAAACCCATTAAGTCTCTGATACAACCCTCAAACGGCTGTGTAGAGTCATTATCAAATACCTCCTAACACAACCGGGAAGACTATAAAACCATTGTTCAACCATTTTTCATCACCAATTAATTTTAAGATAAGTGGTAGTTCAATGGGTCTTAAATCCTACAAATAGTATCAGAGCCTAGTGAGGTAAAAAAACTTACAAATGCAAGAAGGACTAACTTGCACGTACAAGATAATAGAGACTTGCACATGCAAGGGAGGGAGGTAGTCAGGTTCGAAACCTGGTCACTCTAGTGACGACTGTCATGTTTTACTAGAATGGTAAGAAGCTTTTCATACCAAGTTTTTGGTTTGAAAAGCCGGAATGGCCGCTATCCAAACCGTATCAGTTAGAGCCGAGGCTGCAGAGCCAGACCGGCACATGATCGGTTAGGCCTTGTGCTTGGATGGACCATAGCCTAAAAACACATAATCAGGAGGAGAAGTCCTGTGAACTGTATTTTCCCAATATGAAGGGATAAGATTGTTCAGTACAATAGGGCGACATTTTTAGTAGATGACTCCTCTATCCGAACACCTGCATACTGTAAACAATTGCATATGTATAAATAAAATGCCTTCCCAGCTCCCAATCTAAAACTAAAATAACTTACTCTTCTCAAAAGCATCTATTAGAGAGGCAAAAGCAGTAATAATGATACAAAAGCATCTATCACCATCAAATTTGAAAGCATGTCATGACCATCGGAACAAGCCATAATCTAACACATTCTTATGTAATAGATCAGTAATACTGATATGCAGTAATAATGATACATACAAAGCCTCCATCAAAGCAGCAAGCTCTTCTATCCCTGCAAAGTGCAAATCATAAAAGCAGCAAGCAAGCTCTTCTATCCCTGCAAAGTGCAAATCATAGTTACACGACCACCGACCAGAACCATACGAACATAATTCCGGCAGAGTGACTTATTTACAGACCACCATGACCAAAACCCAGGAACAGCATCACAGGGGACAAGCACCTACTCATTGTCTGGACTTTTTTTCCTCTTCCAATATAAGGATAGGTACTAGAGAGCTGTCGAAAAGTTCTGGTTTATCATTATCATTATCACCACCAACATTTAAAAGAACAGGAAAACTAAACAATGCAGAGGGCTCCAGAAGAAGGAAAAAAAAGAGCTACCCATATGTCTCTAAAGCTTTTAGATATCCAACGGCCTCAAACCTTCATCCACTGTGATCAGAGCCTCACAGCGGCATTAACTCAGTAACGATTGCTTGGTTATGGATGGCCTGCTGCCATCCGCTCAGACACTTCGGCCAATGATTTGAGGTTGCAGTTGATAAGAGCCTTCACAAAGTAGCACGTTTCATCTGTGGTGTTCCCTTCAGGCACATCCACCACAAATGATTCAATCACAAGTGTCCCAGGTCTTCCATCAATGAGCTCTGGATGAAGAGTGAGGATTGACGAGTAATTCTGCAGATACAACGAATGAATGTAATGGAGCTGGATGAAATTCAGCTGATTTGGAATCAGCTGCAAAGTAGCTAATAATCTACTCTTCAATTTTTCCACTGTATTAAGTATATCTTGACATACTTGTATTGAGGATCAGACCTCATGTGTTTCCTATTCAACAAAGTCTTGCAATGAAGGGATCACTGATAAAACTCATGAATCATTATATAGGTAAAAAGATGAATTATCAGCAACGATACATTACTGATTATCAAATATTCAGTCTTATAGGTAATCGTCGTCAACCAAGCCCTGATTTGATATGTGAGCATCGATAATTTGTATTGGAGAGGACATATGCAGGTAGATATCAACCAATTCAACAAAACATTCTAGAAGGATTAATATTCAAGCAACTACGTGGCTGAAAAATGAACCAAAACTGAAACAGCACAGGTCCAAACCAGGTAAACAATTCGGGCTGTTTTCTCAACAAATCTGATCTAAAATCAATAAAGTTCCAGAATAATATTGTGAATTAATGGACATCAATACCAGTTTTGTAAAACCATGTTAAGCCTTTTCAGGATGCATCCACCTCAGCTTCAGAAATCAGAATATTTCAAGGAATTAGTGAAGTCAAACAGTGGTTCCATAAAGTTTCAATTGATTTTGGATGACACAATGGTCACTCAAAGGGTGCAACAAACAGGCATGTCCAAAGAATATTGCTTCATTAAACTCTGAACAAATACACAAATGTTGCTTGCTTTCATTAATTCTGCCTATGAGCACACACAAAATTCAGCCAAAATCAAGTTCATGTACATACAAAACAGAGCCTTGTATTCCCAAAAGGTGGAATTACAAAAGGATGAATCTGGGTTCATCATCTGTATTTATTGACCTAATAGTCCTTTGCCATATATGACCAAACCAATTGCCAATATCATGTGCTAAAATAGAATCCAAGTCCAAGGACCTACCCCCCCAAAAAAAACAACAAACCCAACTTACCAAATTGAAGGTTCATGTATTTAGATAACTCAGTCAGTCTCCCATAAGTGCTATGACCAAGTAAAGCTGACCACCAGAGCCACAAGAATTACAGATTGGAGGGAGGGGTAAGAGAAAGAAGAAATTACAGACCTTAAGTCTATGATCACCACCCAGTATCTTGATCCGGAGGATGTGCTCATTGTCATCCAGCAGCTCCAACTGCTCGGTGCTTGTTGTTGCCGGAAGCCCTGTTTTCACATTCACTTCTCTAACACTCCCAATCTCGGGCCTTCCCTGCACGATGCATCCGCTCACAAAAGGCTTGTATCTCTGAGGCTGATCAAACCGCCTCACCAGCGACCACACCTGAAGTCCCCCAGTTCAAACCATCATCAACCGAGATTAGAATCATGAAACCAACACCAAACCACAACCATAAAGTTTTTCTAACTTTCTACAAATCCCAAATCAAAACAAGCAGTTGAAAAGATTGAAATCGATATGAATAAAGTAGAACCGATCAGGTCAGATATGGCTAAACGTCAAGACAGCTACAGATGCGAGATGTTACGAGAGCGATGGGAGCTTTGATGTGTTTGAGGAGAGCGGAAGTGCACTGATTTTCGGTGGGCTGGTGCTGATGGTGTCTCCATAAATAATCCATCTTCTGCTACTACTACTTGCACTCGGATTCTCTCCCGGAAAGTGAAATGAAGCCCCTGCTGCAAGGGGAAGGAAAGAAACAGGAGAGATATGGGACAACCGATTCCTGCGAATATTCCTTGTTGGGGGAGTTCATTCGAACAGGATGTGGTGAAGGCACTTCTCTTCTTCTCTCATCATCATCATCATCATCATCAGCATCAGCATCAGCATCATGATCATCGCCTCGCCTGAGAAATCATACAAGCAAGAGTTTCTTCTTCTTCTTCTTCTTCTTCTTCTTCTCCTCCCTCAGTCTCACTTTCTCATCCTCCTATCCTTGCCATTTCAGCACCATATTATCCCCGGCAAGGGATAGGAAGAGGACTTGGTCTTGTAGAAATTAACTGAAATGCCATGCCACCATATGTTGGATTGGAGGTTTCCAGAGTTTTGAAGTCATTCCTGAAAAATATATAAGAAAATTCAAAAGTTTCCAATTTTTTAAAGTGTTTATTTTTATTAATAGAAAAAATAAACCTCCCCTTATCTCATGCAGCTTGCGGTGGAGATAGTGTTGCCTATCTAATGATACATGCAAGTGACCTTCGATTGAAATTTATCATCCATTGAAGCAGATTGGACTGTTAGATTAACTATGCAATTGTTTTGAGGGTAAAAAACTTAACAATCGATGATCAGCTCTCATCTATGCAAATATATGAGGTTTTTTGCGAGTGTGTCAGGGAATGAGATAATGACTGCATCCTTTTATAAGCATGTTTGGCATTGAATGCCTCAAATATATTTTTAAAAGTAGTTGCCCATGAAGAATCATTTGTGATGTTAAATTACTTTAGTTTAAGTTCTATTTACACCTCTACTTTTTAACCTTGACTCTTCACTTTATACCGTTCACCATTAACTTCTTTAATAATATGTCCATAGAGCTAATTTGACTACCAAAATCTACCTATTTAGTTTTGATGTATTTTATACAAACAAGCATGCCATAAATGGATGGGTCATTCTATTTTATTTATTTGTATTTGAATTTCTAAAATTTATTAGAGTGTCTTGTTGGTATACCAGTGGGTACAGAATTGGACTTGTGGATTGTGTTTGAACAAGACTTATTATTATTATTATTTTACATAGCAGCCCCCAACCATATTTTCAAATCCCCGTAGCCCCATCCCAAAGTGGGCCCCATAGGGTGCAACACACGGACTGCTCCTCACACTTTCATTCTATCTACTAATTTTAGGGCTATATAAACTTGGTATTGGTACCCAACGGGTCTGCTTTATGGTAAGATATATAGGTGCCTCAAATCTACTAATTCAAAAGTAGATTTGAGCCTAACACAAAACTTTTGGGTAAGCACAACCTAGTTTGACTGTAATTTGTAGGTATTTTTAAGTTCAAATCTTTTTATATCCACATAATGTCTGAAGTGGCCAAAGGAAGTTCACTTCAACTGGTTGCTTTGCCGCAAAGGTAATCAATGGCAACTTTTCGTCAAAGCAATTTCAGGCACCTTTCAAGTTCATTTCCGATAAGAGAGAAGAACATTTGACATCACTGAAACCGAAAGGCTGTTGGCGGGGGCCCTCTTCAAATAAATCACATACAAGATTGTAGTCTATTAATCTATTTTCTCTGACTCAAATCTCTAGATGTAAACATGGAGTTGATACAAGTTGTTGAATGATTTACATTCAACCCCTTGTCTCTATTTCAAGAGACAATTGAATTCTTTTTCCTGCTTTAAACATTTTGAAAGTCTAAAAATTAATAGGAGAACAAGGTTGGATGCAGAGAAAATTAAAGAAGATATAGTTTTTTTTATTTGTTAGGTAGAAAATAGAAGATTGAGTTACTTACAATTAGTTGGAATCAGAACAATTTTCTCACAACCAAATAGGCTGCATGGGAAGTCCAACTCTTTGCATCAGTGATCTAGCACCTAATCTCATTTTTTCTTTTTTCTTTTCTTGTTTTAGCAAAAAGTTTACTCATTAGAGTTGTTGGTTAGATGGAAATCCCGCCCCTCACTTACATAATCGAAGATCAATCATTGGGCCTCTGCACCTTTGCATGTGCTGGTCCTCTTTACCTGCACGCACTAGTGTCCTCTCGTCTGACGTGAGAGTACTCCTTTTTCCACGTGCAATTGTATTCTCCTCACTTGCTTGAGTGCTCTTTTGCCACTTGTAGCTCGCATGGGTCTTGTGATGTCCTCTTTTGCCATGTGTATGGATGCTCTCATGCCTCTTGTGGGTTAAAACAAGGTTCGTTCATCCTTGAATTGAATAAAAAAATCAGAGAAAAAAGGATCATAAACTTTAACCCAGTCAAAATGATCAAGGCATCGAATAATTGGACCAGGGTGACTTTTTGCTTGAACCTTATAGGTGAAGAGACTTCTTCCATCCAAACCCCCAGTGACACAAAACCATCCAAGTGGGCTGATGGGCGTAGCGCACCTATGTTGTCTGCTTCTAGATGAAAATCCTCGACTAACTTGTTCACTGTAGAAGGTGTGGCATATCTTCAAGAAATCTCTGTTGTGTTGTCTGCCTGTACATGAAAATCCTCGACCAACTTGTTCACTGTAGAAGGTGTGGTATATCTTCAAGAAATCCCTGTTGTGGCGTCCACTTCACTAAATCCAAAGCCATCATGACTTCTCTTCCCATTGGCTGGTGACATTTCCGAGTCTTCCATTGAGATTCAAGCACTTCGAGAAGATACTAGTTAGATGATTGAAACTATCATGTAATTTTTGTTGTTTCGATCTAGTGATTTATATTAATCCATTCTCATAATCATCAAAACCTTACTTCAATTACGTTCAAGTTAGTTACATGAGTTTTACTTCTTTATTTTAATTTATCCAGGGCCAAATTCTCATATAAATAACACATCTCTAGACCTAATTTTTCTACCTCTTCCACGTCCTCTTTGGCATATTCATTTTCCTTAATGGGCCTCTTTTTAGAACGCGTAATTTTCTTAAAGGAGCTGGCCCATCATGTTTCCTTTTTGATATAATTAGCCAAAAGTTCCTCCAATGATACAAATCAAAACCGTAGTCCACTCACAAATTTGCTAAGGCTTGTAATCTCTACCGTATGGACATATTCTAAGTGTAGGTCCCCAAAGTGACCAGATCATATTTTTTATGACTGATTTGCCTTTTTTACAACTACTTTTATCTATGTGATCCAAAGCTTTGAAAATCTATAACTTTTGTTCATGATATCTATTTTTTAAAAAAATGATATATTTGGAACCGACTCATCGATACCTTCAAACAATACCTATGTTGCTCATGAAATTTTGTAAAAAAAGAAGAAAAAAAAACCTCTACAAAATTCACAGAAATTATTTGCAAAACTCATATAAACTCTTTGTAAAGTCATATAATTCCTTTCTCAAAAAGTTCTCTGCAAAACTCATATAAATTCTTCATAAATTCATATAATTCATTTCTCAAAAAGTTCTCTACAAAACTCACATAAATTCCCTGCAAACTCACATAAATTCTCTACAAAACTCAAAAAAATTCTCTGAAAACTCATATAAAGTCTAATCAAACTTAGATAATTTTTTTTATAAAACTTAAATAAATTTATTCAAACTCATTTAAATTCAATTAGAACTCAAAGAAATTGGTTGTGACAAACCCTGGGTTGTACCAGAGACAGGTTCCAATTGGGGATCTCAAGTGTGCAAGCCGTGGGCGATCAACGGACCGAATTTCCTTTGGAGATCCGAAGTTTTGACTAGTTTGTAGCTGCATGGATGGGAGAAGAGACGGCTCGAATTTCTGCTGGTTGTTGTAGAAAAGTCAGATAAGTGGGAGTTTGGAACTCTATTTAGACTGTTCTCACCACTGCCGTTGAAGATGATCGAAGAAAAGGGGCCTATTGTCACGCCCCCAAAAACTGGGCCGGATCCAAACCCGGTTCCAGGGGTGTGAGAATTAGGGCTAATTAAAATTTTTTTAACATAATCAATACGAGCCTCAATTCTAGGTGAATCGAAGTCCCTCGTGAGGCTATGCTTGGTGATCAAGCAACCATAATCACACAGGAAATAAAATCCATACTCATCGCAAACGGATATCACATAACATCCATGTAACAAATCTCATTAATAATAAAATCAAGGTCAAGTGCTTCGAAGCATAACAATTAAAGTTGTAATTTCAAAACAAATAAATTTAATTAAATAAACTAATGGCCCAAAAATAGCCTTATTATATAACCTAAAGTTTTCGAACTCTGCACCGCACTAGGACACCTCAGATGATGTCATCGGTGCGCCACTCAACAACTTCGCCACCTGGCGGAATTTCCTGCGAAGCCTGACCCTCTGGTTTGGCCCCTGTAACGGAATCTAGACACCAAAAGTAGTGGGTCAGATTGACATAATCTGGCAAGAGGGTAAGCTGCAAATAATGGATTAATCAACTGAATTAAACATAAGTATTCATTATGATCCAAATTATATCAGATGCAAACCCCAATGGCTTGAATGCACAGAAACGGGTATTCCCGCGAATAAATATATAGAAACGGGTAAATCCCGCATACAGATAACAGAAACGAGTAGTCCCGCAGATAATAACAGAAACGGGTAATCCCGCAGATAATAATATAAACGGGTAATCCCGTAGGTAATAACAGAAATGAGTAATCCCGCAGATAATAACAGAAGATACAGCTGTATACTATTATCCACAGTACACGCTGACCCGATGGCGTACGTCCACCTCTGAACTGCAGTCGGTCAGATATATATATATAAATATACATATTTACAAATACATACGTATACCGATGCAAAATGAACCATAATATGAAACCCTTAATCCCAATATTCAATCTAATATCATTGTGAGTATTTAGAGTACTCAAATTTGAAAGTGTATTATGAACGTGTGTCAATTCAAATTCTTTGAGGGTAAGCACTAATCCACCAACGGTCAAAGTTAGATAAATATGCACATGAAAACTAACTCTTTATCACAATGGAAATATGAGTCCACGATGCAGATATACTACTTTTGGTGCCTATCATGTGGTGCATCCCGAACCTCACATTCCCATTCTGCATTTAGTTTAATTCTTATGTGAACATTCAACTAACATTCCTAAAAGACATAATTCATCTAATCCAATTATATGTAATTAGTGTGTTTTACAAATTAGGTAAAAGATGTTCAACTTCTGAATCCAAAGTTAAATCAAGTCATAATCAAAAAGGGAGAGAAAATAATTAATTCCTTAATATCATTGTTGTGTACAAATACACCTTACCGTTTTATACAAAACAAAAGGTACAAATTTCGGATCCCAATTTGAAATCTAACTCAATTAAGAATCCAAATTAAAATTATAAATACATTCTATTTACGGTTTAATCGCTACCAAATACATCTTCGTTTATTTCAAATCAATCTAAATGAACATTAATCAAAATTTCATAATTCTCAATTAAATTTATAAATCCAGATACATTTCTAATAATGTCGAATAAAAATTTAATTTAATAAAAATTTAATCTCCATTAAAATACTAAACCATTAATCAAAATATAACATTTTAATTCTTTATAAGAATATCCTAATCTAATTATTTATTTAGTAATATTGTGTATAAATATATATATTTGATAATATATTTTTTTTGAAAAGAAAATGCGCTGACGGCTCAGACCCACACCCGGGCCCAGACCCGCACCTGGGCCCGCCAGGCAGCCGGCCCAGGCCCGGCCTGCTGCCAGGCGGCAGGCACTGCTTGGCATGCCAAGCAGCGCTGCTGCCTGGGCAGCAGCGTGGCACGAGTCCAATCAATTTTTTTTTTAAACATAATCAAATGCTACATTTATGAAAGAAGAAGAGATCAAATCTCTGAGATTAATCGCTAAATCAAGTATAAAATCTGAGCAAAGAAATCACACAAAAGGTTTAAACCCAAGTGAAGAAATCCTACAAAAGAGCATGTTAACAAGAAGCAACTAAAACATATTGCAAGAACCAAAAACTATGGTTGCAGCTATCCACTTGCCTGGATCTTGAAGCCAAAGTAGATCTGAAGATCAAAGCTTGGAAGAGCCCACCTTGGTTTCCCCCTTAGAAAGCCTCTAGGGTTTTGGTTGAAGAAGAAAAGAAGAGGGTTAGAGAAAGGGGGAGAAACCCTAAGAGTAGAGTTTATATAAGAGAGGGGGTTTTTCTAAATTACAAGGAAGGGCCCCCTGCTCTCTAGTGGGTTTTAAGAAATTTCAAAAAGAGTCCTCTGGCCCAAAAAGGGTCCATTAACTCAGGCTCAATTGTGTTAAACCGATCTATTTGACCCTCTTAGCCCAACTCAAACCTGACAAACCGGTATGACCCAATATAAAAGTTCGGGACTTGACACCTATCATTCTTCGTATGAGTTCGAGAAGAAGCATGCAATAGAGCTCCAACGGTTCATGGAAGTGGCGGTCGTCAGAGTTGCAAAGGGATTGCATCTCTGCCCTTTTGTGATTATCGCCGAATTTTTACTACCACTGCCTACGTCCATCACTGGAGGAGCTACAGTACTCGTCACCATCGCCACTGGACTAGTTGTAGTCCCGGCGGTGGCCATTGCCAATGAAGGAAGATCATGGAAGTGTGGGTTACATCTCCGTTTCTGGTTGCAGAACCAGAAACGGGAGGGAAGGACAGCGACTTGCCGTTGTGGCTGCTATTACCTCGTCGCCGTCCCCTCCTACTGCTCGTCGCCATTGCCGTGCTTCCGACCAGTACCGAGGAAGAACAGAGGGGGGACCCTAGGTTTCTGTCGGATCTGCAAACGAGAATCAAAGAGAGAGGAGGAAAGTCATGGGTCAGATGTGCTAGCAGGGCATTTTGAATCTTTTAAGTGCTTAAATTTGAAAAAGGATCTCTGCCTCTATAAAAAATGATTGTAGATTACTCGTGATAATATGAAATGTTGAGGGACCTGTCGCCAAAAGCCAGCGCCCCCCCCCCCAACCCTCTCCTTTTTCTTTTCTAGCTCAAACGAAAGTGAAATAGCATTTGCTTAGCCATACTCTCTTTCCTCCATATCTCTACTAAATGCAAGTTCCAATCCATAGGAATTGCTTCCCACCACTCTACGAAGATGGCCATACCGTTTTCCTCTTCACCCAAGTGGAGAGACCACCATTGGCAAGCAGTGCTGGTTCTTGTTTAAGGCTTAGGCCCCCAAAAAATAAGGCCCCATTTGTTTTGAAATAAAAAATCACATGGTTCCTCCCTAAAATCTCTCATATAATTATCAATCTAACTCATTCACATGATTTCACCATTACCTCAATTCTCAACATAACCTCATGCATAATTTTAATATCCACACTTTCCAACTTTTATCTCACATGTTAGTTTTAGATTATCTACGACTAATTTCATTTGAATCTGAATAATCAAAATTCATCCAATTTCATTTAAATTTGAATGATCAGATCCCATCCTATAGAATGCATCTATGTTAAATTTAAATGCCATCATCTACCTATATTGAATATGTCCAAAATACTTTTGCCATATAAAAACTTAATTAGTTATATAATGATATTTAAAAATAAAAAAGCCTCATTTAGGATTGGCGCTTTAAGCCTCAAATTTTCTTGAACCGACCTATTGGCAAGGTTTTTTTTGTTAGTCTACCAAAAGGTAAGCTTTCCCTCTCATCTTTTAGATGTTGGATTAAGACCTTGTTGCCACCATAGATCTTGATTTGTAAAGAATGTCAACAACAATTTCTTCGTTTTCCAATTTTTTTAGGATTTTGGGTCCAAATTTAGGTTTGGAAAAAAAAAGTAGTTCGCAAGGACGAAGATACATAAGGTTGAGAGGTGCAATTGCCCGCTCTCAACTTATTATTTTCCTTTAAATCAAGAGAAACATATGAATAGGTATATTTTGATCATGTCCTTTCTCTATCCTCTACTTTTCTTTTTCTCTTGTTTGCCCCTCAACAATTGTTTTTCCCTTTTAGTAAAGAAAATGAAACTTCTAAAACACATAAAAGGATTTTGATCTTACTCATAAAAAAAGACAACTCATCAAATCACCAATAAGGTATGCATTATGATGTGATTTTTCTCTTCTCTTTATTTTGGCCTATCATTGAGCCTAGAACCATAATCCTCTCAAAGTTTGAAACTCATAATTACCAGAGCTCATTTAATTTATCATCAATTTTTTTGTTTTTAATATTCTACTTCAAAATATGGATTAAATTAAATCAAATTTAGTTCCTATGTAAGAAATTTCAATTTTCTATAAATAGAGGCGCTTAAAAGTTTTTTTTACACTAATCACATGTCAAAGGTTCGATCAAGGTTAGTGGTTTTATTAGAGTTTTAAAAGGATTAGGGCTCTAAACAATGGGCCAAAGATCAAGATTTTTTATAAAAGTTAACCCCATATTATGAACCATAAAGTTATTTGATTTAGTTTTTAGTTATAATCATGTGCTCATGAGTAAAAATACTAAAATTATGCAATTTACAATTCTTCTCTAGTCTTTTGTATCATTGTTGGATATAAAGAGCAATCTCAATTCATCTTTTTTTAAAATATTTGTGGAGTATAATTTTATAACTAGTCCATAACTTTTTTGTACCCATTATAATATGATAACAGTTTTAAGGTATACTGTAATAAAATTCCTAATGCTTTCTCAAATCTCTTGTTAAGTAAAAACTTTTGCTCTCTCTAAGAGAAAATCCTGATTCCGTTAGCTATTGTAGAGGATTTCTGAGGGTTTTTTAAGTTGTTTTGGGAGCTAAAAGCAAGTGTACATTGCATATATACTAGGCTTGTTGTAAATTCTCAATCCTGTTCTATGTTAGATTTCCTTTTTCAAGCTTAAGAAGGTGTACAGGTTAACCTATATTGAATTGGATCCCTAAGCCATGTTTCAGGCCCAATGCTCTAACTATTTTGTTGAGCAAACATTTACTGATTAATGGTCATGAGGGCCATAAGAAGGAGGGTTCCTGATGTATAACAAGTGGCGAAACAATTTTCGGTACAAGAGGATAGTAAAAAGTTATATTAGAAGACTTGAGTGATGGTGTTAACTTCAAACAATTATAACTTTTTGATGCGAGTATCGCCTTGTAATACTCTCGAACTTGTTTCAAATCGATCAACGTGCTCTATGCTGTGGTTAACCACAAAAAATGGTGGTTAATTATCGTCTAAGTTGAAATGAGGTAATTTCGAATGTCAAAACGCAGCTTTCATACAAAATTTACAGCTTATGGTAAGTTGTTGTTTAGCTTTTATAGGAGTTTCTTCAATTCGTTCTATTCTTTATTTTTGTGCGAGGTCTTAAAAAGCAATTTAGGGCCCGTTTCTTTATTAGAATTTCTGGAATTCATGTCTAGTGGTTGTCTGGGATTTCCAAATGCTGAAACTTTCAAATGCTACTGAATTCTATAATTTCTGAATTCTCTGTTTCTTTTTTTTTTCTGAATTCTTACCTGAGAGTTTTTTAATTTCTGAATTTCTTGAATTCGTCATTTTATAACTACAAGAATTTCTAGGTGGAATTAAACTCATGTCCACATTGTTCATATGCCAATTTAAGTTTAAACCACCTACTAATGTATGTATACAACTTAATATGGGTCTCGCTTAATAAAAAAAATGTGATTCAATCTTGGGGCCCACATTCACAATTCAAGAAAATAAGAAAGGAAAACCTAATAAATAAAAATTACAACCATCCAGATACTAGAACTTGGGCATGGCCTTTTTCGAATTACTAGTTAGATGAGAGTTTTATTTTAATTCAATCAGTCACCTTTCACTGTTTTGATTCAAAAACAGGAAGAAGAGTCTCACTTGCTTCAAAGATTGAGGCCCACTATTGACCTTTATTAATAATAATCGGTATAGATTTTTACACATGGCCCCTTTGTGGAGCCCAAGAATGTATGGGGCATCCATTTGTAAAGTGGGTATGTATGATGGTATAAAGGGATTAAGGGCATTAGTGGCTTTTTGTTTCACCGTAGAGAAACACATAGCAAGGGGAATTGCAAAAAAGAAAAAATTGAAGAGCCATGATTGCATTTTGGCAACTGAGTACTTCTTCCAATTCAAATTCGAATAAACAAATTACCTAGTTTTCTTCCACACTTGCGGCTGCGATACTTGTTACGTTTGAGAAAACCACAATAGAAAGGGAACACAACGTGTGGCAGGGAGAGATGATGGAAAACAAGCTTGAGGGACTTGTTGATGTAGCTGGAATTTCTGCACAGCTTTCCTAAATTCTAGAATTCTAAAATCCTTTTGGGAGAGTTGGTATTTGGGAATTCCACTTTTTTAGCATTTGAAATGCTGGCATTCCAAAATTCCAGCAATTCTCATAAAGAAATAATGAATTCCTGATAGGAATTCCAGAATTCCCAGACAACTGGAATTCATATCAGGAATTCCAGGAAAGAAACAGGGCCTTAGAGTTAGTTTGAAAGCTTTATGCAATTCGAGTTTTCTTTTTAATTTTTAGTAACTTCTACTATTTTGAAAAAGTTAAGGTTCTGAATACTATGTAAGTGATTTATTTCAAATGAGGACCAGGCTTCCCTACTTCTTCCTTGTGGATTTAGAGTTTTATTATCAGGTGGAGGACGGTGATCTTCTTCCATTATCCTCTCGCACTTTTCACTATTCTAATTTTGAGCATGGATCATCGTTACAATATTCTGTAAGGGCGCTCAAGCACCATGTTAACCCAAGCTTGACAGGGGCCTTGCCCATTTTAGTCCCGTGGGCTGCCCAGACTTTATTGTATTTATCCACTATTAAAGCCACAGCCTAGGAGTATCGTTATTGGTCCAACGCACTCAACACAAAAGGTTTTTTTGTGTTTTCTTTTTGGGGAAATGGGGCACGGTACCTATTTTTAAACCGGTGGGATGGATGTAGGATGAATGTTAGGCCCACTAATTAAATGTGTAGTTGTAGAAATGCTTTGATGAAGCCCAATCTGTTGGGTTATGTCTTGTATTCCGGTTTAGCTGGATCGGTCGTCTGGTTTAGCCAGAACCGAGGCTCAGGGTTAGGGGTATTTTAGTCATTGTGTATGGGTTTTCTTGGTGGCCAAGAAAGCGGGAACTATATATATTGATGTATTGTAACCCTAGATCCTGAGGGGATTGAGATGGGATCATAGTAGATGAGTTCTCTCCTCCCGTGGACGTAGGCATGGTTGCCGAACCACGTAAAACTGCTGTGTCATGTGTGTGATGCTTGATGGGTGTGATTGCTGTATGTTCATCGTGGTAGATCCGTTGATCGCGGGTTGTTTTCGTTGCGCCGCTTTTCCCAACAAGTGGTATCAGAGCGAGGTGGAGATCGCTTGGATTTTGCGATTGACGGATCAAGGCTGTTTGCGCGCGGAAAATCATCGGAAATAAGAGATCAGTTGATTGATCTCTACTGGGCCACAGGTGAAATCGCCGTCTGCCATCGCCGACTCAGCCGTGACCGCTGCAGCTCCTTCGCTGACACTGCCGTTCGTCCGCTGCCGGATCGGAAGAGAAAAAAAAAAAAAAAAAAAAACTGCATCTTACCAGCGATCGCCGGCCGCCCGCACGTCGCCACCACTGTCGCCGTCGCCGTCCGCAGCCGGTCCAGCGCCGCCGTCGCCGGACCAGGACGCGCAGCCGGCCGCTGCAGAACGGGCTGCAGTCGGGTTGCAGACATCGGTTGCAGGCAGCGCCTGTCGCTGGGTTGAAGACGACCCAGATTCAGGTGTCTGGGTCTGGGTCTGGGTCGGGTCCGCTTGACCTGACTCGCTGTGCAGAAAAGCCCAAGCAGCAACAGGTCGGGTTTGGGTTCCGGGTTGGGTCAGTTCAACCTGACCCGTGAGGAGAAGCCCAGCGCAGCAGAGCAGGTCGGTTCCGGGTCAGGTCGGACCCGAACCCGGTTCGTCAGAGAAGCCCAGTGCAGCAGAGCAGTTCGGTTCCGGGTCAGGTCGGACCCGAACCCGGTTCGTCAGAGAAGCCCAGCAGAGAGAGCAGTTCGGTCCAGTTTCGGGTCAGGTGGACCCGACCCGGATCCGTTTCAGAAGCCCAGTTTGCCAGCAGCCGTGACGTCATCAGTGACGTCAGCACAGTCAATAGGCAGGTTTGACCAAATTCAACGGCTGAAATTGTTTCTGCGATATCTTGATCGTCCGATGTCCGATCGGAGATCCGTTTGGGCCTACGGACTCGTTGTGAGGAGATCTACGCATATATGGAAGAGGATGGGCTGGTCAACGGTCAACATGGATGTTTGACCAATTGGAGTGTAGAGAATTAATTCTGCGATATCGAAGCCATCCGGAGTCGGATTTCAGATCCGTTTCTTCCAACGTGCTCACGGTGACGAGATCTACGAGGTAGATAAAAGATATTGGCAGTTTGATGGGCAGAAAATTGGGGGACTGAAGAAACTGACAGATTCACGATGATAGCAATGGATTCAAGCATCACGGGCCAAATTGAAGTGTTTGATGGAAAAACGACTTCAGGGATTGGCAGGATAGAGTGTTAGACTCCATGACACAGCAATGATTGAAAAGTGTTACTTGATGTCAAGAATGGTAGATTGCTCCAGAACTTTGATGGAAAGCTTAGATCCACATCGAAGGGATCAGGAAGGAGCGACATGCCAAAGTGGAAGAAAAAGCAAAAGGAATCAGAATCAGAAGGAGGTAGTGTGCAACAAAGCTCGGATTCGGTTGACAGGGAATCAGTTTTGGTCGCTACAGGTATGGATCCGGTTGTTGATTCATGGTATTGGGATTCGGATTCTTTCTATCATGTGGTTCGCGTAGAGATTAGTTTGATGCAAATAACTATCATGGTTGATGGATTTGTTCTTATGGGGGGATCATGCAACTGATGAGCATTTGAGATAAGAACGGTAGAAATCCAGATGTATAATGATGTTATTCAAACCCTAACGGTTGTGATATATGTTCCGGGATTACGAAGAATTGGATTTCTTTGTGTGCCTTATACTTCAAAGGCTGCAAGTGCACTGTAGCGGGTGGAGTTACGACGGTGGAAAAGGGAACATTGGTCATCAGGGAGGGTGAGATGGTCAGAAATCTCTACAGGTTGATAGGGTATGCTTTTTCAGGTGGAGCAGTGAAGGAGACATCAAATAACATGGGAGGAAATCTGTGGTTCAGGTGGAGTTAGATGCGACGGATCATTGGAAGATGGATTGATGGATCTTCAATGATATCATCTAGAGGAAATCCAGGAAGCCCTGAACGGAGATGATTTTCTCGGGAAAAGGTAGTTTTGTTCAGGTCGGAGTAAGCCGGTTTAAGCATCGGGTCATACCAAAACCCGCATGTACTGTGCCCAACCCACCAGAACAGGCTAGAACAGGACAGTTGCAGGTTTGACGGAAAGAACACCGAGATGGAGACAGAAGGAAGGATTCACAAGGTACCAGTGAGATCCGGATTCGGGGAGGTCTTCAGTTTTGTCTTGACGGATGGAAGTTAGGTTCATTGTGTTGCAAGGATGCATGCATGTGGCAACAAATGGAGAGCACTTCGGAGGTTCAAGACGGTGGTGTTGAGGTCAAAAGAGGCAACTGTGGCCACGCTAGGTCGTAGCGTGTGCGGAGACGTACCCTTCAACGAGGTGCGTGAAGACATTACCAGGTATCTCAAGGTGGCTCTGAGGATTTGCGGAATCCAAGCCAAGGTGGAGATTGTTGGGTTATGTCTTGTATTCCGGTTTAGCTGGATCGGTCGTCTGGTTTAGCCAGAACCGAGGCTCAGGGTTAGGGGTATTTTAGTCATTGTGTATGGGTTTTCTTGGTGGCCAAGAAAGCGGGAACTATATATATTGATGTATTGTAACCCTAGATCCTGAGGGGATTGAGATGGGATCATAGTAGATGAGTTCTCTCCTCCCGTGGACGTAGGCATGGTTGCCGAACCACGTAAAACTGCTGTGTCATGTGTGTGATGCTTGATGGGTGTGATTGCTGTATGTTCATCGTGGTAGATCCGTTGATCGCGGGTTGTTTTCGTTGCGCCGCTTTTCCCAACACAATCTGGCCATGAACACTCCTAAACTCTAAACATGGGGACAATGTAGGGCCCATTTTTGTGAAGACCACCACCTTGGTGATTTTAATTGTCGATATCGTACCATTGATTGAAAGGGCCTGTAATGGGATCAAAAAAGAAAAAGGAAAATCTGAATGTAGCAACAATCTACCGAAAAAAAAAAAAAGGAATGCAGCAACAATCTACAACAACTTTTACTCTTATACTGTTTAGGCATAATAAATATCCATGGTGGCCCGGCCCATCCAAGACAATCCGGTCTGGTGAATACTACCAACATTTGAAGGCCACTACCATTCACGTTATCGTACCGTCACATTTCACTAAAATTGTTTTCGTTGATAGGAAATCTGAGATTTATGTTAGGGGGACATCTCATCATCAAAGCCCAGTGCCAACACTGTCTTGGGTGTTTTTCAATTCCTTCTGGACCGAATTTCTCCATAGTTTGCGATTCTTACAATGGAATCTTACTATTTCTTGTCTATGTCCTCTTTGGACATACCACTTTTTTCTTGATGGGTAATCAAATTGCATAGAAAGACTTTTTCATATTTCATATTGGCACCGTTATGTCCAAATCATCGCAATCAAGTCTTTCTCAATTTATCATCTATTGATATGACTAGAGGCAGACCCAAGAATAGCCCCTTGGGGGCTGAAGCCCCCACCCAACATTTGAAAATAAAAAATAAAAAAAACATTGCCAATTTTAAAAATTTATGTGCATTTTATTCGATTTGCCCTTCTCTCAATATTTTTTTCCATAAAGCCCCCCCCCCCCCAAGGAGAATTTCCTAGATCTGCCTTTGATATCGCCTCTAAATACTTTCTAATATACTATTCTAAAATTACTTATTTTTCATTTTTACCACACATCTGTTTCAATATTTGCATCTTTGTTATACTCATTTTATGTATGCATTGCTTTTAAATTGGTCAACGTTCAACTCCATAAATCATAGTTGTTTTAATTGTTTTTTTAATTTTTCCTGCTGATCACAAAGCACTCGGGAACGTTTGTGTACACACCATTTCCGCAGAAAGAGGAAATTGCCACAATAATAATTTCCATGATAATTGAAAACCTTAGAAAAGGAGTTCTGCGAAAGTATGAAACTCATGTTTGGTGTGAATTTGTTTTCTTTGATGAAATGATGCAAATATTATTTGGTGCAGCTGTAGATTTCTTATTGGAAAACTAGTTTTTTTTTTTTTAGTGTGGAAATGAATTAGAAAATGAAATTATAAGAGGCATCAACTTTTCTATAGAAATGAAAGTCTAATGCCCCTCCATTGGAATTTTATCTCCAATCTTCTCAGGGAAAAGTCTTTCGTGACAATAATGTAACAAAAAAGTAATTCCAAGAAATTGTGCTACACTAAACACATTAAAAATGAGTTTTTCTAAAAGATAACCATTTCCTTTTTTCGCAGAAAATGGTTACACCAACAAGCCCAAAGGAATTCCCTACTCCTATCCTATGTAAGTGGTGGATGTTTAAAATTTCCAAGTTATATACCCTTCCTAGATTCACAAATGCTCAAGTATCCCTAACCCTGGAAATAGAGATTTGGAGAATTATATAATCTAAAAGTGGCCATCAACAAGGCTAAGTTTTAAAATCTCACTAATCAAATAAGAAACTCTAAGAGCCAAATGAACATCAATTGCTGTTAGAAATTCCTCCAAACAAACACTTTGGGTTTCTCTCATCTAAACCCAATTCTTATTAAAACCCTTCCCAATTCTCTATTGAAGTTTGAGGCTCCAAACTTGAGTGAGATTGGGTTGGCCTATTATCCTCCATGTCTCTAAATCCAAGTTTTTCACTCACACTCATCCATACCCATGAATAGCATGGAACTAAAGGAGGCATAAATTTGAGAAACCCTATAATGTTAAAGAAAATTTTAGGTTTTTTTCATATTGCGCCCCCCACAACCCAAATATATATATATATATATATATAAAATCCTACCAGTTAACCATAAGTGAATTCAACCAAAAAAGTAAAAGCAGAAAACTACTGAAGTTTGAGGCTCCAAACTTGAGTGAAATTGGGTTGGCCTGTTATTTTCCACGTCTCCTTTAATTATTGCAAAATAGGCTTCGATTCAAAAGGAGTTTTCAAACTTCAACATTGATGATATTATTTATAATCGGGAAGTGTGCATGGGGTGTCATTGTTTTTCTACTGTTTTCCAAGATGTGGGTGTTTGAAATTTCAATGAGGCGAAGGTATTAACCATTTTGGAAGCTTTAAGGTTGTTCTCCACAAGAAGTCATGGTAGGTTTATTGTTGAAAGTAATTCTTTGAATGCTATTGCTTGGGTATCGAATCAGAATGCGTATCCTTAAAATTTTTATTTTTATTTCAATGAAATTAGGGAGTTATTTGCTACTATTAATGTTTTTTTTTTTTTTTGTCATGAGGTTAGATTTATCAATTTTTATGGTTGATGCTTTAACCAAGCAAGGAGTTGAGATGATATATCTTTGGATAAGTGTAGTTATGTAGTTAGGTGTGAATTTGGTACATTGCTCTTGTACCTTTCCTTCTTTTTTTTTTTTTATATACTTTTGATCTTTGTATAGTTTTTTCTTATAATGAAGCTTTTGTTACCTATAAAAAAAATTAGGTGTCTAAGTTTAAGCCCACATCAGGCTAAATCACTTTTTAGAAAGTACAACTGAGTCCCGAGTTAATTGAACACCAAGATGAGCAGATGATACAAGGTGAGTTTGAATTTGAATCTAGTCGTCTGCAAACAGTCAGATGCATTAGATATTTTTTAGGGGGCTCATCCTAATTCCGAAGCCTAACGTAAAGTTGTTCTTTTTGTTTTTTCTGGTAAATAGTCTAATGTAAGGTTGTCAAACAAAGGCAAAGGTAGTTTTGTAGTTTATCACAAGTAGAAGGGCATCTGTGTATTAATATTTTAATATAGAAGACTCATGCAGCCAAGCTGCACCGACCATGTTGTTTTGTTTAATCCATCGTATCACTCACTTGATGGTGATTATTCGATTCTTATGTGGGCGGTGGGCAGTTGATATGCCAAGATCTCTTTATCATGCTCTTTCAACAGTACTGTGCCCACTGTCATTGCACTTTCGAGTTTCTCCTAATGTACGCATGGAGAGATGATCTCATGCTGATGGCAAATACAAGCTGTTTTAAGGCTCACCTTTTTTTGATCCAAATAGCCCAAATCACATGCATCTTATATATGTTTAGGCCTCCTCCTTTTTTTGACAATTGGACAATATTTTACATACATTAATTTTGTAGTGTAAATCACTCTAATTAGAGTAAAATATGGGTCTTTACTTGTTTGCAAGGATGTTGATTTGAATCATAACAAATGTTAGCCTCACAAAGATTGAATTAGATTTTAGATGATATCATTATAGGACTGGTAGTGTAGTGTTTTTTTTTTTTAATAACAGTCATTGAGACCCATGAGAGACTCCGTCCCCAAAGATAAGACCCAACTATTGCGATATAAATTATGCCCTTGGGACTACACCAAAATTGAAGAACAGGAACACCAATTTGGTGCGGTTTTGGGCCATTCGTGATTTGGACCGGTTTTAAACAGTTTCAAATTAAAAAATAGTTTCTAAAGTTAAGAATAAAAATAAAAAAACAGTGGAGCTAACAAAGTAAATCCATTGTATCCCGTTCTCTCCTTCAAACCTAAAACATCCCTCCTTACTTCGTTCCCTCAATCCCTCCCCACCAAAAATCCTATTTTCGACGAGTAGAAGAAGGCTAGGATCTGTGCGCATGTTTGAGAGGGGATGGCATGAAATTGAAGACACAGGAAGGAGCTGATTGAGGATGAATCGCTGGTTTGATGTTTGGTTCGTCTTAGGTTTCATGGCAGCTTGAAGAAATCAACGCACCAACAAAGTTTTTGTTGTGGATCCGATGATCAACACCTGAACCTTATGTGTTTGTGGAAATGCCCGATCTAAGATGCATAAAGAAATGGGAGAAACAATCGACGCACAAATAGGTATTTCTCTTCTCATTGATGTCATAAAGAAATGGAAAAAACACTCTCATTTGAGAAATGAATTAGTCTTTCAGTTTCTCTTCTCCTGCGTTTTTTTTCTTTCCTAGGTTTAGAGGGAGAACGATGGAAGCATAGAAGGAGGAGTCCTCACGTTTTTTCTTTCTTCCAATTGTTCCTTCCAACATAGCTCAGGGTTTTGTTGACGTCAACATAAGAGAGCAGTTTGGAAATAAAAATATAAAAATTGGGTGGGAGGTCTTCTATCGATAATACAAAAATTTGGAGTTTTCAGTTACAGTTACCTTGGTTAGTGGATTCTTTTTGTAAATCCATGCATGCATACTATCAATACTATATAAATAGTAATGGATGGTTTCCTCATATTTTAAATGTGGGTTGCATGGCTCTATTTTTCTTCTAAGTCTTTTATTCCAACTTCATAAAGGTAATCACTTTTATCATTTTGACAACATTATTAAAGAAAACCAGCCTTTCAAAACTCTTTTTTTTTTTTCTAAAACCAACTTCTTACTTCCACCTTATTCCCTTAAACTATAACCTAGCAGAATGATCTCACGTTTGGTAACAGGTGAGGAATTCGTAGTTCCACGAATCCTCACTACCCCTAAAAAATAAACACTTACTAAAATGACTGAAGATTTTCACATGTTTTATATTTGGTTGGAACTATGAAATAACTAAAGATTTTTACAAGCTATGTGTACTCTTTCAGTGGAGTTGTACATGGGTTGAGCCGGGCCGGGCTAAGGCATATCCAAGCCCAACCCAAGCCCAACATGAGCTATAAAAGTCAGGCCTGAGCTGCCCATTTAATCAATTGAGCCGGGCAAAATTAGGCTTTCTATCAATTTTTTGCGACCATTTTAGTAATTGTTTGTTGTAATTAAATTAAATTACATGCATTCTTTGCATGGGCTGGGCCAAGCTTGGGCTTTCTATCACTTAATCTATACTCAGCCCAATTATTGAACAGGTCCAGTTATTTAATGGGCCCTAGTTAACTATCAAGCTTGGCCCAATTATTAAACAGACCGAGGTATTAAATGCGTCTTACTTGTCTATCAAGCTTGACCCAAGGCGAGGCGAGCTGAGCCAAGATTGAGCAGTCTAACCAATGAACACTCCTATCTTTCGAGTGAGGAGTTAGCCTTTTATATTCCTTCTTTTGTATATGATGATTTGGAAATCCGATGGGGGGAGGTGAAATCCGGGAATCGCAAAAAGTTGGAATTTGATTATGTAAAATTATTATAAATTTGCTAGCACTAAACATAGATATTGATAGATACCCTGTAAACTTGCTCATATGATCAAAGCAAATGTACAATCTAGCATTATGGGGCCCTATTAGATGCTCTAGCTATCCTATGATTTGGCATCAAGACCAATTTCACATTCATTGAACTTTCACTTCCCATTGGGTTGAATTCCAAAAAAACATGTTCTTCAGATGCCATTAAACTTTAAAAGCTATTAAATCAAGGGCTAGGATAATATGGTTAGACTGATTTTTTGGTCTCTCATTGTCTATAATGAGACCTTTACATTTGCCCTTCTCCCATTGAGAGACTTATATTCAACTGGGCCCCATGAGCTGGGCGTAACCTCATTAGATGGGCTGTATATTAGGAATATACAATTTGCTTGTATAATTTATCGTATCAGTAACTGAGGTCAAAGTTTTCACCCTTGTAAGCAACTATAGTTACAAGGATAAATTGTAGTAATTGGAGTATGGAAGTATATTTTGGATGGAGTTGACCTTTTTTTTTTTTCTTAGCATGTTAGGACTTTTTAAAGTGTGGTGAAATAAAATGGAAAAATGAGTGCAAAAATGTGCTTACAAGATAAAATCGAATTGTCATTAGTTTTTTTAACTTCATTTTCTTCGCCTTTTCACTATACTTGGGTAGACCTTTAATTTATATAAAGTAGAAAAAAAAATATAATATAAAGGTTGTGAAATTAGTTCCAATATATTTTACATTTTAGATTGAAATCATTATAAAGAATGTATTGACCATTGGAGGAATTTATTGGTATTAGATGAGACATCATGGTTTTAGATGAGTCTAAAAGAGTTGTTTTTATTTATTGATTTTTGCTTGGTTGGCACAGTGGTAAGGGCATAAAGAGTAAAGGGCTTCCACTAAGGCTGTGTACGAAACTTGATGGGAACTATTGAATTATCCACAAGGCCAGCCCTCTAGTTTTTTTTAATTTTATTTTATGTTATATATTATAACATATATTCTACTAGGTTACCAATAAAAAAAACTTTGTTTTTCTAAAGTCTAACTTGTTGACTTCTTCACCATATTGCGTGGCAATAGAAGAGGTTTAACTTAATGTTGAAAGTCAACAAACTGTATACACATGCACATATATATATATACATTAAAAAGAAGAATTATCTTTTCTTTTAGCTCTGTCTGTCTCAAGATAAGGATTTAGACATTGGAGGCCTATTAAGGGCGCCAAGGCTTTGGCTTGACCTAAGCCCGTTCCGCAAGCAAATCAGGATATTTCAGGGAAGGATAAGGGCTTCTTTCGGCTTGGCATAGTGACGCCCCGATGACATCCCTGACCACAAGGTTAACAGTGTGAATGTCATTGATTAAGCAATAGGAATCATCGCCTGGAAACATTGCCTTGAGAGGACATAAAGTCAGTGCCTACTAGCCATGTTGACTGGTTTAGCCATGGTGGTTAGTGTGTTCCCCACGACATACAAAAGATAAGGCACGTGGCATTTTCAAGGAGCGAGGGACGTGCTTATCGTTTTCACAGAAGAGCGCAGTTTGAGGATATGATGTCATCCATCCATTGCTTTGTGGGCCCCACTTGGGACCCCAATTAGAGTATCTAGAACAGCAATGGACTCGATTGCTGCGAATGAGCCGGATTGAGCATTAGTTGCACTCACAGACTCGTAGCCCACATGGGAAGAGGTCCAGTAAGGTCTAGCTAGGACCAATACTGACACTTTAATTCATCCAACTATTATTTGCCAAGAATTGAATCATGATGAAAAATGCATTTATAAATTGTGGCCTTAGAATCAAAGGTTAGGATGCTCTGACTTTTTTTCATAGTGGCCAATCGCCAATCTACATCATTGGATGAATCCAGGTGGGCCTTATGCTTATAGAGATGTATTTTTTAAAACCAAACCCATTTTTTTAAGTGCCCTCATCTTCTCATCCTGTGATTGGATGCATCAGCAAAATGGGCTTTTTGGCAGACCAGGTTTATCATGGTTCCACTGCCACCAACATTCCTGTGCATTGGGATTTAAGCAGGTTGGATTTATGTGATTCTCAAACTGGGCTCTACAAGCTCCTGGATTCTATTAAACATTCACATGCAATACTGTGAGGCTCAGGTTCGTGAACTGAGATTTTTTCTTGCTTGATATTATCAACAAAGGTCTGTAGCCCGCAATGTACTTGAGTTCTTTGAGCCATTCGTCCAGTTGGCCCTTGAATCTTAGCTGAGGCTATCAAAAGTTTCAATTTTCCTGGCTCTGGTCCTTCCCATTGACAACCTTATATTTAGAGGGCTGCACTAAGAATGCAAACAGGTCAGGTGAAAACAGGTGACTCACCCAAACATGACCTATTAGGAGTGGATTTGGTAGTGGGTTTGTAGGATTTGAGATGGGTATGAATTGGTAGACTTTGATCAAGTAGCAGGTTTTGGATGCACTTGACTTGCCCCCACATAAAAAACAGAATTCATGTAATTCACCCTAATATATTTGAGATAAAACCTTAATGATAAATAATAATTTATATGTTTCTTTAGTATGTTTCGCTGCAATGGCGGACCTAGGATTTTTGTTTGGGTGATGTAAGCAATGGCGAGGTGAATAAGTCAAATACTAAAATAAAATCTTTTAAGGTCTAAATTAAGGAATTTCTCAAGTTTGCTCTTGTTTCACGTTGCCATTGTAGAAGGACTGGCAGTGGTTTTTTTACTTCAACACAAGGTCTTGTATTTAAGCTCTACCTGTAACATGAGAGGGAAGAATATTTTGAAATTTTAAAATAAAAATGGATAATATTGCCTTTATTGCAATTATCATAATTCATTACACAAGTTGTGCCTCTTATTTCACACTATGGCTTGACTCAAAAGTTACGAGTAAGGGCGTCCACCATAGTTGTCAATATCATTTTGATTGTCATTTCAATCTACCCTCTAAGATGGAATATTTCCTTTTTAAAAAAAGGAATATTTTGGTATTTTGGGGATCTTGATGAAACTTTTTGGAGTAACTTTTCTGAATAATAAAAAATAAAAAATATACATGTATGTATAAAAATAGAAAAAATAAAAATAAAATATAAATTATGCATGTTTCATAACATGTATATTGAGACAAAATAAATAAAAAAATAGTGAAAATTGTGCTACAAACAGAAATTACCTTGAATAGACCAAAATGGACAACCAAAATGGGCAAAAATGTGTTGAAATGGACGAATATGCAAAGTGAAATATTTTGAGCCCTCATTCCATTTTTGCCGAAAGCCTAGAATGAAAAACTCTCATCATTTCAACTGAAATAAAACAGAATTGACTACTCCTTAGTGAATCATGGAAGGTAGGCCCTAGTCGTCAGGATTTTAAAGATTCAAGAAATAATTATGGCATTAAAAATAAGGGCTCCCTAGTCATTTTTAATCTTATAATGCCCCCCTTTTGTTTTCCTTTTTTTTCTTTTATTGGGCCCTATGCGCTCTCATCACAAGGGATGTACTTACAAATACTTTTTTTGTATATACTTCCCCTAAGGTATCTAAACTTTGTAAATAAGCTTTGGTGGTTTCATTATTTGTAAATAAGTATCTCCTCTGCCATTTTAATACCTTTCGTGTAAGAAAATAATATGACAAGTTGATGGTAGTGAGAGAACAATGTTAGGGTTTAAAGCATCTTGATACTTTCACCCTTATACATAATTTCTAAAATGCCCTTATCAAAATCCTTCAGACCTCTCACCTAACTTTAGGGATGGCAATGCGGTGAGGTGGGTTTGGGTTTAGAGAGACCCGAATCCGACCTGATTGGTATTTGCACTGCCCCATCCTTGCCTCAACCCATCAGCAAGTTTATGGTTGGCATAGCAAACTAGGAAGATTTAAACTCATAAAATCTAAGAAAATGTCACTTTTTATTACTACTTACATCAATGAAATTTCATATACAAAATCTTTCTTAGTAATATATTTAAAGTTAATATATACGAGGCAGGCAGGGCAATTTAGACACACCCAAAATCGAAACCCGTCCCCAAGCTAACTCATTTTAGTGTATAGAAAACCAAATCTAACCCATAGCCTACCAACACACTACAAAACCACCCCTAATAGGAGTAGATCAAGGTGGGTGCCCAGTTTTTAATAGCAATGTAATGGGCAAGTCCAATTGGATATTGCCTCAACTTAGGGCTTACTTGGATTGCATGGAGGTGAATACCAAACATAGAACCAACCTGAACTGTAAATTCCCACTTGACTACATTTTGAGTTAGCCATATGAGATCGAGCAGCTAAATATTAGAAACCTTAGGGGGCTATGTATAAATCTTTGAAACTTCAGTGAGGTGTAAATAAAAGAAGTCTAATGACTAGTGCTTAATGGTTAAAGGGGCTTGTAAAATTCATCCTTTAATTCAGAGTCGTTGCTCATAGTCGTAAACTTGACAAATTTTGGCATGCACTTATTTACAAATAATGAAACCGCAAGGGTCTGTTTACAAATATTAGAGATCACAGCAGGTATATAACAAAATTATTATTTTTTGTTTAAATACAAATACTGTAGAAGTTGAGAGATTCTGTTGCAGCTATCTATTCATGAAGGGCCTCTAGGAAAATATATAAATTAAAGAGAAGGTTCTTCTGAGAAATTCCCTTTCTACCATTTTTTTGGCTAATAAAATGCATGGTTTATTAAGAGTATCAGAGCTGTCGTAATTCCAAGAAGTACATCCAGAACAGTCATAACTATAGGATGAAAACCATAAACCAAAGACAATACGGTGTGATGTTCCTTTCTTCACACTGGTTAGCTAGGAACAGAACACCGAAAACCAGGCGCAGCTGAACTACTGGTTTTTGTGGGCCGTGTATTATTTCTCCTTATTTTGTGATGTTCCTTTCTTCAAACTGTTTAACTACTATCTTCTACCATCTTTTTAGCTTATGAATTGCATTTTATGCTTCTCCTGTTATATTATTGAGGATTTTTCCTAAAAAATTATATAATAGGACCCTCAAACAAAAAACCTCACTCATCGTGTGAGTACACGACAATCATCACATATTATCACTGCTATATATATATATATATTTTTTCATCTAAGTAGGAAACATCGAACTCTTTACTTCTGCTAGAGGTAAAAAGAAAAACCGCTATAACAAAAGAAACCTAGGCCTAAATTCACCTTCTTCTTCAATCATTTACAGAGTGGTAAAGGTGGTCGAGTTGAAGAAGATTCGCACAAAACCCTCCAAAACCCTAGATTTGAAGAAACTCGAGTATCTCTCCCTCATTCATAGGGTCTGCACTGAGTTCAAATCCCATGTCGGCTGCAACGACAAGGTCTTGGCAGAGTTCATGATAGAACTCGGTCCAAAATCTGAAGCAGTCGACGAATTCGGCATGAGTTTGAAGGAAAACGATGCCGAATTGCCTGATTACTTTGTCCGCACTCTGTTGATGATAGTCCACACCATTCTGCCTCTAGAACCCAAATCCGACAAGAAATTTGCTGGGAAGGGAAGAAAATCGAATTCATGGCCACTCTTTGGGTGATATTTATGGTTTGAGAGTCTCCTTATATCGTTTTTTTGGTAAAATCCTCTACATTATTTATACTCGTAAATGGTACAGGTCTTCAAACAGGTTTAAGATAAAATTGAAAAAATTCTTCTGTCTAACTCATTCTTTGGACTGGATTCTGGAAAATCCATCCCGCAGGAATAAATCTAATGTTTGAATATTTACCACTAGTCTAGAAAATCAGCTCTGAAAACTATTCCATTTGTTCCACCAATCAAGAATTGTTCGAGTCATTAAACCCCTACAAGCTGGTTGACGGACCAACATGAACTGATGATTTTACCAAGTTCTAATCTAACTAGATATCAGAATTAGGAAGTAGCCACTATGCACCACTTGATTTGGCCAGTCGAATGTGAGAAGAGTATATATGCATGATATTTGCATAAGTTTACCTTCCAAAAACAGGTAATATTGAAAGACAACTGTTTTGGATCCTTTACTGCCTCACTATATTGCTCTCCACAACTTTTAGAATTGGGCACCAGCTATATAATTTTTAAGGCCCACTAAACAAATAGGCTTTTGAATCGCCCTGTACTAGGGAAAATAAAAAAAAATCCTAAGTCCAATGGACGTCAATACCACGAATGGGCTGTCAGAATAGAAGTCAATTCATGACCAATGTCCATTAGACTAGCACTTTTTTAACGGAAATAGAGAGAACAAGTCAGCCCCAACATATCTAAACCAATCCGGATGCTCTGATTAAAAACTCACGTCACCGTGGGATGTCACCATGGGATAGTCTATCATGCACATAGTGACGTATAGGACCTGATTGGTCCCCCCACAGTCAACAGAGAGTTATTTTTAATCATGCAATCTCAATCCATCTAACCCCTTTCCATCTCAAAGAGCTATGAGAATTGAAAGCAGTAAACAACATTTAGAGGATCTGAATCCTGATTAGAGTGAATAAGGTACAAGTTACAGAAGTTGAGGGGGACAAATGGAGTGTCTGAATGAGCAACTTGGAAACTGTTTGGAATTAGGATTGTCACGGACCAAAATTGGGCTAGACTCTATGACACAGAATTGAGCCCACTAGGTTAGGGCCCAAATCTGAGCCCCAGTTTGGCATGGACCATGGAACTAAATCAGTCCATTAAAGACTAAAGAATAACCTGGACCCAAGTCCAATAAAAGTTGATCTCAGCATCCGGATCAAGTCTAGTGAGGTTTTGTCCCCCTACATATCAGTCGACATACAGCCAATTGAGCACTCTTGACATACCAAATACAAGCGTAACTAGATTCCGGCTGAAAGAAGGTAAATTGCGTTCTGTGGAGTGGTCCAGCAGTTTTGTAATATGCATTGCTTTTCACAGTTACGTAATGGAATGGAATAGAACAGTTCTTACCATATGCGGTAGGTCACTGTCAAGCAACCAGTAAGATTTTATGGCAATTCAAAAGCCTCTCATGAAGGTCTTGGAAAACATTGAAAGAACCACGGATTCAATGAATTAGAGAGAATTTCAAGTGAAATCTCAATTAAAATACCAAGAAGGACCCTTTTAATTTCTACCTAGGTGAAAAAAGAAAATAATGGGAACCATGTGATTACACTGTTTGGAGGGGTTTAAAATTGTCTACATCCTAGACTCTTGATAACGCCAAATAAATGGGTACTAAATCTGCGTGATCAATTCATGGTTCAACAACACACATAATATTTGTCAGAATGATCATAGGGTGGGCTAGCTGAGCCTTACGGATTAGGTTATTCATAAATCTCTAGGTGATCCTATGTTGCAGCTCATGCTTAGTATAATGCCAGCAGCTAATCACCGGTACCGCTACCTGCATTTGATCCAACTGCACATATGGGTGCGTTTGTGTAATAAGAAGATTCCACATTACAGATACTTCTATTTACACAACAAAAGCAATTCCACTTTCAAGTTTCTAGCCGTGCCTTACCGGTTAGGTACTCCTCAAATCTCTAGGTGATCCTATGTTGCAGCTCATGATTAGTATAATGACTGCAGCTAATCACCTGTATGGGCACTGCTACCTGCATTTGATCCAACTGCTCATATAAGATATTAATCCAACTGCTCATATGAGATATTAATTATTTAGGCGCATTTGTGCAACAAGAAGATTTCATAGTACAAATACTATTTTTACACAACAAAAAGCAATTTGGTATTTTCTCTTTATATCAAGATTTCCTATGGTTGCACAAACGCACCATCAATCTTGTTACACATCAAATAAAATTAAAATACCAACTATATATATAAGTATAAAAAATAAGGAAAAGAGAAAAAAAATAGGAGAAAATATATATAGTTATGTCTTTTCTACTTTAGTAGCCAGCTCTTTCCAGGCAGTTTCCACTGGCATCCGTTTTCAACGGCTGACAGCAACAGGTGGCCCATCACTACATCCTTTGGGGGCCCCCTCTTACACTACTCATCTCGTGTTCTTTCCCACTGTCTTCTTCACTGGGAACCACATGCACTTTTTCTTTTCTGTTCAAAACAGGAAATCATCAAGCAGTTCATGTCGATGTCTCCGTCTTTCTTGCCCTAGAAATCTTCCTTCTCTTTCTCTCTCTCTCTCTCTGCCCTAGCCCACAAGCTCTGCAGAGATTTCTAAATCCTGACAGGTGAGATTTCTCTCCTTGTTTTGAATTTCGTAATTCTACTCCTTGGCTTGGTGATTGCTTTTGCTCTTCCTTCTTTTGTTGGTTGAAGCTAAATCGAAATTGGAAGTGAACGGGTTTTCCCTGTGCGTTGTTTGATCATGAAAGTTAGCGACTTTTGGGGGTTGGGGTTAGTTTAGTTTTTTGGGCAGAATGGATGGTGATGTCGGTGAATTTGGGTTGGGGTGGAAATTGGAAATAAGATTTAAGTGTGGTGGGGGTGTGGGATGGTGCGAAACCAAGTCAATTTAGTGCTTCAGTGTCAAAATTCTCTGGTTGTTTGATCACTGGCAGATTGATTGCTCATTAATGTTATTTCATGATTTGGTAAAATTGATAAGTTTGCATTCGATTGTAGTTATTTCTGAAAAGAGTGTTGTGTTTGGATTACCTGAAAACCTGCACAATTGCTGTTTCATGTTTTTTGCACTACCCCAAATTGTGCAGGCTGCATCTATCCATTCCTCTTACCTACTCAGTTCATTTGTGATTTGGGATGGATACATGGAAACCATTTTTTTTTTTTTTTTTTGGGACCTCCAAGGTCTCAAGTATGAACAGAAGGACATGAAGATTTGTATCTTTGGATATATGCAAAGGAGAAAGCAAATCTCCACGCACATGAAAATTCATATGAAGTGTCTCCACTTCCCAGTAAAATACTCTACTTCTCCATTTACTAAAAAAGGTGTCTCTCTCTCTCTCTATCTCTCTATTATATATATGGAGAATATTAGTATGCATCCATCCTTCACTATAGGGTGACGGACATTTGCACAATTGAAAATATTTATGTGGAAAAGACAAAAAGGTATATGAAAGGAGGAATGCTCATGATCGAAAAAGAAAAGCCATGTAAGCATCCCTCACCCTATGGTGAGGGATGAATCCGTACTAATATTCCTCTCTCTCTCTCTCTCTCTCTCTCTCTCTCTCTATGTATATATATGTCATACCTTCAAGTTACTGAAAAGAAAAAAGTCCTTCTCAAAGGAAAGCTATATTGACTTCTTTACAACAAGAGTTTCTTTTTTTTTTTTCCTTTTCTTTTTCTATATTGATGACAATTGACGACGAAGAATCTATAAGCCAGATAGAGATATGACAAAGAAGAAAGGTCAACTCTTGTCATGAATCCAATGAATTGCAGCAGCCATCGCGTTGTATTGTAGTCATCGCGGTGTGAAATTTTGTTTTACACCAAAAAAATTCAAAATATTATAAAACGGTAAGAAATGATACTTTTTTTTCGATTGGTAAACACTTTAAAGCAAAATGTTGATCCCCTTAAGTCATTACATCCTATATTCCTTGTAAAATTTGTTCTAAATTAAATAGATTTACATGTATTTATGAAACTAAGTTATTTTTATAACGCTAAATTTTATTTCAAAGGAAAAAGGAGAGAACAACAAAAAATGCAAGAAGCAAAAGAAACAACACAAGGTGATTAATCATCAAAAGAAATAAATAAGCGGTGTACTCCCTCTCTTGCTAGACTGTTGCCGTCATGATTAGCTTTGTGAGGAACATGACGAAAACAAACTTCCAACTCATCCAATATATCTAGAATTTCCTCAATCAAGCATACAGTACTCAATTACTCAATCACCAAGTAAATTGAGAGTGAATTTCAACTTTCAAGTAACATTTACTACTACATCAAAATTAAATAATTAATTAAAACAACGGATTATAAGTGTGGGATGTATTGTGGTTGTGGAGAGAAGAATCCATAATGCAAGAATCCACCAAAATCTTGCAAATGACTTGAGTTTTGGTGAAAAAAGAAACTTGGGATGCTTTAGCATAGTCTTAAGAAGCTCCACAAATGGTTTGGGAATTAAAGAAATCAAAAAAAAAGAAGGGGAAAGAAAGTTCAAAAAAAAAAAATCATCATGGACCAATATTTTGACCATTATTTTCAAAATATCAGCATTATGGACCATCATTTTTATTGTTTTTCTAACACCGTGTGATGCAGGACGATGCAAACCTAATCTATTGCAATGTAATTGGAGTGCTGAAATCAGAAAAGTGCAGAAAGTTCAGATCTGGATCAAAAAATTGTAGAAAGTTCAGATCTGGATCAGTACAAACCGTCCATCAATTCCAAGGGGTGGGTCAACAACAGATCGAGACCCTTATTACAGATCCCGCAGTAATAGTTCATCAGATTTATAAAGTGGATCTTAATGGAAGGCAGAACTTCCAACACTTAGGGCTTGATTTGTGAATAAGGCAAACAACGTGGCTCAGATGTTCAAGATCAGATCTGGGCTGCTGATCACAGTTTATTTTCAGCAGATCTGGGATCTTGTGGTTGCTAGAAGATGCTCAGGAAGAGAAGAGTAGAAGAGATAGGGGATACCTTTGTTGGGCTCTCACCAAACTCCAATCACAGGAGGCGTTAGTAGTGGTTGGCAAGAAGGTGGCTTGCGAACCAAGTGGAGAAGAAGAAGAAGAAGAAGAAGCTCCTTTCTTATTCCAAAATCAGTTTCTTACATGCATTATACTGTTGGAGAAGACCTAGATCTAGACTTAAAGGCTTCTCCAACCAAAAAAGGAAAAGAAGAAAGGGAAGACAAGAAAGGAAGAAAGAGAACAAAAGGGGGGGAAATAAGATCTTGCGCAAGATGGACTTGCGCACATTGGGATTCGTGCGCAAGTCCATCTTGCGCACATCCTCCTTTTTTTTTTTTTTTTTTCACCTATGAAGGTGGTCCCCCTTTTCTCCCTTACTTATTACATAGACAAAACAAAACGGGTCCCTCTACAGACTCTAATAAAAACTTAATATGGGACCAAACTAACTAAACAATTAGACTATGGGACCAAACAAATAACTTAAGGAAATAAATAAATTAAAACATGGGACCCAATTACATAAACAAATCAAACCATGGGCCCTCCAAACAAATTAAATCCAAGGACCCCCTTCACTTCTCCAATCCATGTGACACTTCCCTATGTGGGGCCTTCACTGTAATTGTGCACATGGGCCGTCGATGCTCTGCCATCGTGATCAAACGAAATCCAACTGTCGGATCTCCTCCGAAAGACAATCCAACGGTGGATTTGTGTTTTCTTCGCGATCAATGCCAAAGTATTGATCATCCAGCCAGATTGGAGCTTGATCCGCTGCCCTGCGCTTTCGTTTTTGATAAACTTTGAATGGTTTTGGGGAATTTGGCATGATGCCCCCATCACCATGACTGTTATATTAATATATTATAAATAATGTAATGGTACATGCCGTTATGAAATGGTAGCAACCATTATTTTAAACCATGCCCCATACCCATTTTCAGGAGGGCTTGGATCCAGGCATTAGGTCCATGTCTCCCCACACAATTATTTCAACCCTACAATTCTTATCTCCCCAGACATGGGCACCTATGTGGGCTTGTCCAGAATTTGGCCCTTTAACAGCTCCATCCACTAACATGCCATGTTCCCAACATTTAAGTCACTAATTGGTCATCAAAAGAGATTTGTTAATCTAGACTCCACATGTTTGAAAAAGATGATGTTATATGAATAAAAAACATCTGCCATAGTGAAGTTGCACTTTTTTCCAATCAAATTGACCATGTCTAATGTTGATTGGTTGAATGATTAGCAAGATTTACCCTACCTCTCTAATTTCACTGCTTATATCTTTTATCAGATTGTGCCTTTTTGCTGGAATTCCCAACTATATTTAGAGCGTAAAATATCTTTACTGTTCTTGATGGTCGCAAATTGGCTTCCTATATTGGAATTTGCACTTCAAACAAACTCAAGTAATGAATAAGCAAGAGGAGAAATTTGTAA
The DNA here is from genome assembly GCA_037013555.1 of Sextonia rubra. NCBI lineage: Eukaryota > Viridiplantae > Streptophyta > Magnoliopsida > Laurales > Lauraceae > Sextonia > Sextonia rubra. The sequence continues at coordinate 15,809,183 of JASUAD010000013.1, read as the reverse complement.
GGTCAGTTTCTTCAAGTTTTTTTGCATCAATTTCGTTAACTGCTGCAAATAACATTATTTAGATTCTATATCACTTATGCCTGACATGTGCATTTCAGTTGTATCTGTTTACAGCACAAATTAGCATGCATCTGTGTTTTTTCGTTTGGAATTAACATGCTAATGAAAATGTGCACACTCTCTATATGGTTTCCTACTTTTTTCTTATACTTTACATCCAGCCTAGATTGAGTCTCTCTCTCTCTCTCTCTCTCTCTCTCTCTCTCTCTCTAACACACACACACCAAAGAAGGTCCTTTCCCTTTCTTTCTTTCTTTTTTTTTATTATAATAAGATAAGTCTTTAGACTGATTTTCTTTACTTTCAGACTTCTGTCATTATATGCTTGGGGAAGAATAGAAGATTTTGTAGTTTGCATTTTGAAAATGTGTTATATCACCTCTAGTTCTGTAAATAGCAATGCTTTTCATTCTTTTGGAACTTCTCTTCGTATAATTTTCTAGAAATTTACATATGCCCGTATCATAATCATCATCATCAGTTGCATATACCTAGATATCAATTAGAATATGGAATTTGTCTTGATTTTCTATGAGAAATTATATGTTTATGAATTCTTTTTACATGTTTTCCTTTATTTTAGTTATTTTAAATGTATATATTTAGAATTAAAACAATAAAAATTAATTTATTGACCTACCTTATCAACTTGCTGATTCTCCGGATAAACTGAACTACTTAATTGGCCTAGTTTGGTCAACCCACCTGGTCAGAAAACTATGCTCATTCATTTTTTGCCTTTTAGATCAGGACCCTATTATCCTCCACAACCTCTCATCTACCGCTGCAATCACATTTTCTACTCTATCTTCATTGCAAAATGAACAAAAGGCAAAATCCATATTTCTTCCATTATTTTATTTTCCTTTGAGATAAAGTTATCCACCACTTGCCATCATTGTGGCAGGGCATTTCAACCTCCAATCTTGTTCATTCATAAGATTGAAACAAAGAGAGATCTCTTTCTCAATTCCTTCGGTTGAGTCAACCAGTAAGTTAATGAAGCGGATGTTCTCACTTAGGGTCCATAGCGCAATGTCTTCTCTCTGTGAACAGCTAATGAAGAAGTGGAGGTTCTTTTTGTCACTTCTGTCCAGATACTTAATGTTTGTTTTTGTTTTTTTTTTTTTTTTTGAAAATATAGGGTGGTTTTTTTTTAATTAGATCTCTCCATTAGTGTGCGGTGGCACGTAATATAATTTTTGTATGATCTCCAAGTGTCTACATCCCTATTGTTGTAAGTTTTGGTAGTTTTACTTCTCTGAAAGAAAAAAAGGGTGAAAAAATAGGCTGCCGTTGAGTTATAACTGCTATGTGGCACTCTTTAGATTTTATCTTGCATAGTTGAAGCAGTGGTTATTTGCTTCGTTCCTTATTATTATTTTTGTCACTTTGGAAGCATTTGAGAAGTTTAGTTTGACATTTTCCCGCATTAGGCTTATATTGCTTGTCATGTTGACTATGTTATGCTCAGATTTCAGGCTTTACGTTCAAAGAAATTCTTTTTGGGAAGGAGCTTTTCTCCCGAAGTTGGTCTACTTTCGGGAAAGGTTAGAAGAACAATAAACTCAGTATCAGAGAATATACATAGAGGCTTAGAATGGGCAACTGAGGGTATTGGAAACATTAGAAAGTCTTTTCAGTTTCGGTCTCCAAGAGATTCATCCACTGATGCCTTGAGCTCTAGAAAGATTCTTGATCCTCAGGGAGAATTTCTTCAAAGATGGAATAAAATATTTGTTCTCGCATGTGTGATCGCAGTATCTGTGGACCCCATATTCTTTTACATCCCAGTTGTTGACAAGGATAAGAAATGCCTTGCTTTGGATCACAGATTGGAGATTGCTGCAAGTGTTTTGCGTTCCTTCACCGACATATTTTATTTACTTCATATTATCTTTCAATTTCGTACTGGTTTTATTGCTCCTTCTTCTCGAGTATTTGGAAGAGGAGTTTTGGTCGAGGATCCTTCAGCAATAGCCAGGAGATATTTGTCATCATACTTCCTAATTGATATCCTTGCAGTACTTCCTCTCCCTCAGGTGCAATACTTATTTCAATTGTTTTTTTTCTCTTTTATTATTATTATTTTTTTGTGATAATCTTCAAGTTTTATAAAGATTACGAAAAATCATGTGTAATGTTTATCTATTCTTTGAGTATATCAAGTAACAATTTCTTTAGTTGTTATACTTTTGTATCATATGCTTGTGTGCTATAGGATACTATTTGTTGATTTACAAGTCATTATTATGATTTACACAAAAACAATACTCATTTTGACATTCATTGGTTTACAACCTTGTGAGGAATTCTTTTTCCTGTGTGTATCAAGGAAAATCCATTTTCAGAATACATGTTGTGCAAGTAATGTTTCTATTATGTTCACATATCCAATGTAGGGGGGAAAAAGACGGGAAAAAAAAATGCCTCCTTGCATATATACTTTTTATGTGTCAGACATGTGATAGAGCTACTTAATGAGAGAAAAGCTTCTATTATTTGAATCTTTTATATTTATGAAATTTTTGCAAATTTGAAATACTGTACTTTTATTATTTTACTCGCATATTAACTAAAATCTTTGTAGTGTATTCTTCAATATCATTTTATTTCTGTGCAGATGTGAACATATCCATTGTCTGAGTGTTACCCATGTTTGACACCTTTGTACAATTTATGTTGATTCATGGAAGTAAAATTTTTTGCAGATTATTACATTGTAAATGTAAGAGAAATCAGCTGAAGTGCATCTCTCTTCCTCTTTCTTTCTTTTTTCTTTTTTCTTTTTTCTTGTTCACCTTTAAGAGATGGGGGTGTGCTTGGTGGTGGGTAGGCATGGCACAGGGTTTAGATGGAGCAATTTGATATCCAACTAACAGCAACAACAATAAGAAACTAACTAGTAATGATAAACAAATGAATATATGTGATGGAGTTTTGTGAAGAAAGGAGTCTATCTACTCAAAATATTTCAGCAATGTTTTTTTCTATATTCTCAAGGAAATTAGAGAATTGTCCAGGGAGCTTAACACAGTGTTTTGGCACACCTAGATACAAATGAAATGTGGGTGCTTTAGCAGAATCAGGTGCTATCAGTGAGAATCTTTTAATTGTTAATGGTGTAATATCTTTGTATATACTGATGGATATTCTGTTTTATCTCGTCACTGGTTTTCCCATCTCCTTGATGGGGTCTTTTCCCTTGTGCACATTTTTTTAGCTGTCTAATGAATTTGATTATTTGTACCCAAAAAAAAAAAAAATCTACAGACACCATGCTTGACACTTCAATTTTCCATGTGAAATTGTTCCATGCCTAAGGGTGTGAAATGGGCCGTGCCACTGGCTGGCCTAGTCGTTCCTGGGCTGGGCTGTGCCATGCCATGCCTAGGTTAGCTGGGGGTTGACCTAGCATGCCACCTATGGGCCAGCCCATGATTTTTTTTATTTTTAATTAAAAAAATAAATTTAAAGGGACTTTATGGACATTTTTAGGGTTTTCAACTTGAAATGAAATTGAAATTACTAAAATAAATGCACATAATATAGATGGTAATTTACAAATGAAAAAAGAAACTTGAGAGAGCAAGAGGGCTATAGAGAAGTTCTTAGAGTGAGAGAGAGAGAGAGAGAGAGAGAGAGAGAGAGAGCTCTCCTTCAGTAGTCTTTGCCACCCACAAACTTCTTAGCATTTGAGAGATTGAAGAGAGCTCTTAGTGCCTTAGAAAACTTAGAGAAAGAAAAAGAGCGTAGAGAACTTAAAGAGAGTTTAGAGAGAGAAAAAGCTTAGAGAGAGTGTAGATGCGTGTTTAGAAATGAGGGGAGAGGGGGTATTTATGAACCTACTAAGTGTGGAAATGACAAAAAAAACTCCTTATTTGACCTTTTTTGGCAATTGCGAGGAGGGTAAAATTGTCGAAGTGTTGAAATGACACAAAAGACCCCCTATTTGACCATTTTTGGATGTTGTGTGTGTGTGTGTGTGTGTTTTTGGGGAGGGGTGTAAATCTTACTGTTGGATGTGCCTCAGGCCTTGTTGTGCTGCAGCTTAAGCACTATGGCCTAGCACGGCACAGCCAAGGCATTACGCCGTGCCGTGCTGTGCCAGGGCCCAAGCTTCCTTGGCCCAGCATGGCCTAGGCTTTGACTGTGCCAACCCGCTGTCAAAGCCAGTCAATGTGCTGGGCCTAGGTGGCCCGCCCAATTTACACCCCTAGCTGTATCTAATGTCTTACGAGTAACATGAGCATCTATGAAGTTCAAATTCCTATGCCTTTGTAATGCACACCAGGTTTGATTGAACCTAGATTGGTGCTCAATGACAAACTCACGATCATAGAGCAGAGATTTTGAATTCTCTTGAGAATGTATTAATTTGTGTGTCCTTCTATTGAGATTATACATCAATATATATATCTTTACATGCCTTTAATCTAGGCTCTAAGAAAGAAAAACTCACTAATTTACATCAATTAGGATTCTAAGTTAAGAAGGAAGACTAATTACAGCTAATTACCTTTAATCTAGGCTCTAAGAAAGGAAAACTCACTAATTTACATCAATTAGGATTCTAAGTTAAGAAGGAAGACTAATTACAGCTAATTACCTTTAATCTAGGCTCTAAGAAAGGAAAACTCACTAATATATTTCAATTAGGATTCTAAGTTAAGAAGGAAGACTGATTACAGCTAATTACAGCAATAGTATTCCAAGTAAAGAAGGCTCCTCTTTTCAGATGGGCTCTTTTCAGATGGGCTTTCAGATGGGCTCTTTTCAGATGGGCGTTGGGCCTATGTAACACTCAATTCAACCACACACGGTGCACAATTGGAAAAGAAGTGAATCACATCCATGGATCAAAATAGTGGCCGCTGTGTAGCATAATGGCCGCTATATCAGCCGTAGCAGCAAGGGCTGCAACAATATTTGGGTGTTAGCGCCTTACGTAGCGTTTGAGTTATAAAGCCCAACCAATGATTTTAGGGGTCCCCTTTTTCTCTTTTTACTTCTCTTCTTCCATTTTTATCATAGTTCCTCTATAAGTTGGGTCCCTAACATCACTTTATTCCAATCTAAAGTTAGAAGACACCCAAAAAAAAATTTTTTTGTGGGGATCACTACACCCCTATCTTAGTTACTTTTGCAAAAAAAAAAAAAAAAAACACACATTCTAGTTTTTTACAATAGTTTGGATTGTCTGGAATAGTTTTAGGTTTTTTGATAATTTTTTTAAATCGCACCACTACTTGCTATGTAGCGCCCACTATGAAGCATTTCGATGGGCATCTACTATGCCAACCGCTACCACTTTTTTGATCCTTGATCACATCACTAAAGCATGCATGGACCCATCCAATCCATGGTTAAGGTCACAGGAAAATGAAACAATATGCCTCACACTCATCTGTAAATTTTCACACACAAATTTCTTAAACTTCTGTTGTTCAACTGAAAGCCATAAAAGTTGTATGGAACCAACTTTACTATATATGAGACACATGTGGATTCCATGCAAATCCATTGCAAAACATGTCTGAAGCTCAAGTCCATTCCATATACACTTTGTTTTATTTTATTGTTAACAATAATCTTCAAGATCCTCTTGTTAAAAATCCTTATCTCTTAGGATCTGGTTTCTTAAAACTGGATAACAACTAAATCATCATTATCATCATCATCAAACCTTTATCCCAACCATGTTGGGGTCGGCTATATGAATTCTGTTTCTCCATTCCGTTCTATTTTGAGCCAAATCCTTAGATAAGTTAAACTTTTCCAAATCTGATTTAATGACCTCCATCAATGTTTTTTTTTTTTTTTTTTTTTTTTGTCAACCCCTACCTCTTGATGGGTCATCTACCTGGATAGCTAAAATTTTCCTCACCAGTGCCATAACCACCCTATGCTCAACATGCCCAAACTATCTTAAATGGATTTCTCTAATCTTATTCCCTATTGGTGCTACCCTTAAATGCTCTCAAAAGAGTTCATTTCTAATTTTATCTTTCCTAGTTTTACTACACATTCACCTAAGCATTTTCATCTCCACCACATCCATCTTATGTATATGCGTCTTCTTAATTGGCTAACATTCTACTCTATATGTCATAGCTGGTCTAACCACTGTCCTGTAAAATTTGCTTTTCAATTTCGTTGGCATTCATCTATCACAAAACACTGTAGAAGTTAGTCTCCACTTCAGCCATCTAGCTTTTATCCTATGCTTAACATTTTCGTCAATCTCCCTATCCTTACTAATCATTGAGCCCAGATACTGAAAAGAATCTCTACGTGGTATCTCATGGATTTCAATTTTAACAATGATTTCAATACTTTGTATATGTCATTTGAAGTTGCAATCCATATATTCTGTCTTTGTATGACTTATTTTAAAGCTTCTAGATTCTAATGTCCCCCGCCATTTCTCAAGTTTTGCATTTACACAATCTCTTGATTTATTCATTAATACTATATCATCTGCAAACAATATACACTATGGTACTTCTTCTTGAATATGCGTAGTTAACTTATCCATAATCAATACAAAGAGGTAAGGGCTTAAGGCTGATCCCTGATGCAAACCAATAGTCATGGAGAATTCATCTGTTTCTTCATATGTGGTTCTCATATTTGTTACTGCTCCTTCACACATGTCTTTAAAAATTTCAATGTTAATCATTGGGGACATTTCTTTTTTTCAAAACCCACCAAATTAAATCCCTCGGTACCCTATCGTAGGCTTTTTTTAAATCGATAAAGTTCATATGTGATTTTTCCTCTTTGCTTGATATTTTTCCATTAATTGCCTAAGTGAAAAGATAGCTTCCATAGTTGACCTCTCTGTCATAAAATCATATGGATTTTCAATAATCTGGGTCTTCTGTCTAAGTCTTTGCTTCATTATTCTCTCCCATAACTTCATAGTATGGCTCATAAGTTTAATCCCTTGATAGTTGGTACAATTTTGTATATCTCTTTTATTTTTATATATAGGTACTACAATGCTTCTTTTTTATTCATCTTGCATTTTCTTAGTCACAAATATCTTATTTAAGAGTCTACATAACCAATTCACCCCAACCTCTCCTAAGCATTTTTATACCTTTATCGGAATATCATCTGAGCCTGTCACTTTTCCTATCTTCATTTGCTTCAATGTTTCCTTCACTTCTACCTCTCTAATTCTATAAAGAAAAGTATCACTGCTAATGAAGTATCCTCCTTAGTTCTTGTATCCCCCATATGTTCTTTATTTTCTTCATTTAAAAGTTTGCTAAAATATTCCTTCTACTTTTCTTTAATATCGTTGTCCTTCACCAGAAAATTTTTCTCATTGTCCTTGATACATTTGACATGATCTAAGCCCCTACTTTTATTTCTCTTATTTTTGCGAGCTTAAAAATATTCTTCTCTCCTTTTTTTGTTCCCAACCTATTATAAAGGTCATCGTTTGCTTTGGACTTTGCATTACTTATTATTTTCTTAGCTTCTTTCTTTGTCTTCTTATACAACTTAAAACTTTTCATACTCTTAGTACCATGCCAAACTTTGTAGCAATATCTTTTCTTTCGAATAACTTCCTGAACCTCCACACTCCACCACCAAGTTTCTTTATTAGCGTGTCTTTCCTTTTGATTCTCCAAGTACCTCCTTTGCAATGTTCCTAATGCAATTAACTATTTGATTCCACATTACTGTAGTTTTTTCTTTAAGATCCATTCTCCCTTCTCAATCATTTTGTCCATAAATATATTTACTCTTTCCCCTTTCAAATCTCTCCACTTTGTTTTAGTGCTCATTTTGTTTACTATGCTCTTTTTCTACTTCTAAAGGAAATATTTAAAACTACGAGTGTATGTTGCGTGGTCGAACTCTCTCCTGGGATAACCTTACAATCTTTACAAGCCAATCGGTCCTGTTTTCTAACTAAAAAAAAGTCTATCTGACTCATATTCCCACTATTATAGGTAATTAAATGCTCATCTCTTTTTTTAAAGTAAGTGTTGCTACTATAAGATCAAATCCTACTGTAAAATCCAATATAGTGTTTTCAAAATCATTCTTCTCTTCAAATCCTTGCCCTTCATGCACTCTTTCGTATCCTCTATTATCTCTTTTTATATACCTGTTTAAATTCCTTCTAAGGAAAATCTTATCACTATTTGGGATTTCTTGCAGTAAATCATCGATCTCTTCTTAAAATTGTCTTTTCACACTTTTCTCTAGTGCTACTTAGGGAGCATATGCACTGATTATATGGATTATGTCTTCCTCTAGCACTAGTTTAATTACTATAATTCTATCATCAAACCTCTTTACCCCTATAATTTTCTCTTTCAAGTCCTTATTTATAACTATACTTACTCCATTTCTTGTATTACTCTTTCCTGCATAAAAAAGCTTATACTCATTCATGAGCTCCTTAACTTTATTCTATTTTCACCTTGTCTCCTGTATACAAGCTACACTAATTCTTCTTCTTTTTATTACTTCGACCAACTCCATGCTCTTACATGTCAAGGTTCCTATATTCCAAGTAGCAAGTCTAATTTTTCTTTTCCTCCTCTTCTTCTCATGGACTAACTTCTTTAACCGCACTAGCCCAGGGTCATGCGGTAGCCCTTACATACTTTTCACTGCAATCGAATGATGCTGCAATGCATTCCTTAAAGCGGGGAACGCCCTAGCCTTATCGCGAAATATTGTTATCTCAAAATCCATATTTTGGTTGTAACAAAGTTTTACGCTAACTGTCAACCTACCTAATGCAACCCTCCTCTTTTACCCGGGCTTGGGACCAGTAGCAAAAATTGGCGGAGTTGGATAACAATTAAATACAATAAAAACTTTATTTACTTCAACGAAAATTAGGAACATTCACAAATATCTTCAAGGTGGACTTTCTTTGCTCTACTCTTGAATGAATGACTTACTGCTACTTAAAACGTGTGATATTCAGATTTTGGTTACTTTTTAAGTAGTCGTTAATTGTTTGACCAGTTTCTGCTGCTATGCATTTTTTAGATTGTGTGTAGGTGTTGTAGTTCTCCATCAAGTATTGCTTTTCTACTTTTGTTTATATTGTGGAGCATATGATTTCAAACACACTAATTCCTTGTCATGTGTCGTAACACAATTTAACAATTGATAATTTTTCTCCTGCGGTTTTATGTTAAAGACTTGGGAAGTAGTTCAGAATGTGACATATTAGGTTGTGAGATGATAGAGAACTTAGCCCAAAGAGAATATGAGCAGAGAAGTAGAATCATAAGGCCAACCCCAAATATGCAATGAGGCCTTGACAACGACGACAGTGAGAATCCAAAAATGTAAAAGTGGGCTGATTTAGGGGCTCTTTGTTTGTGGAGGGAAATCAGATCTTGGATTTCCCACCTTTGGCAGGAAATTTGGGTTGAGGATAATCAGCTGTATCCTTTAGAATTAGGATGGAAGCATGAAAAATCGACTAAAGTGTTGGAAAGATGAGATACATCTTTCAGCACTAGTCCAATTTTCTTGAAAAAAGATGTTCACATCAAATGTGTTTCACCATGTCCAAAGGAATAATTTTTTCCAAAAATGAAATATTCAGGACAGAAAAGGTAGATTATGAGAAATCGGAGATTTCTGTTCTTGCTAGCAAGCCGTCCTTCTGTTTTGGCCATTAAGTTGTGGATGCTGACATGGACTTCATGATTACTGGTTTATCATTTTTACATTCCTTTTTTTCAGGTGGTTATTTTGATTATAATTCCTGAATTGAGTGGTCCAGCACCATTGAATGAAAAGAACCTGTTAAGGTTTATTGTTCTATTCCAGTATGTGCCAAGGATTCTTCGTATCATTCCTTTATATAGAGAGGTGACGAGGTCTTCTGGCATAATTACAGAAACAGCATGGGCTGGAGCTGCTTTTAATCTTTTCCTTTATATGCTCGCGAGTCATGTAAGTTTGATTTTCTAAGTTGATTTACTTTTTTTTTTTTTTTTACTGAAATGAATTCCTCTATCGCTTACAAATTCAATATTTCTCTGTATGCATGAACTTTCCCTGAGATCTGCGGTTTTTTATAATTTGGAAGGTATTCTGAAGTTTTTGTAAACCCTCGAACATAAAGGTGTTGTTTTGTAGATGAAAGTATTTTTCCAATTGATTTGAAATCATTTTCCTAATGCTTAATGATGCTGAAAGATCAATGTCCCAAAAATTTAAGTGAATCCCATCTTTGTTCTCTGTTCCAATAGTATCCTACGCTTCAATTTGTCATTGAGTTCTGTCCATGTCTTTTATGTTGGTTTTGCTTTATTCATTTGCTCTTTGAATGATTTTAGTTTATATTAGCCAATGCACTGTGAAGGACCTTAAGACTTTTGTCTTGATAAATTTTGCATATGGTATCAGTGGTTGACACTTACTTTTGGACCTCATAACTTAGGTCAGTCGTCATGATCATTTAGGAATCAACATATTTATGAGTCTCTTACCAAAAAAATAGTTTCACTAATGACGCTGTCTGAGATCTTGGAAACATGTGATTTGCACAAGCACAATTCCATCCTACAAATGCTATCTTTGGAGGGTTCACTTCCTGTCACACCCCCAATTCCAGAAGAAATAGTTGGAATCCCGAAATTGGCAACACGACATCCAGAATCTCTAGTCCGTGGTGAGGACTAATTTAAACTTTTCCAACATTCACATAAAGATATTACAGCAGAAGCATTATACAGAGAAATCAGCGGCAGCTAACATAATATAGATCCATGGTATCAAGTCACATATCCCACATAGCACATCATAGTGTCAAGTCTATCTACAAGTTCAAGTTTTAAAAGCAAAACCCTATTTTAGTTACATTCCTAAATGCTGCAAAACAATACATGACAACTATATGATATTCTCTCAAACAGCCACGGTGATTCACGCTACATCACTGGTTCCCCACTCAAAGTCAGCCGTCGTAGGTGCCTTGAGGATCGCCTCTCTCTCTAGGACAAAGGTATCAGATCCACTACCTGTAGCACCAAGGCAACGCAAGTAAATCCAAAGGATATAGCAAGACAATGCACATAAAACACAGGATGTATGCATCAAATAGATTAGAGACAATAATCATGATCAATAGATTAATAATGATAGACAAACTAGGCAAGTTATGCAATGGAATAATGATAATCGTGAGTCATACGACTAAGCATCATACAACAGTCCATTCATCTAGCAATAAGGCACATCCACATAGGCTAGTTCCATGGCATGTTATGACACAGCCCTCCCATACTAACTTTGAGTTGCGGCAGGGAATTGCGTGGGATAACAAGCCCAGCCAAGTGCAAGACAACAATTGGTTCTGCGCGTCAACAGGTACCTAGTGGGCATACCTCCACCTCAAGCAAGAATCCAATCTATAGATGGCAAGATAACAGCTCCTACCAGTGTTTTTGAAGGCATGAGGAGCATTGAGGTTCCAAGGGTATCCTAGGGCTTAAGCACAAGGCGCAAGGCAAGGCGCAGGCTTCATTGAAGTAAGGCGCACATTATATATAAAAAAAATAGATATTTTCTCATAGATAAATGATTTAAAATTAACAATGGCAAAGTGAAATTAATTCACAAATTATAACAAAAGAAAGGCATAAATATTAGAGAAGATTTTGAAATTAACATTGCCATCCTGGGTCCTGTTTATTACTACCTTCGGTTGACATCTATATAATATATACAATTGAGAATATATATATATAAACAGCAAGCATACAAATTGCGAAAGGGATAAACAATTAATCCAGCCCAGTAGACATATTTTGATACCAAAAACGCAATAATCAACATTGCGGTCAGTATGCACAAACAAAGTAAGAAGAACAGAGAATGCATTATCAACACCAAATGAGGAAAAACAGAACAAAAATGCAGATAGCAGCAGGCGGAAAAAAACATGAAAGAAAAATGCTGCAGAAAAAACAAATGCAGCAGTAAAAAGGGAAAAAAAAAACAGAGGCAAAAGAAAAAGTAGCAATAGCTAGAGATGAGAGAAGAAAGGGGGAAAAAAAAAACAAAACAGCAGCAAACGGCGATCCTCTTCTTATTGTGTTTTTCTTTTTTTCCTCCTCCTTTGCCAGAAGTGATGGATCCTCTTGTGAGCTTCTTCTTCTTGTGAGAAACGGCGATCCTCTTCTTTTTTTTCCAAGAGATTAGGGCTTTTGCCTTCTAACTTTATTACTTTACAGATTTTACATTTACGCCCTTCCTCCTTTTTTTTTAATTCTAATTTCAAGACTTATGCAACTTAAACAAGCCCACGCCTGAAGTGCCTCTCGCTTGATCCCCAGGTGCGCACCTTGTGCACTTAAGCCTTGCCGTAGTGAAATTGCCTCAACTCACATGAGTTGAGGCGCAACACCTGCGCCTCACTGCGTTTGGTGCCTAGGTGCGCTTTTTAAAGCACCGGCTCGTACCATAGATGATCAATTCAAGGCTAAGCTAAGCAGCCAAGTGGTGTAATGCCAAGACTCAAGGATCACAAGACAATGTCCAACTAGGTTCTTTTGTGAATAAGATTCTCAATCAAGATGAGGGAACTACTTCAATATAGCCAATCAATATCAAGATCCAATAAGACAATCCAAGTCCAGTTCCAAGACGTCAACACTATACAAATTAATTCAAGAGGTAGTTCTTTCATTCAAGGCCACTGAATAGCCAACCTAGCTCAAGACAAGGGTGTACCAGATATCCATCCATGTCTAGGTAGCCCTATGATCATCATCATTTATCCATAATAAAGGTCTCGAGTGAGATCAAAGGTTACAATGCAATGTATAATTCAAGTGAATTAAAGAAATCAAGGAACAAATATAAGTATACAATCAAATCCTAGGTCAAAAGGGTTGCCCATCAGGTATAGGTACCAAATTCCATCAATACAATGGATACCTATGGTATTAGGTGTTAAGTGTGTAACACCTGGTGCTTTTATAGTCAATGACACCCGAAGATCCCTAAATCACCATAGTAATGGACAACTTAGCCTCCCATACCTTATTTTAACAACCTAATGAGTGAATGCTACATACCTTATTTTAACAACCTAATGAGTAAATGCTAAGCTCCACCATTTACCAATCCCATATTATCCTTTTGTGGGCCATTAGATAGGTTGAATTAGGTCAAAGAGGCAAAAGATACAAATTCTGCAGGTTAAAGAACCTAGGTATTATAGTGAACTGAAATCCTGTTCTGGCCTGTATGACACCGCGGTTGCTCTACAATTGGCTCACGGTTACCTATAGCCGACCCTGCGGCTAATTGTGAGCTGACCGTTGTACAAACCTAAAATTTAACGAAGTTTTGGAATTGTAACCAGCTATGTTGATGGTCACCTTGTGGTTGGCTCACGGTCGACCGCGAGTGACCCCACAGTTAACCGCAAGCTAATCTCTATACATTTATGAATATTTATACAATTCTTGAAAGTTGACCGTAATGAGCCCAAAATATACTGTAGTCAGCCTTGCAGCTAATTGTAGGCTTCCCATGAATAACTATAAGCTAACCGCTATGTTTTGAATTGAAAAATACACATCTATGGAATTGTAAGCGTGACCCCTTTTTGGTGAACTTGCTGGAGTCCTCGTCGATCGTCGTGATTCTCACGGTCGACGGTGGAGTTCCAAATTTCAACTCCATGATCTCCAAACAATTGCAGATTGTTCCAATTTCAATCCAGACACCTAAATTACACATGCTCCACCTAATCGACCATATTTCCATCATTAATTACCTAGATCTAGGGCTCATCATCATCAAATGGGGTTTCCAGGCATATATAAGGTGTCAACTTGGAAAAGAGCATAGGTTGAATGGTTTCCTTGAGAAATTGATAGAAATCAACATAAATCATCGAAGACTCATGAAGAACACACATGCACGCTGTGAATTGTTTGAATTGACTTGCCTTGATCCCAAGCTATGGAAATCCTCCCCAAACAAGCCCTCCAATCCAAGAAAATTCAAAAGTCTAGAATTCTCCCAAAACCTCAAGATCAGCTACTCCTTCACGCTACACCTATATTCCCAACGGAGAAACTTGCATCAAAACCAGAATTCAACAAAAGAAACCCTATAGGGAGCTAGAAAGGGGATTAGGTATGAAACTCACCTCAAATGGAAGAGAAGAGAGAGATTTAGATGCTGGAGCTTGTAGATCCAAGAGAGATGGATGGAATTCTTGGAATTGCAATGATTTTTTTATGGAGATTCTCTTGTTTGGCTTGATCAAAACCCTAGCATCTAGTGCAGAGAGAGAGAGAGAGAGAGAGAGAGTTATGAAATGAGAAGAGGGAAACGTTGTTTGATGAGCTGGGATTAGTTATAAGGGTTGGGTTACAAAGGAAATGCCCTCACTTAATTTGTATTACAATGAAGGGTCATCAAGGGTATTTTGGGAAAACTAAAAGAAAAGCATAGTCTCCCCTAGGACCCTAGAGTCTAAGGAAATTACAAGCAAGGCCCTACTCCACACTCTCTTCTAAATTAAAAAACACCCCCTAACTAATCTAAAATTACAAATAACACCCCTAGACAACCAAAACGAACCCAAAACCACTAGAAACTCTACCAAACACCACTCTACACTGTTGAACCACTTCAAAAACTATATGAATACACTACACTGTTGAACCAGTTCTAAAACTATATGAACACACATAATAAATATAAGTAAAACTGGAAAAAGGGTGAGACCTTACATTCCTTTCCTCTTTAGAACATTTGGTCCTTAAATGTAAGAAACATATCTCAGGTAGTAGATGTGGATATTGCTTCAACATTTGGTCTCTAAGTTCTCACTTAGCTTCTTCCTGGCTATGGTGTTCCCATTACACTGGGGTTTAAACCCGGACTCGGGACCCGACTCGCCCAGGGCCAAGTCCTAGTCTACTCGGGTGGGACTCAGGCAAGTCCCTTTTCTGTGCTAAAAAAAAACAGAAGTAGAAGAAGAAGAAGAAAGTAGATGAAAAAGCAGCAGCTACATCCTACAAGGCAGCATGCAGTCGAAGGCACAGCAGCAGGCATAGCAGGAGGCATGGTAGGCATGCAGCAACACAGCAGCAGGCCTGGTGGGAGGCATAGCAGTTGGCATGGTAGGCATGCAGCAGCAGTACATCAGCAATACACAGCATGCAGTAGTACAACAGCAGTCAGTCAACAGGTCAGATTTTTTTTTTAATTCTTTTTCATTGATTTCTTCTCTCTCTCTCTCTCTCTCTCTCTCTCTCTCTCTCTCTCCCCCCCTGTGCTGGAAACAGGCCACCTTTTTCATTTTCTCTTTTTATCTTTTCCTCTAGCCCTTCCTTTTTCCTTTTTTTTTCTTTTTTCTTTTCCTCAATGATGCAAGCCAAATCTATGACGACTCAGCCGACTCGGCAGAGTTACATCATTCCGATACTGAGTCAGGGTGGCCCAACTCGGTATGTACCGAGTCCGAGTCAACCAATTTTTTAAACCATGCATTGTATCTTGACCCACCGACTTGTCCTTGTCCGTAAGACTCGCTCTTTGGAGTCGATGATGGCGATCTACTTCTCCTTGTAGGTCGTGTCCGCTAGTATGCCCGATGGCTCATAGTGAACAACTTTAACATCGACATGTGAAACATATTGTGAACTCCCGATAGCACTGATGCCAACATCCATTGAGGGAAGAGGGGAGCAATTAAGTAGCTGACAAAGGATAAAAGGATTGCTGGACCGAATTGTCTAATCCTTGGGGTCGACTTGGCATTCTTTATATAGGGACTGAATTGTCTGATCCTCAGGATCAAATTGGCATTCTTTATATAGCACAAGTTGATGTTTGGATGTCATATGAGGAAGCTCAATAACATTTCGTCACAAGACCTTTTGTGAAGATATCAACACCGATTGATGTTTGGATGACAAATGAGGAAGCTCAATAACATTTCGTTTGTACTCATCTCTAATGAAATGACAAACAACCTCAATATGTTTGGTTCTCTCATGGAAAACTAGATTTTTTGTAATCTAGATGGCACTAGTATTATCAGCAAAGAGAGTAGTAGCAGCATCTATTAGAAAACCAAGATCAAAATGTAAACCTCAAAGCCAAAGAATCTCAGAATGAGCAGCAAACATAGCCCGATATTCAGCTTCGGTGGAAGATATCGAAACTTTATCTTGTTTTTTACATTTCTAAGAGATCAAGCTATTACCTAAAAACATGCACCATCCAGTAGTAGATCTTCGTGTATCTGGACAGCCAACCCAATTGGGAGTATAAAGAAGATATCGGATTATTTGTTTGACCGCATCTAAATGAAGATGCCGAGGATTAGACATGAATTGGCTCAACAAATTAACTACATAGGATATATGTGGACGAGTGATTGTAAAGTAAATCAAGCTGCCGACTAGTTTACGATATAAAGAGGGATAAAAAATAGGATCACCCTCGTCTTGACAAAGCTTGACATTAACCTTAATATGTGTGTCAACTGGATTGGAATGTTGCAAATCGGCCATTTTGATAAAAGCCGTCATGTACTTGTGCTGATTGAGAACAATTCCTTTTATGGATTGATGAACCTCCAAACTTAAAAAATATGTCAATGGGCCAAGATCTTTCATGTGGAAAGATTTATGAAGAAAGCTTTGTATTTGACCAATCATGTTAGCATTTATACCAGTGATTATAATGTCATCAACATATACTAGTAGAACAGTGAGTCCTGTGGAAGCATGGTGTTAACAATGAGGGGTCATAAGGACTTGATAGAAAATCCATTTAAAGGAGTGCATCTTGAAATTTCTCAAACCATGCACAAGGTGCCTATTTTAGACCATAGAATTGCGAAGTTTGGCAATCATGCCCTTTGAGGATTGTGCAACCCCCTAAGGAAGATGCATATAGACCTTTTCCTTGAGATCTTCATGAAGGAAAGCATTCTTAACATCCATCTAGTAGAAAGGCCAGGACTTTGAGGCAGCGATTGTAATGATAATCTGAACGGTTGTCATTTTGGAAACTGGAGCAGACGTTTTATCGTAATCAATCCCATATTCTTAGCGATTTCCAAGAGCAACAAGGCTGGCCTTATATCGGTCGAGCAAACCATCTAGCTTAAGTTTAAGTGAACAGATCCATTTGCAGCCAATAGGTTTAATAGAAGCTGGACATGGGACAATGTCCCAAGTATGATTCTTTTTTAAAGCATCCAACTCAGTTTGCATGGCTTGCTACCAACATTCATACATAGTTGCCTGGGAATATGAATTTGGCATAGAAGTGGTGGAGATAGTGGCCATCAAGGAAGTGTGAGAGAAGCTGTACCGGTCTTACGGCTTGGAAATACAATTGGAACGTCTCAGTACGAAACTTCTAAGTGGACTAGATGAAGGAGGGAGATCGTGAGGGGAATCTCTTATTACCGTCTTATTACTCCTTCTGTGATGGATAGAGTTAGGATTAAACTTAAAAAATGTATATCCATCCGATAAACCAGGAAGAGACACAGTGGAAGTTGAAGGTCAAGTGTCAACGTTTTGCTAAAAAAAAATATTGGTTGTCAAAAAAGACAAGATTCTGAGAAACACGAATTTTTTTGAGTTGAGGATCATAACACAGAGAACCCTTTTGCTGTGACACATAGCCGAGAAATGCGCATTTTGCTGATTGAGCAGTGAGTTTATTATGCTCAGAAGGCGGTAAGGGGACAAAACATAACGAACCAAAAACATGAAGATTATCATATGATGGATGAGTTTGAACTAAACGAAAGTATGGAGTTTGGGATGCTATAGCAGAAGAAGGCTGCCTATTAATGAGATTGACTACATTTGATACAGCTTCTATCCAAAAACGGGGCAGGACAAAAGACTGAAGTACAAGAGAGTGAGTTACATCTAGTAGATGTCTATTCTTCCATTCTGCGACCCCGTTTTGTTAAAGGGTGTATGGACATGATTTTTGTGAGACGATCCCCTTTTCTTTTAAAAATTGTTAGAACTCGCCAGAAATGTACCCCCCCCCCCCCCCCCCCCCCCCCCCCCCCCCGCGAATGTAAAGTCTTTATGCAAGTTGAGAAGTGATTTTCAACGTAGGCTAAAAATATTTTGAAGACATTGAAGAATTGAAGACATCAGATTTTGA
This sequence comes from Sextonia rubra, assembly GCA_037013555.1. NCBI lineage: Eukaryota > Viridiplantae > Streptophyta > Magnoliopsida > Laurales > Lauraceae > Sextonia > Sextonia rubra. The sequence goes on along the minus strand of JASUAD010000013.1, from coordinate 15,790,952 downwards.
GTGCAAAAAATACAACCATGTAAATTTACTGTAGTCATCAATCAATGTCAAAATATTAATAATTTGCATGAGAGAGATAAGGGGCAATTCCTGAGACATCACCGTGCACTATTTCAAAACAACTAGAGCTACTAGAAGTTGATATGGGGAAGGGAAGAGTCTTGTTTTTCCCCATTTTACATGCATCACATTCAATTGAAACACACTGAGATGAACCAATATTTTTATCTAGCAAACTGGAATTAAACAAGATGGACATATTTATGAAATTTGGATGACCAAGTTTATTGTGCCACAAGTGACAAATGTCCTTAGCAGAAAAAAAGAAGTAAATCATTTGTTATTTTATTCCTAACAAAAGCAGATAGATCCAGTGGAAATAATCGGCCCCATTTAGGCCCCCTTGCGATCTCTTCCCTGTCATCTAGTCTTGCATAACACAGCCAGCAGAAGAGAAGGCAATGTTACAATTGTTCTCAACAAATTGTCCTATTGACAATAGATTTGAGGTCAAACTAGGGCACAAATAAACATTGTTCAAAGGTATGGACCTAGGGATATCACCAATGGCAGTTATAGGAATTTTGCCTCCGTTATCGGTTTGAATTTTAAGACCACCATTATATTTTCTCAAATTTGAGAGGTGAGTAGTGGAAGGCGTCATATGATTTGACGCCCTTGAGTCAAGGTACCAAATTGAAGAACAAGGTTTAGACTGAAGAACAAGGCTTAGTGTTACCTGAGATGCCCATAGTGGAAAGTGCATTAACAATCATATGTCAAACTATTTCAAGGGTGAGAGAGGATGAGGAACCAGCCTAAGAAGCGGATGCAGCTGCAGCAGTGGAGTTGGATGGCATAGAAGCAGCAACATATGCTTAAGGCCGAGGCGGGCGTGTGCGACATTCGGAAATAATATGACCACCCATCTTGCAGTAATTATAGACTTTTTGTTTGCACTGTGGAGCAAGGTCTCCATACTTCTTGCAGCACTAACACTATACTTTGCTCATGTCATGAGGGAGAGGATGAGTCTGAGGCTTTCCTTTTGCAGTAAAGGCAACAATTGATTCTCAGTTCCTTTTTCTTCGAGATGCGCTTTTGTCTATAGACGTTCCTTACGAAGAAGCTCATTCAGGCAATCATCTAATGAGGGTAATGGCTTACGACTCATCAAGGACGATCAAATATTTTCGTATTCAAGTCGCAATTTCATAAGAAATTGATCATGATGATTGGAGGCTTGTAGTTCTTGAAGTTCAAGAAGAACAGCATCAATAACATGAGCATATTTAATAGCATCATGTTCAGCCCATCGATTCTGAAATCCAAAATAGTAGTCTTAGATGGACACATTTCCTCGATTATAATTACCAATTTCACATTTAAGATGATATTGTCTAGCAGAATTTTCTTGATGATAAACTTTCTTCTGTTAGTCCCCCATCCCTTTGGCAGTCCAAGATGGTCTGAGGTTCAAAATTAGGTGAGGCTCAACAGATCCAAGCAATCATGTTTTTACCTTAGCATCTTTGGTGTTCTGAGTGGCAATCTTCTTCTCATCATCTGATGGCTGGGTGTCAGTTCCAGAGACATGTCCCCATAACTCTTTTGGCCCAAGATACAGTGGGAATTGGAAAGTCCAGGTGGTGTAGTTTTTTCCAGTAAAATGAACAAGACTAATCTCATGTTTTTCCATTGCAACAATGTGAATAGTATAGGAAAAGAAAACAAAATCACCCAAGCACCACTTACAGGTATTGCCATGAATCAAATCTCACAGAGAGTATGAGATCCTACGTGTTTTATGAAAAAAAAAAAAAATAGAGAAGTGTAACAGAAAACCTGCTCCAGAAGAATGTTGCGGACTGATAAAACCTCAAATTGGAACATATCACTCTAAAAAATGCAACTGGATAGCAAAAACGGCAACAAAAGAGGCCCAGACAACCTTGAATTTGGTACTGGGATAGGCACATGGGCCCTACTTCCTGATCAGTTTTTAGATCAGATATTGCTATGATATAGAGACTCAAATGATCGAACTTCTGTAACAAAAATTTCAAAAAAACAGTTTGAATCCACTATATTGAACGGTCTTGATGAAGACAATCCAAGAAAAGGGACGAATCACAAGAATGGTCAGGTGATCTACCTTTGATTTGCAAAAAATTCTGGAAAAATCACCAGATTGCTTAGACTAAATACGTGACCAGAACTAGGATGATTCCTAAGGTTGTCTTGAATGATCTAAGGTGAGCCACAATTGATCACAGCAGCCTATCGACCACTTGAATTGGATCGGAGATGATCAGCTGACCTCCGATGAGAAAAGAAACTCTGGAACAGTCTTCAAAAACTCCAAAAATTAGACAACCATGGCTGGGAATAGCTTTGATACCATGACAAAGATTGAAGAATAACAACGGTTGTTGGATTGAATTGTCTGATCCTTGGGATCGACTTGGCATTCTTTATATCGGGACTGAAAGCCGAAACAAGATACAAATCAAATCCTTAATTTGATACAATTAAGCCCTTAATTTGGGCAAAAGAATAAAATCAAATCTAAATATTCTAGCTAGTTTCCTAAATAGAACACAGAAATTAATTTGCAGTTAATATACACAAAAGTGGATTTGACCACGTGATTATGAACTAATTTTAGTGGGCCTGGCCACTGTTGACAGTAGCAATCCCTGAACATGTTCGAAATCTGATCACGAGGCCATGAACAATTGAACTAAATAGGTTTTGTTCTAATAGGTGTCCGAGGTCACTAAATCAGTTGCACAAATAGACACTGGTTCCATGAGAGCTAGTTAATACCAAAGTGTTGTCATTTAGATGTAAAAATCATGAATGGTCTCACTTCCTTAGGATTAATGACAGATCATACTCCAAATCAAGGAATCCTAGGCGATTGCTTATCTAGGGACCAAATTAAAACCAAAACTAACAGAAATTCAAGATATTTGACAAATTTAAAGAAAAACTGTGCAGTAAAGAGTTCGATGAGAAGATCAACCAAAAGTCTTACCTCTGTTTGCTAGAAAATTCTGAAATAATCTCTATAGATCCTTATAATAAGAGACTAATCTGGGTGTATGATATTGTCTTCAATAGAGCTTTAACGAGTTCCTTCTCGTCATCAATCAACAATGCTGAATAGTGAGATTTTCGATCTTCTCAGTCGTCAGCCATGAGAAGTAAAATAAAGCAACTAAATACAGTCCTTTGTGGCTATGATACCATGAAAGATATCTATAGATTCAACAGAAATGAGAAGATTGAAAAGCAACCATGGATTGTTCTTTTTCTTGTAGGTCAATCAAATCCAATCTAGGGCAATTACAAGAAATAGGATCTAATCCTAAAGAACAAAATTGGAATGTATACTTAGCAACAATAAGTGGGAATAATCTACAACTAACTGGCACAGTCCATTTTGGACTATCTTGACCCATTGGGTTGGGCTTGACTTGTCTTGACATATCTAATTGGTTAAAATTGCCCAACTTTCAGGTCCTGGAACCAGGGGTTAAAAATGTCACAGTAATCCCCATTTTGTGCTTACATCTTGGTCATGGATAGAACTTTTTCATTCCCCTAACCACACTCCACACCCCACTTCCCCCACCCTCCCCACCTCCCGCCCCACTCCACACCCCTTCCCCCAACCCAGTAACCCACACTCAATGAGCTCCACAGTATAAACCATGATTTGCTCCAAAATGGCTTTGATGTTCGTGAAAATCCTGTGTACACACTATGACTTCAATTGGATATTCTCCTTATTAAATTTCATTGCAAAAACCCGAAGGGCTTTGTCATCACTTGATGCTGACTAGGCCGTGAGGCCCATCAAGGGTTCAGCCAATAGGAGGGATAAGCCTATGGGCAGAACCAGCCTACCACATGCATGGGATGTCCCATTTGTTTGGGAACCCAAGTCATTCTAGGACTGTTATATTTTGTGTAGTTATTATCAAGAGTTGCTAACCATTGCAACCAAAATACCTAGGCGTTAGAGTTGTAGCAAACAATATTCTTAACACCTCTCAGGCGGGAAACCACTTGGACTCTAAACACGCGCCCATCATAGAGTGGCATGGGGCTTGCTCTGCACATCTACACCCGCAAAATAATTCCAAGGACATGAGATTGTGAATTTGAATCTGGGACCTATGGTAGCTTTGGTGTCATGTCAAGAGTTGCTAACCATTGCAACCAAAATACCTAGGTGTTAGAGTCACAGCAAACAATGTTCTTAAGTTAGGAATGGCAAGAAACTTTAGTTTTTCACTGTTATTAGATTTGGTTTTGTCCCATTTTTAAAAGGATTAGAGTTTCTTTCTCACATTTCCTCCACCGTATGTCATGACTCATGAATTGGCATGTGCTTGTCCCAGTGTTGGAAAGGAAGTTGGCTTTGGGCTGTCAAGTCAGCCATGGAAAGCCCTCTAAGCCCTCCAAGCCAAATTTCAAATTGGTTACACTGGTTAGAGGGATATGATTACCACCAATGATTAGGAGAGTGTCTAATTTCATGGGTTCTTCTATTAGACTTTAAAAGCAAGGACAATGGACTAGAGAAAGAGATTCAACTATTATTATTTTGAATATTTCCAGCTGAAGAACTTGTGGGTGAGGGCTGCTAGAAACTAGGGTTCATCTCCTTCTCCTGAGCATGAGAAGGGGCCCTGGACTACCTTTTTCTCATATTATTCTCACGGTGATTATCTCCTATATGCTGTTGCTAGTACAGGGCAGTGCCAAAACCATTCTTTAGATTCTACGATTTGTAACTCATCACTTCAGGCCATCTGCAACTCATGAGACCACCCATATCTATACTCTAACCTGATTTTGTTGGCAGTAATTGCACTTTCTACTCCATCAAGCATTTTATAATCTGCTGCTGAGTGCTGACACATTAGGTGGGTTGTTTCCTGTCAATTTAAATTCAGATTTCTAATCAAGAGAAAATTAGAATCATACTTATGTGCAGTAGAATCATTTTGAAGGCATCAAGAGAAAATTAGAATCATATTTTTGTGTATTAGAAACATTTTGAGGGCCTCTCTTTGTAGAGGTGACTGGTTGTTCTTTGTTAATGAGATTGTATTATATATTAGTGGTGGTTGTTGTATGACCAAACTTAAGGAGAATGTTACTAGAACTGCAGGAGTGATAGATTTAGTGCTAAGAAGCAGCTGTGGGATTTTCGAGTTGGTTAATATGAAAACCTTTACCTGCTGCACCCTCTTTGTGGTAGACAGGGGATTCCATAAACCATTACGGTGGACAGAAACCTGTTTACCCCTCGCATAAACTTGATCTGAGAACTGCTCCACTGAAGGTCCCCTTTATTGTGATGCTAGTTCCAAGGAAGGCACCGCTGCACGTTTTTGATTTCATCCCAAACTTGATTGGGACTGTTGTCTGAATTCTAGTTCCTTGGTTGCTTGTCTTTGAAGTTGATTATTTTGAATTCTTGTTGTGCATTTTTATTCGGTAAGATAGAAGAGATTGCAGTCATGTTGATCTGCTTATTATAATATTATTAGATACTTTTCAGAAAATAAAAAAATTATTGGATGACTAAGAGAGGATTGCAGTCTTATTTAGCTGCTTATTATCATATTATTAGACAGTTTTCAGAAAATAACTCTATTATTGGTTGACTAATTATGGTTGGAGTTTGTTCGAGGTTGTTTTCGAAGGGAGGTAATCACATTTTTAGACTGATTTTGAGCTGAAAACAACTGGGGCCCATTTCAAGGGCTCATATTTAGACCCCTTGCCTGCATCATCACTTATTTCTGATCTTTGTAATCTGATGACTTGGAGTCTTTCCAGGTAATTGGAGCCATTTGGTACTTACTTTCAATTGAACGACTAGATACGTGCTGGCGAGATGCTTGTAAGGCTCCAGGGTGCTTGATTCCTTCCTTATACTGTAAAAGAAATGTAACAGAAACGAATGATTTTCTGGTCACATCTTGCCCTATAAACCCTGACAACGCTACAGTTTTTGATTTTGGAATGTACCTTTCTGCTCTTAAATTTGAAGTTGTGCAATCAAGAGATTTTCCACAGAAGTTCTTTTACTGTTTTTGGTGGGGACTGCAGAATCTAAGGTTCGTACATACAAAGGTCCTCTTGCTTCCAATCTAATATAAACTGTTTAGCCGTGTGTTTGGGGAAGCATGTGAACTTAATCCTTGGTTTGTTTGTTTCTGTGTGGGTGTGTGTGGACTTAAACTGCTTGAATTTATTTTTAAATAAATGTTTACTGCTTGGTATTTGTTCTCCTTTCTTTGGAAAGTATATTAACTTATGACTCCTTCGATCATTCATCTTCTTATATTGCTCAGGAAGAGTGCACAATATGCATGTATGTGACCTGGGACCCCTTGTTTTTTTTTTTTGGGTCTTCACTTGTTTTCCCAGGCGTGCATGACATGCGGCTTTAACTTATAAATATTAGCGAATTCCAAAATCTGTTTGTGTAGTAGTCTCCATTCCTGTCAATACATACTGGTCACCACATGAAATGTTGGTGTTCGTATATGTGCTCCATACATATTCTAAACCGATAGCCACATCTACAATATCCAATTTACATATAAGAAATGTAAAAACTAGTCTTTCAACTTGATTCTAAACGTGCACGACTTCATCCCATTTAGGGTTACTCAGATAGTCAGATGCATTAATTGATACCTCCAAGATATGCTGTATGTATCAGTGCTTTCCAATAAAGTGACCAAAATCGTCATTTAACAGCATGTGAAAGTTGATCTTGTGTTTTGTCGCTCGCACTAACACTCGCATACACACCTGCATTATATCCATTCTACAATGAAGTTAAAAACTACCTCTATGACTACGTGAAGTAACCTCGTAGATGTCAGGACACTATTCTAGATTATCGAATAGCTAGGTTTTGGAAATTTTAATTGAAAATGTATTCACATGTCCTCTAGCTTGGGTTTTTTTATGTTTGTGACTTCACATTATGTTAAGGTTTTAAAACTCAGGGGCTGGTGGTGGGTGGTGCTACTTAATTGACCCCTAGTCGCAGCCTTATTATTTACTTTCTTTCTTGTTGGATTAATTAGTACCATGCCATTTATGAACAACTTGCACCATGGGTCTCCATCATGACTTTTATCGTGAAGTATTCCTAGTCAGCCACCCCCCAAGTCACACACTTATTGTTTTCTTGATTTCTTGTTTGATTAATTTGTACTGCACCATTTAAAAACAACAGACATCATGGATCTCCATCATCGATGCCGGTTAAGACTTAAGTGATCCATAATGGAGGGCAAATAAACAAGGGCTCAAAGTGGATCCTTTGTGCAAAGTAATTCCCACCAAATTAATTTCCCCATTATCACCATTTTCTGCTTCTCTCTGAACTTTTCATGAGTTATTTTTAGAAGAAAATGGCTAATAGATCAGATCTACTTGGCATGAGTCCAAACCATTTCTCTTAAATACTAGATTCATGTTGTATACTATTGTTCCTTTTGGTGCTTCATTTTTGGACTCATATATTTAATCACTGTGTGGTAATGGAAATGTCGCTGTACAACCCAATGTTTGAACTTTTTATTTATTAATGTTTGGTGGGCATCAAGAAAAGTGGAGTGAAATGTTGTTTTCACTTCAAAATGAATACCATCCCCTCTAATGATATATCCTAACGTTTCATTTAAGTAGAGGTGGGCCCCACCATCTGATTGAGCACATGATGGAAATGTGGTTGACTCCTTGTCAAGAACTAGAAAACTGGCCTGGGACTCCATCATGGGTCCTACTTGGAGGTAATTTGAATCGTTCAAGATAAACCACATACTAACTAAGGGTATACGCTAAATTTTCATATCAATAGGAAGGAGGCCCACCATTTGATTGAGTACATGATTGGTTGTGCTTGGATAATATCATACAGAAAATGCAGTTTTACAAAAAATGAAAATAAAGTCACTTTTCCTTTACCACTACTATCTAAACGCCTTAGTCATTTAACCAAAAGGTCAACTCTACTTTTAAACCACAACTAATTTCCAATGATGTGACATTTAACTTCCTCCTACTTTACAAGTAAATTTACCAAATGGCTCCTAATGTAATTGCCACACCTTTTCTTTATTCTTCTGGCGTTATTTTTATAAACAAAATTTTGTTGAATGATCTGGTTAACTAATTTTTTTGCTAATCAAAATAGATTGAAGATAGTAAGACATTTATTTACCAAATGGACCAGGAAAGATAAGAAGGTTTCTTCTGCAAATTAAAATTTTACAACTTTTAATTTGAATTTTTATTTCATTATTTATTAAGAGAAGAATAGGATTAGAATGAGCACTTTCTAGAGCATTTTGGGTTTGCATTAGTAGGTGATAAAATAAGAGAAACTTGCTTAAGATGGTTTGGACATGTCCCACAGAGGCCAACAAGGGCGTTAGTGAGGAAAAGCCTTTCTATCCAGGATGATGGCCTACCAAGGGGGAAGGGGTAGGCTGAAGCATACATAGTTCAAAATACTACGTAGCAGTTGCATTATCGGCTGTAGTGGTTGAGGCCGCTACGCTATTTTGAAAATAGCGGCACTACAGTTTAAAACCTAGTAGTGCTAAGCAGTTTTAATTTTAAACATTATTTTGGTTGTTATACAAGATTTAAATTTTTTTGACCACTTAAAGAATTCATACCACTATGTGTTTGAAGAAGTAGTAAGGTTGGATCTAAAGAAGTGCAACCTATTTGAGGAAAATGGTATTCATCTAGCTGACCCCAACATAGTTGGGACATGGCTTTGATGATGATGATGATTTACTAAGAGTAATTTCACTATTTAGGAAGAGGGGTGCATGTTAGTTAATTGCCTGTTTGTGATGCCTACAATTGATTTATGAATGGTATAAACCATTGAGTTGCTAATACAAGATCACACTATTGGAGTTTAGAACATGGAAATGATATGATTTTCTCGAATTCTTCATTCCATATTGGAGCTAATGTTTTCTGATTTGTTTGCATGTATTGGTACTTCCTTTCTTTCTTTTTCTTTTTCTTTTTTTTTTTTTTTCATTTTGTGTGTGTGTGTGTGTGTGCGCGTTAACAGTAAGTTGTCTTAGTGGTTTATTTTAGAGGTCCTTGCATTCATATAGAAGTTTACAGTGCATCATAATTTATTGCTTTTAGTGAATGTCTGACAACCACTACTACTATTTTGCAGTTCTCTTGGCCAAAATCTGGGTACAAGTACTTATGTTGGGGAGATTTTGTTCGCGGTGTTCATTTCCATATGTGGCTTGGTCTTATTTTCACTTCTCATTGGCAATATGCAGGTTGATACTGAATCATCATCATTCTGGACCCTAGATTAATATGTCCTTGTTGGAAATTTATGCTGAGTTAAAATTAACTGTGCTTGTTTTTAAGAACAGGGAAGTATTTACTGTGGTTTGAAAACTTGGAAAATCAACTCAACTTGAGCAGATAGTCAGCTCAAACAAAAATTGATTTCGTGAATAATAAACTGGGACGGACCTGATTTTTGTCTTTATCAAAATAAACTACATGGTATTTCACATCAAGTCAAGTAGAATTCAGTTGAGCTGTGGTTGATCAGTTCATCCCAACTAAAAATCTTGGAAACGTGAATTTGAAATGCAATGTACCTCCTCAGTAATCATAAAATGACAAAATACCCAAGTAGTAAACTCTTGGGTCATAGTAGTAGCTGCAGTATCAATTATGGTTTATAAAAATGGCACTATGTTTTGTTTTCTATTGCTTGTGATTCTGATATAATTTAAAGATGGTTGTAAGTATATTTAGCCATTCATTAGGCTGGGCCCATAGCGATCATGCCCTAGCTTAATATCATGCTTGCCAACTCATGAGGTGCACTAGAGGATTTTGCTAAATTTGGACTGTGGTTCAAAAACAGCAAAATGGCAGTATGGGATGGCACATCAATCAGCCTGAAAAGCAATATGTATGGGAGATGCATAACTCTTGTTGGTTTAGCTGTCCATAGAAGTGTTTCTTTTCTTTTAAAAAATTGAAAACATTAAGAAGTTGGGAATATTGTAGAACATTGGATTTATCCCATTATCATTTCTATTGTGTTTCGGATTACTGCATAGTATGAGTATGTTTTGGATACCAAAATCATCTGAGGTAGTCTGCCAATGTTTTGATCCTAAACAGTTGAGATTGCATCTGCTAAAAGTCATACAGCTAAAGTTTGTTAAATGTAATTAATGTGCTATTCCTTTTATTCATGAACATAGTAACAACTCATACCGCATAAAACAGAAGTATGAAAATTTTCCAAGTACAGTTACAAAAATTGAAATAAATTAAACAAGAAGATGATGTGGAAATGAGAAGCAGGCAAACAGAGTTTTTGCTAATTAATGAACTCTAAATAGAAAGGTTGAGGATTAAAATATTAGACATAATACCTAAGAAAGAAAGTAGTTGAAAATATCAATTTTGAGGTCAGATGCAGATATCAGTGCATATAAACATATCAGATACCAGAGTACAATCAAAGTGCAGATGTCTGACAATTGGGGCTTGTAATTCTATGTTTCAATGGTCAAATCTCTAAAGAAACAGTCCATGTATGCTCTCCCCTAAAAAGTCACAGAAATTAAATAGGAAAAAAAGTTAATTTTTCCTTTTGTGTTGGGTGTACTGGCGTGCGATGGTTTGTATCAGTCTCATCAGCCTATACTCGTGCACTCCCCATTGGCTAATGGCATTGCCGATTTGTTGGCTAAGAAAGGGGTGGAACGCTCCCATCGATTTGTTGCTTTTTCTAGTTGTTTTTTAGTTCTTCCTTTGTTGTAACTATGATTTTTTTGGCGTGGCCATGTGGGTATAATGCTTTTAACATTTTGGCCCCCTATCTGTTTTTGTTGGGTTGATGGAGTTCTCTACCAAAATTGAGTTTTGGATTGCTCGACTCAAAATCTGATTAGTGTTTGGCTTATTTTCGTTCTCTTTCTTTCATTTGTTTGAACCATGGTTTGAGATCTTTCGTGTTTCCAGTAAAAACCATTCCAGTGAGAATTTCACATGTGCTCCAGTTGCCAAAGCTGCAAAACTTGCCTGAAAATATCGAACCACCAATCCATTGGCACTTGGCCCATGATGTCAAAAAGTTTTGTGACAGTTAGATGCTTGAATTATATTCGTGTCTCTAAAAATTTAATGCAGGTTCAGCTCATATGCATATATGACATTGGATAAAATTAGATGCACATTTCACATTATCTTCTTTTCAACAACGTACTAAATAATATATGCCTTTGTTGCAGACTTATCTGCAATCGACTACTGTAAGATTGGAAGAAATGAGGGTGAAAAGGCGAGATACAGAACAATGGATGTCTCACCGTTTACTCCCTGACTCCTTAAGGGACCGTATTCGCCGTTACGAACAATATAAATGGCAAGAGAAAAGAGGGGTTGATGAAGAACATTTGCTCCATAATCTTCCCAAAGACCTTCGCAGGGATATAAAACGCCACCTCTGTCTGGCACTACTTATGAGAGTGAGCCACCATCTATATACATAGTCTTTGATTTTTTTTATTTTTTTTATTTTTTTCGACTGTGGAACTTTTGGTGTCTATTTCTATCTTTTACCATGAAAATTTCTGGAAATGAGTCCCAACTCCAATATCATGAGAGCCTAACATATGTTGAAACCTTGCATTTGATCTGGATTTAGTTATTTTGATTTGACTTTTTACTTGACTTACCAATTCACTTGCAAACAAATGCAATGGCAGTTTCTCACAGATTATTCAACTTGCCCTTGATTTCTGCAAATTCATAAAAGATTTTGCCTATGTCACCTTGTTCCTTTTCTTCTCCTAGGTTCCTATGTTTGAAAATATGGATGAGCAGCTTCTTGATGCCATGTGTGATCGCCTTAAAACGGCCCTCTATACGGAAGACAGCTACATTGTCCGTGAAGGAGATCCTGTTGATGAAATGCTTTTCATAATGAGGGGAAAGCTTGAGAGTGTGACCACAAATGGTGGTAGAACTGGTTTCTTCAACTCTGATTTCCTCAAAGGTGGTGACTTCTGTGGAGAAGAACTCCTAACATGGGCACTGGACCCACATTCCTCATCTAACCTCCCAACTTCGACCCGAACAGTGCGGGCACTATCTGAGGTTGAAGGCTTTGCTCTCAAGGCTGATGACTTGAAATTTGTTGCGTCCCAATTCCGGAGGCTCCATAGTAAGCAACTCCGGCATACTTTCAGGTTCTATTCACAGCAATGGAGGACATGGGCTGCCTGTTTTATACAAGCAGCTTGGCGCCGCTATTGTAAGAAGAAGCTTGAGGATTCTCTTCATGAAGAAGAGCAAAGGTTACAAACTGCACTTGCTAGAGGTAGTGGCAGCTCACCGAGTCTCGGTGCCACCATCTATGCTTCACGGTTTGCTGCTAATGTACTGAGGGCATTGCGGCGCAATGGCACACGCAGAACCAGGGTGCCAGAAAGATTGCCCCCGATGTTACTCCAGAAGCCTGCAGAGCCAGATTTTACAGCCGAAGATGAAAGGTAGTGGTCCACGCTCTATATTTATTTATTGTTTGTATGATTGCATCTTCTCTGAAAACAAAAAATTATAAGATGGCTTTTGCTTGTATGTCATGATTTTGGCATGTAAAATGTAAATTTTGAACGATTCTATTCTGCTGTAAGCTTCTGAATGTCTGGAAGGTTATGTACGGTAAGAATCAATCCATGTGTCCTGTTTGTTGTGTTGTAAAGGTATATTGTCCAGCACTAATTGTCCTTTTTTTTTCTGCTATAGGATGTAGGGAGCTCTCTTGTTCGAGGTGTCTAAATGATCCTCTGCATATGACAGTTGTTGGGTCCTTTCTTTAACCAAACAAAAAAAGTCTCAACCACTTGACATGCTAGCTGTTTCATGGTTTCAGCAGGCAAAATGGCTTGGGAAAACTATTTTAAAAAAAGGACTCAGGGAAGGAACTTTATCTTGCAAACATGACATGAGGCAGGTCACCAAGGGCCCAGCAAATTGCAGGGGATGTACCCTTACACTTGAAGGGCCTACATTTTATCCATTAATCGTTGCCTAGGATTCTGTACTGGTATTAGAGATCCAGCCCATTTATCAGATGGGTCACCCTAGATGGCAATTGCCCCAGCAGTTCTACAAATGTAGGCCTTGCCATTTTCATTTCCATGCAATTGATTAAGGGATCATTTTCTTTATGAGTTTCTGGTCCCTGAGTTTCTTGTAGCAACCAGCTATCTACATCTTGTATTTCTAGTTTCAAAAGAGCATGGGCTTCTTTAGGTTGGAACGCTGGGCCAGGTAATAAAGCTGGTTGGTTTCTCACCTCCTTCAAGGTGGAAAATAATGTTAGTAGTCTATTTAAAGACTGCATCTATTGAAAGTTGTTTACTCCGCTGACCACCAAGCAAGGTTCATAGCCCACTGTACGGTCGGGCAAAATTCCATTTTTAAGATGTCATAATCTTGTTAGACCATGCATCCTAAAGGAATGTTGGCTGCTTGCTTGCATCAAGAGGTAAACCATATTTCCATATGATATGATGATTGCAACCATCTATTGTTGTAAAATGTTGAACTTTGGAGCTTATAAATAGATGATTATGATGACCAGATTTCAATACTGAAGATGTCTGGCAGACCTATATAACCTATGTAATGAAGAACTTTCAACCCCCTCTATCCCTCTCACTGGCATGCATCGAGGTAGCCCACCAGCAAGGTAAAAGAAAAAATGCCTTGAACAAGCAAATGTGCTGGTTGCCTCTTTCATTTCATTGGATGGGCAAACCAACATGTTGAGAGCCCATCAAAACAATTCGGACAAACCTCTCTTCCAGAAAATTCATATCAAACTCCAAACAGAGTGAGTGGAACTCCCCGTTAGATTTATCGCATGTAAATAAACCAAAGTCAGTGCTGATGGTGACTATGGCCTGATTGGTCATTGGAATGATCTTTGGAAGCTTGCCAACACATGGGTTTGAGCCGTTTGTGTTTCACAAATAGGTGGGACCTCATCATCACACCGAGAGAGCCCATCTGTCGCAGAGGTTATACGCAGAGTGTGAGTGGAGAAATTGTGGGATGACACCTGGATAAGCAATCCACATCACAATGTCCAGCAACATCCCCAACCTTTTACAAAAGAAAATGGGTTTTGAAACAAGACTGAAAACTTGCGAGGGGTATTCATAAATATGAAGAAATAAACTCCCAAAAGAGAGAATGCCGCCCGATAGAAATGTGTACAGCGTTCAATTGAATCCTTACTCCTTTTTTCTCCTCTTTTGTATAGAACCACCACCGGCGACGAGATCCCCAACCATTGATGTCTTCTCCATCGCCCGAGTAGGGTATGATCTCTTCCTCTCTATTCTCCCATCTCTTTCTATTTGTGCAGTCCCTTTTTGCATCTTTTGTGGGGTGATGTTGGAGGTTGAGTCGCAGAAGTGAATTGGATTAGGGAGTGGCAGAGGGGGGAGGTTATGTATGCGAACTATTTGATGACATATATCACTTATGTTATGTTCTGTCTACCAACAGTTTGATGATATATAGCTGAAAAAAAGTACCAAAGATTTCATGGGAAAACAATGAGAGTAGAATAGATCACCAAAGAGTTGGCAGACAGAAAATCAGTGATACACGTCATCAAACATTTCGCAGCCATAAAATTAGTGAATAGGTAAGCACAAGACATTTCTGGGTCAACATCAAATCCCCTTGACCCCTCCCTCCACCCTCTAGCTCTTGCTAGTCCAATCCACCTTGGCCACACAACCTCCAACATCACCCCCACAAAAGAAACAAAAAGAGATTGAACAAATAAAAAGATGGAAAGAATAAAAGAGGGAGAGAACATACTCTACTTGGTCAATGGAGATGACATCAACGGTAGGAAATCTCCTCGCCGATGTTGGTCCAGTAAATAATTTCATATTAGATTAGGTTCAATTACATTTTGCTTAACACACAAGTTCAGCTAAAATAATTTAGTATTTTATTGGTCTCTTTTTGTTAGCATAAGGGATAAAAAGTGATGAAAATACCCATCTTTTGTTGTTATTATATTGACATTAATGAACAGTGACAACAGCTGAACTTTTTGTGTTTGCAAGCTTTAAAATTTTATAACTTTCATTACATCTATCTTTTTGTAATAAAATTTATATAATTGGAATACTTTTTTCAAGATCTACAAAATAATATCCACATTGGTTATTTAATTTTGTAAAAAAAAAAGATTTTATTTGTTTAATATATTTCTATTGAAAGCATCAAATAAATTTATTTATTTGATATAATTCTATTGAAAATTGAAAAGAACAGATAAATTTGTGAGAGCATTGGTATAGTTCATCCCAGTTTGTGCTTGATCTACGGATTCGACTAACCCTCTGTGTGCTATAGATCA
Source organism: Sextonia rubra (assembly GCA_037013555.1). NCBI lineage: Eukaryota > Viridiplantae > Streptophyta > Magnoliopsida > Laurales > Lauraceae > Sextonia > Sextonia rubra. The sequence goes on along the minus strand of JASUAD010000013.1, from coordinate 15,775,435 downwards.
GTGGAGGTAGATATAAGATCGACAAAGTGGGCCACGTGATTGGTCTCTCCTCGTTTTGTCACTCTTCGTTCTGCTGCCTAACGAAACAGATGGGAGATCTTCCATCGATTTGGTTCCTATGAATAGAAACAAAGGCTTTTGGCATAAAAGACAAAAGAGTTATGTTATTGTCTTTTTCTTCTTGCTTATCAAGATCTGTTGAATTGTTTTTGCAACAATCGGACCTTGCATCTGCCCACTGCATGCCGCCGTTAACACATCCTAGGTTCTTCAGAGGATTTGTCCGGTTTTGCAGGAAAATAGAGAACCACCGTTGCCGTCGTATCTAATTTTGTAAAAAAAAATATCTGTTGGCTTTATCAAATAAATAAAATCTATCTCTTGGCTTCCTCAGATAGATTTTATCTATTGGCTTCCTTACAAATAATAATCTTATCTATTACATTTTCATAGAGATGAAATCTATCTTTTCGCTTCCTCAAATGGATTTTATCTAGCTTCATCAAGCAGATAAAATATATCTGTTGGCTCCCTCTAATAGATTTTATTTGTTGACTTCCTTACAAATAAAAAATTTCTAAGCCAATAGATAAAATCTATTCATTCGCTTCATCAAATAAATTTTATCTATTGGCTTCATCAAATAAAGAAAATCTATCTGTTTTGATATTTTTCTATTGAACTCAATAGATAAAATGCCAACATATTTTATTTGTTTCATAAGACTTCATCCGTTCAAAATAAAAGGAAAGAAGCATAGATGAAGAGAGAATGAACCCCACAACCCAAAAAAAAAAAAAAGATAAAATTTATGTATTGGAATCCAAAGATAAAGAACATATTTTTAAAAAAAGATTTTTTCTATTGACCTCCTCAAACAGATAAAATCTGTCTGTCGGCATCTTCAAATGGATAAAATCCATGTGCATCTTCAAATGGATAAAATCTATGTCTTGAAAATGGAAAAACTGAAATCTATCTGTTCATGTGCATCTTCAAATGGATAAAATCTATGTCTTGAAAATGGAAAAAATGAAATCTATCTGTTGAAGAAAGTGACCAGATAAAATCTTTTTTGAAATTAATACAAGATTGATTCAAAATTCAAAATATAAAAAACAGATTGAAATAAAAAAAATAAAAAAAACAGAGTAAAAAAGAATAGATTGAAATAAAAAGACAGATTTAAAAAACAAAACGAAATAGAAAGCAGATTGAAATAACATATTGAAATTAAAAAAATAGATGAATCTTGATTTAATTGAAATTAACACACAAATTTAATTTGTGTGTGTAAAGCCCAGCCAAACAGATTAAAACTATTTCAATTAACACACATATTTAATTTGTTTCAATTAACACACAATCTGTGTCAATTAAATCTATTTTGGCTAGGACCACAAAATTTTGTGGTTCTTTGAAGCATCATATATCTAGCCCTTGTACCCACATGAGTTCTGCAATAAGAAACCACTAACGACTTATTGCTGGAGACCCGAGGGTGATGAGACAGCTACAACAAGTAGCCTTGTCTGGCCGGGCATGGCTTACTCAGTGACGATTTGCACTAGCACTCTACATAGCTGATGGGCTTCTTCTCAGGCGACGATCTGCACCGGCGCTCTACATCTTTCTCTAGAGTGCATCGCTGCTTCTCATCATTGTGCCTACTTCAGTCACTGTTGCCAGATCGGAGTGGGAGGAGACCAAGACATGGGACCAAATTCATTTTCCTTTTTCATTTCTTCTCTGGCTGCAAACAGAAACAGAAATGGAAAAAGCAGACCCCTTTGTCTTCATGTGAAAGGAGGGGTATTGTTGTCATTTGCCAAAGTCTATTTTTAATGAGGGACCTAATGTGGCAAAGAAAAATATTCTGGATGTAACGTAGCATAGTAAAATATTTAGAGAGCTATGGCTGAAGCTTCATATTTATGAGAACCCTGCAAGTTTCTATCTTGTTTCAAAACACATTTTATTTTGTAAAAGGTTCGCAATGTTGCTAGACTTGTGACCTGGATTGCTCATCCAGGTGTCATCCCACAATTGCTCCACTCACGCTCTACATATAGCCTCTGCTACAGAGGATCCAGATTCTAAAATATATAATTATTGAGTAATGCTAGCCACACTACCCATCTCACAACCATCCTATGTGGCAGGCCTAACTCATTTGCCTTTTTTTTTTTTACATTGTAGAGATGAGGTAGTGTGGCTAGCATGACTCATAACTATTATAGGTTATCAAGAACTTCCACACATATCTTAGAGATGCTGTGTTTTTCCCCTCAAATGATGGGGTTGGCAGAAGAGAGAAACGAGCGCTCTAATTGGCCACATTGGCCAATTAGAACCCTGCAATGTTTCTATCTTGTTTCAAAACACATTTTATTTTGTAAAAGGTTCGAATGTTGCTGGACTTGTGACCTGGATTGCTCATCCAGGTGTCATCCCACAATTGCTCCACTCACGCTCTACATATAACCTCTGCTACAGAGGATCCAGATTCTAAAATATATAATTATTGAGTAATGCTAGCCACACTACCCATCTCACAACCATCCTATGTGGCAGGCCTAACTCATTTGCCTTTTTTTTTTTACATTGTAGAGATGAGGTAGTGCGGCTAGCATGACTCATAACTATTATAGGTTATCAAGAACTTCCACACATATCTTAGAGATGTTGTGTTTTTCCCCTCAAATGATGGGGTTGGCAGAAGAGAGAAACAAGCGCTCTAATTGGCCACATTGGCCAATTAGAACCCTGCAATGTTTCTATCTTGTTTCAAAACACATTTTATTTTGTAAAAGGTTTGCAATGTTGCTGGACTTGTGACCTGGATTGCTCATCCAGGTGTCATCCCACAATTGCTCCACTCACCTCTACATATAACCTCTGCTACAGAGGATCCAGATTCTAAAATATATAATTATTGAGTAATGCTAGCCACACTCCCTATCTCACAACCATCCTATGTGGCAGGCCTAACTCATTTGCCTTTTTTTTTTTTACATTGTAGAGATGAGGTAGTGTGGCTAGCATGACTCATAACTATTATAGGTTATCAAGAACTTCCACACATATCTTAGAGATGCTGTGTTTTTCCCCTCAAATGATGGGGTTGGCAGAAGAGAGAAACGAGCGCTCTAATTGGCCACATTGGCCGGCTAAGAACTGGAGTTCGGAAAGAAAATTAGGCCTATGGGGCAGGGTTGGGCTTCTATTTCTAAGCCTGTAACTCAGTACACCTGGATCCACACAACACTTCTCCGTTCCGAGATCAGGCAACTTTTCCTTTTATTTTCTATTCCCCTTACTACTAGCTGGCTGCATGTGCCTACATCTATCACGATATGTATTATTGCTGTTACAGTAACATCGTATCGGCACAAAAGAACTCAATCAGAATTGTGGGCCCAGGCGTAGCTCTTTTTCCAAGAGCCATCTTGGGCCTAATGATGGGTCCCAAATGCTAGGACTGGGTCTCAAAACTCACAGCCAAATAAAAACAGCCAGGACGTGGGCTAATCATAAAAATACATTTTCAAATTGAACAAGACCATTGCCAATCCGAGGCATCTCCTCTCTACAGAAAGCACCGAGCATCAAATCCTGGTTTAAAATCCATTGGCAGAAGGATTTGGGTACAGCAAATGCATGTGTGGGTATTTACCAGATCCATAAAAAAAAAAAAAAAAAAAACAAGATCAGAGGGGCAATCCCATGCCAGGCTTGGGCCAGGTGTGGACTTGTGTTTTATAGTCGGGCCAGACCGGGATCTATGCCTCGGCCCAGCCCAAACCAACCCCTAAACATGCACACTGGGATGGCACCCAATGTGGGTGTATCCATTGCTCCCAGCAAATGAAAGTAGTTTTTTCGGATAGGTATATAGCAAAAATTAGCCCATCAAACGTTATAGCCATCCTCTGTTAAATAGCTTTGACTGAGAACACTTCACTTCGGTTTACCAGTCATTGCCTTAGATCAAGTGGTTTACAAATGAGAATGACAAAATGGCTAATAGTGACAAATGGTGTTGATTTGGATGCCTAGTCCACCAAACCACCCCTCTTCTATCTACTGAAAATGGCCAACAGTGTAAAGGCCACTACAGTGCAATCACTGCAGCAATTGGTGCACTTGCTGATAGATGGAAATTGAAGAAATCTTACACCACACTTAGGAAAACTATTGATATGGAACATAATTAAAAAAAAAAATTTACAATGCAATTTCTACATTATTTATGCAACAAAATAAACAGAGCGGGAAAAAAAAACAAAAAAAAAAAAAGGCTAACAACAGTATTTTCTAACAAAGGTCAGATGAAGAGAGACTGGAAGATGGATCAAGTGGAGGAATTTACGGGTTCAGGTGGTTAGAGAGCACCAGTGGCTTCAGTTCAGCCGTGGTGTTCTTCTTGGAGCTATTGTGCAAGATTGAGTGCAACGTTGAAACAGCTTCCAATATGCATTTCCCTTTGTTGAGCATTATGCAGCATGCCCTGCCAATCACAACCAGTAGTATCTTATTCCGATTTGGACCAAAAGAATGAGATAACAGTCCATAACACCAAAATATTTATCTCAAATGAAAAAAAGAAAAGGATTTCTCAGCCAAATTATACAAAAAAAAAAAAAAAAAAAAGTCCCGCACTTCAGCACAACCATTGACAAATTTTGTTATATCATTTCTATTTAGCAGATTTTCTATTCTGGCAAGTTTACAGTGTCTATTTAAGTATATATACAGTTGTAAAACCCTTGCCCAGCACCATTTTATTGGGTGTTATTGTAGATAAATAGATATATTGAAGGTAAATTAATTGACTACCAGTCCACGGGCCCACCACCATAACCTATGAAGTTGAAACATGGTTCACGTGTTCACATTCTAAAAGTAGCAGTACTCGATTGGATGGGAAGGATTGCCAGATGGGTATGGTTTCTGTAACGCAAGCCATTGATGATAGTAACCTCAGATGAGAGATCTGAACTTCTGACTAATGATGGAGGGTCCCAGTTACAATGTGAGGGTCAGAGTTGACTAATTAAGGATAGTTCTCACCCAAGAAACATAGGCACTACAACTTGCAAAAGAATATATTTTCCAATTTATGAATTATATAAGAATATGGATGCCACATTATCACATTTTCCAAGGCTTCCCCATGCCTGTCACCCCATCTTCAGGGTCCAGACAATACCAGTGGCAAGATCATTAATGCATGAAAGTTCTGGTAATTGTACTTGGGCCTGTGAAAATATTCAGATGGATTACAGTAATCTATGGTGGATAACAAGACAGAACAAGAATGCAATATGGTACCCAGTCTATGGAACCAGATATCAATAAGTAGAAAATCATATCCAATGTCTTACCTCATCCCATTGGCCACATCGGTAATCTCAGCTCTGGTAGGCAGACCTGATTTAACAAGTGATTCTAGAACCTGAGTTGCCCAAATGACTGGTATATGTGCAGCATTACATATGGACAGAATTTCTTCCTGCATATCAGCCAGCCTCTCCCAGCCGCATTCAACAGCCAAGTCTCCTCTAGCAATCATTACACCCAAGGGATTGGACAAACGCATTGCCTGGAGTAACAAGAGAGGCAGCTTCTCAAAACCACTTTGGGTCTCTATCTTTAGAACAATTCCCAGTTTACTAAGACTTCGCTTCTCCAGTTCATGCTGAAGAGTGACAATGTCACGAACATCACGAATAAATGAAACACCCACCATGTCAGCATTAGCACCGACAAATTCAAGATCCACAAGATCTTTTGAGGTCAAGCCCTCAAACTGCATCTTGCTCTTGGGAATATTTATGGATTTTTCTGAACCAAGTCTAGAACCTTTTGGGCCTGCATGAGTGATTGAAACAATTATCTCCGAGAGACTGGCTCCTTGGATGATTCCCCAAATCTTCCCATCGTCAAAAGCAATAGGCTCACCAGGTTTGACAGAGTCAAAAAGACGGCCTGAGGAACAAGTTATCCGTGGAGACCCAGTTGCATTGCCACTCAATTTGTCTGAAGATAAACGAGGGTCCCTAGATATGATTAGTAGGTCCCCAACTTTCAACCTAACAAACTGCTCTACAGAGGGCACATCCACTAGCTGTCCAAGCACATACTTGCTCTTCTTTCCCCTGACATAAAGTTTAGTTCCTGTTTCAACATATGCAGTCCTTGCACACTCTGCCATGTAACCAGAACCACCGAAAACTGAGAACTTCTGTAAAATCTTCAGGGTCCTCTTTTTTCCTTTGACATCAGAAAATCTAAGAATATTACCCACCACAAGATTATCAAGAAGTTGTTGATCATCTAAGAATAGAACTGCATCTGGAGATGTGTGAGGCGGGGGCCTGCACCCTGCATAAGACAACCAAACTTGGGCTGGGAGTACCACATCACCTTTATAATCCTTCTTTGGTGAGATTTTCATCACTTTTGGACCAGCCTTCAGTAGACCAGTCCTGATCTTTGGTCCTGCCAAGTCCATGAGAATGCGACATGACTTTTCCAGCATCTGTGAACAGTTCTTTACCCGTCTGATGATCTCACTCCAAATGCTAGGGTCATCATGGGCACAGTTAATGCGGATCACATTTGCCCCTGCCATGAGAAGATCACTTATAAGTGTATCATTTTGAATAGCTTCTTTGCCAACTGTTACCATTATGCGGGTAGGTCTTCCATTCACTGGCGGACCAAACAGTGATTTTGCATGGTAAGATACCTTTTCCCTCATTGTATTTATAGTGAACACTCCCTTGTTTTCAAGATCAAAAGTTTCCTGAGCACGAATACGACCTCTACCATCCAGAATATCAATCTCTGCAGTTATTTGGTCTTTTTGTTTGGGCTCCGCAGAGTTGGATGTCAGGTTTTCCAAGATCCGAATACCAGCAGTGACACTTGCCAGAACATATGGATTGATCATTTCCAAATTGAGAAGACCAATGGAAGAAAGATCTTCTTTAAGTTGTTGAACATCAAGGCATCGCAATGCCAAATAGTGGATTAAGTTTGATGCACTCATCAAGTAATTTCTGCTACAACAAACCAATCCAAAGTTGAAAACCAATAATTAGAATCAGATTAACAGGTGAAACTGTTGAAAAAATAACTGCAATTGAAAATTATTTTACTGAGGAAAAGAAAGGTCATAACATACCCGTGGCACATTTTTAGTCGAGAAGCATTCCATTGTTCCATTGCTAATATATGCAAATGCACAGCTTTTAACTTGTCAAGGAGATTCCCTTGACTGTTTACAGGCTGGCCCATAACCACTTGCCCAGTGGATGAAAGACAATTTGGGTCCTCTTCAGAGTTGGAAGCAACATCAACAAATTCTGCGTCTGAATCCTCAAGACTGACATCTCTGCCAGAGGACTGAAAGATAGAGTTGAGCATCTCATCCTCAGCATATTGTTTCCATCCACTTCTTTCTGGTTCATCACTTTCATGTTGAGTAGCATAGACTAGATAGTTAGCCCTTCCTTCAGGTTTTACGAAAAGATGACCGAGGCACTTCCCAAAAATTGCACTTCTTGAAGGAAGTCCACATCTTAGGAGTGAGTGTTGTCCACTTGGTTTTCTAGGTGTACGATCTGGAGGATATACCCTCTGGACTCCCTAGACATTACAAATGATGAGTAACGCATAAATCTCTTTAGTGTTATTTTCTACAAAATAAAAAAACACACCTCACGTATGTTTGTCATACACAAAAAAGTTGATAGCTATTCATTTGAATAGTCTACCAGAAATCATAGATAGGGAATTTAATTTTGTAATAGGATATAGATGCACAAGAACTTTAGTTACTATTAATGTAGAATGACAACTAGAGCAATTCCGGCAGGTCTTTCTGTTTAGGCATCCAGTTGTGATGCATCAACAAGAACTCAATGCATTTAGCCAGCAATCTCACATAAATTAATACATATTCTTAGGGTCATATCATGGGGTAATAAATAAAGCTATAAATTATGTGCCACAAAACAGGCACACCAGTTCCTCTATGTCCACAAAAGCAATGAAGCACATTTGAAATAAAATTTGGGTGTTTTCTCAGTCACTTGCAGTGACCATGTTTTAATTCTACCCTTGATCCTTATTGGATGCAACTGCAGCTATTTTCAAATTATATATAACAGTCATCATGCCACTGATAGATCACAGAAGAGAAAACTAAAATTTTCATGTTTTTCATTAGTGCTTTTCCCCATTTTATGATCAGTAATCAAAATACTAAATTAATAACGAAGGAGCAAACAGTCCAATCAAAAAAAAATTGGCGAACAAAGGGTATAAAAGCCTTATACTGAAAGAAAACAAAGGGAAGTACAAAGAAAAATAAAATAAAGGGACTAAACTATCAACCCGTTGTTTTTTTATTAGTGTTGTAATCAAGGGTTGCAAGAAATCTAGGGTTATTCCATGAAAGGTATGAAAAACCCTAGAAGGAGAAAAAGAAGAAAACAGAGAGAAAGAGAGAAAGTTTACTAAAGAGAATGCAATGGTCGTATCTCTTTGGGGTGTGCGACCACACTAATACATACTTCAAACAAAAAAAAAAAAAAAAAACCACTGTGAGTTTTATGTACTTCCAAAAGGCAGAGACTTTTTATCTATTCGCATACAAGTTCAACTTCATTTCTTCGAATTTAACTGTTTAACTGTTCATTAAACAGTTAGCATTTGAAATTAACCAATACATCATATGAATTTTTCACTTAACATTTCATTACTGACAATAATGTCGAATTTAAAAATACTGAATTTTATTACTAAGTAATTATAATGTTGAATTCAAACATTCAAAGTCCAAACCAAAAACTACAATGTAAAGGGCAGGGACATTGGAGCCCAAGGTTCAGGGGCATTTGTGGAAAAACCAACTCTTCACTCTTCAGACTACAATACCACATGGAGGATTCAAGCAACTGTATAAAAACTATATCCACCATCATCATCATTGTCAATTTATCATCTAATTACTAGTGCCATAAACAAATAAAAATTTTCAATTGATCCAACAACTCCTTTGGATGCATGAAATCGGTGATTACCTTGTGGTTAGTTTTGATAGTCAACATTGTGCTGATCACCATTATTGATTTTAAATTTTCTTTAACAATGAGTTAACTCATCCATGTCGGTTTGGTGTTTCGTACTAATTTCAATCGACTCTGTTTGAGCAAGACCAACTCATTACAACTATTCAAAAACAAAACAAGCATGGGGCAAGTTGAAACAAGTAGCCATAGGTGACTCATCCAACTCTTTTGATATGGAGTTGGATGTCCTATAAAGCGTTCTTTGCTCCTTTTTTGCAACCTAAACTCATTTCTTTTGCTCCCCTTTCTCTTGTTTTCTCCTCTTCTAAGCCAGCAATGGATATGGTGCTAGTATTGACTCTGAGGGCACTGCTAGCAACACCAAAGGTTAATCATCAGCAACAAATGAGGAAGCAATGAGGCACGTTATAACCACGAAAGTATTCAAATGTAGACCCAAATCCAGTAATTTATCGCAACATACGAGTTGTTGAGTAACCTGGGTCTGAATTTGCTCAATGACAGGAATAGGTTTTATAACTAACGTATTAAATTCTAACAAAGAAGTGAAACTAACAGTAATGCAATTTATATAGAGAAAACGCAGCAAACTCTTGCACGCCGTCATCTAAAACACTGCAAATCTTAGTATACAAGGCAATTACATGGTCTGGAGTTGAGCATTGGCTCGCAACTAGGCGAGCCGACAGTGTCTGCAGCATCTTCTAGAGGCCGTCAAAGTTTTCAGCAACGAATGAAGAAGAAGCCTGCAGAAACAAGACTAAAATCAATGACAACATTCAATCACAAATCCGAAGAGGGAAGAAGCAAAGGTATAATAAATATGCGTGATTGAACAGTAGCAATTCTTGATTCTCCAGCAGATTAAGGCGATTACATACACATGTGCGCCTCAATCCAAGCCATAATCTGATAAATACATTGATTTCAACAAGCGTTGCATTGATTGGATTGAAATCGGCGATTGGAATCAGCTCAAAAGGTCAAATGGTTGTACAAGAACGAAGCCTGAGCAGAAACCCTAGAAAAAGCATATACAGATGATTGAAAAGATGAGGTTGGGGGGAAGATTAGATACCTTGTTGGCGGCGTTACAGAGAGAACCAGTGGGAATAACCAGGAGAAGGAACCCGGGGGCGCTTTTTGCCATTCAGCACCATTTGCATTTCAGGTCAGAACACGACGATTGCATTATCAAGTGGGAGTGTGGGGGGCGCGTGGCAGATACTTGTCCGATTTCATACAGGTGGGAGGCTATGATTTGACGTTACAAGACTATTGTATTTTGGAATTGACTGGAAAATTTTTAGGGTTCCTGGACTGTTTGCAACTTTTCGTAAAAACAGGATCACACTTATGTGGCCCATCGTGATACAAAGGAAAAAAAATTCAAAAAAGGCTTTAAGCTTTTGACTTATTTCAAAAAAGGATATAATTTTTTAAACTTTTTAAATCAAACCCTAAGTTTTATAAGAAATTTCTAATTAAGGTCATTCGACAATTTAAAGGCACTTTTAGATAAATTTTTTACTCAATTTTTTACAATACTAAAATTACCAACGATTACCACTAGATACAGCTTATCACCGTAGGGATGCTAGTTGTTATTAATCGTCGTGAGAATGCTGAAAAAGAAAATAAGAAAAATTTAGAGGAATTGAATGAAAATTTTATTTTAATAAAGCGTAATCTAGGTATTTAAAAAAAATTAGGAAATGATTTCCTCAAAATAGTTTTAAATGAATGGATGTCTTTCATTAAAAACTTTTTGAAAACTTTAGGGATTAATTTTAAAAGTTTTGAAACTTATATCTTTTTTTCAAAATAAAGCAAAAACTTAAGACCTTATTTGCAATTTTTCCCAAAAAAAAAAAAAAAACCGAAAGGCCGGATAGATATCTCCGTGAAAGAGTCTAGACTCTAGACCCTACATCCTCTGATGCTTTAGATGAATTCTAACTCAGAAGAAATGGTACACTACTGTAAGGTACCACCAAAATTGCGGGGGCCACTCCGTATAGACGAAGTATGGCCAATTTTACATCAATTCAAGTGGGATCCCTAGTATGATAAAGAAACAATTATGAATAAGCATCCATTTTTAACTCCATTTTTAATCAAATGGTCGATCAAATGGCGGGATACACTTCAATTATGGTAAAATTTATTGGTACCCTCATATATATAGTTAATTTTGCCAAATCAAATTTGAATAAGTAGCCTTCAGTCCCTCACTAGTGCAGGTTCATTCCTTTTAACTCAAAATTTCTCATGCCAAATGCCGCAACGGTCTGTACACAACTGTGGAATAGTGAATGCCTGAAGGTTTTGAGTTGGGATCCTCTAAGTGATTTTCCTCATGGTAAGGTCCGCCCCGCTTGCATGGCAATTGCACATGGTGATATTGCGAATTCAAATGGGTTCATTCACGGTGGCCCTAGGGTAAACCCTCATAGGATCCGACTTGAAGGTTTGAGTCATGTGATTCTTATCCATATTAGGTCCTCATGGTTGAGTACTTGAATGTTAACCCTATTTACTACTGCTCGATATGCGTCAAACCCTTATGACTCAACCTAGATTTGGTCATGAGTTATGTTAGGGTTATGATGGCCACAGCAAGTGTGTGTAGCTTGTTCAAAAGAGCTAGAGAAGTTTCTTCTCGTTGAGAAGTCAAATTTATATTCTGTTCTAACCTTTTTGTTCGTTAAAAATAGTATGATAAAATTAAGCAATGCTACCATAATGCTGTTGGATTATAAAAAAAAAATCTTACAGGTCCTCTCAATTACATTCAGCTAAAGATTCCTGCAGAAATTTGGGATTTTGAGAAATGAGTTGCAACTCCTGGATGAATTCTCACTGCAAGCTATGAGTGCGGTACTCATGTGCCGGTCAAATTTCAAGTTATTTTGAGCCCGATATCAGAGGCCTACTTATATCCAATGATCACAAAGCATGCTTATGAACTCTGAAAACCAGAACAATTAGAGTCCGCTGTGGATGTCCTTACAAGTGAAATCTGAGGATTGGTTTTCTTTTTCTAGTGTGATTGAATTTTGGAAACCATTGAAGTTTCAGCTACAGATGGTTTCACAGGTGATGGTTGCACTCCAGCCTCAAATTATCTAAAATTAATGCCTTTGACATAAGTTTTTAGAGTGAAGTATCACTCTTTCCTAAATCTTTATTCTTGTATGCATATTTTCAAAATCTTCGACTTTCTTCTCCCAAGTTTATAACATTGACAATCACCATAGTTTATTTCATGGAGAGAATAACCCTACAAAAGCCTATTTTTATTAATACAAAGCTCATTTCACTTTATCAAAGCCGATCCTAATAACAATCAACATTTATACTTATGATTCATTATAATTGACCAATCCATGCGCTAAGCTTCAAACAACACGATTAAAATTCATGTGCTAGAGTGAGTAAGAACAGAAAGAAACTTTTGGGAATTGGGATATAATAACGATATTTTTATAGATAATGATATACTTATTTTTTGCTCATTGGATTTAAGGCCAAACCCGTCATTTTTTTAGTTTACCAAAAAAGATTCAGCAAAATATGCCTGGTTGCCCATTTTACTATCCTAGACATGATTTGGGGTGAGGGGCGATGGAAGGCATTAGATCAGGAAGAATGCCAACGAAATTGAAAAGGATAAAAAAATATTTTGGGGTTGAGAACAAGAGAATGAGAAAATAATATTTTTAAGTTTACAAAAAAAAAAAGAGACAAGAAAAGTAGGGATTTAGATCATGTTAAATGTATCAAGGACAATGAGAAAAATATTATGGTGAAGGATAACGATATTAACGAAAAGGTAGAAGAAATATTTTAGCGAACTTCTAAATAAATAACATTTGGGCTATACAAGAGTTAAAGAGGATACTTCATCACTACAGCATACTTTTCTCCGTAGAATTAGAGGGGTGAAAGTGAAGGAAGCATTGAAACGAATGAAGACAGGAAAGGCAACAGGCTCAGATGGTATTCCGATAAAATTATGAAAATGCTTAAAAGAGGTCATGGTGAGTTGGTTATGTAGACTATTCAATAAGATACTTGTAACAAAGAAAAAGCCGGATGAATAAAGAAAAAGCATTGTGATACCTATATATAAAAATAAAGAAAATATACAAAATTATACCAATACAAAATTATACCAACTATCGAGGGATTAAACTTATGAGTCATACTATGATGTTACAGAAGAAAATAATAGAGTAAAGACTGAGACGGAAGACCAAGATCTCTATAAATCAATTTGGTTTTATGCCAAGGAGATCAACTATGGAAGCTATCTTTTAACTTAGGCAATTAGTAGAAAAATATCGAGCAAAGAGAAAAAATTTACACATGTTTTTTATTGATTTGGAAAAAGCCTATGATAGGGTACTGAAGAATTTAATTTGGTGGGTTTTAAAGAAAAGAAATGTCCCCAAATATTACATTGAAAATTTTAAGGATATGTATGAAGGAGCAGTAATAAAAGTAAGAACCACATGTAGAAAAACAAGTGGATTCCCCATGACTATAGGTTTACATCAGGAATCAACCTTCAACCCTTATTTCTTTTTCATTAACTATGGATGAGTTAACTGTGCATATTCAAAAAGAAGTACCATGGTGTATATTGTTTGCAGATGATATAGTATTGGTGGATAAATCAAGAGATGCTATAAATGCAAAACTTGAGAGATGACGGGGGGCATTAGAATCTAAAGGCTTTAAAATAAGTCGTACAAAGACAGAATATATGGATTGCAACTTCAGTGGACATATACAAAATGTTGAAACCACTGTCAAAATAGAAACTCATAAAATACCATGTAGAGATTTTTTCCGATGCCTAGGCTCGATAATTAGTAAGGATTGGGAGATTAACGAAGATGTGGAGCATGTAATAAAAGCTGGATAGCTAAGGTGAAGACTAACTTCTAAACTGTTTTGTGACAGACAAATGCCAATGAAATTAAATGGTAAATTTTACAGGATAGTGGTTAAATTATTTATGACATATGGAGCAGAATGTTGGCCAATTAAGAAAACACATATTCATAAGAAAGATGGATGTAGTAGAAATGAAAATACTTAGATGGATGTGTAATTAAACTAGGAAAGATAAAATTAGAAATGAGTGCTTTCGAAAGTATTTAGGGTAGCACCAATAGGAAATAAGATTAAAGAAACCTATTTAAGATAGTTTAGTTATGGTGAGTGTAGGCCGGTAATGGCACCGGTGAAAAAAAGTTTGGCTATATAGGTGGATGGCCCATCAAAAGATAGAGGTGGCCGAAGAAAATATTGATGAAGGTCATTGATTCGGAGCTGAAAAAATTTAACTTATCAAAGAATTTGGCTCAAAATATAACAGAATGAAAATAATGCTTTTGATGGTAATAATGCTGATTACGGCAATGAAAGGCATTAAAATAAAAAATGGCTCCCGGAACCAAAAAAGAACTGAAAATTTGGGCTTTTTCAAATCAGTCTGTATCTGTCTACCTCCTCAAGAAGTTCCCTCGGAGTCACAGTCCCATCTGATCAAAACCCCCCAAAAACCCCCAAAAGCTCAAACCAGATGTTTCTGAAGCTCCCCACCACATCTGCAACGCTCCTTCTCAACCTCCACCACCATCTCTTCCTCCCTCTCCGCTCCCTCAAAACCCTGACCCCAAACCCGCCCTCCGCCTCCCCACAATCCGACAATCGCGACGCCTACTTCGCCGCCATCCACCACATCTCCAACATCGTCCGCCGCGACTTCTACCTGGAACGCACCCTCAACAAGCTCTCCATCACCCCCACCTCCGACCTCGTCTACCGCGTCCTCCGCTCGTGCCCCTCCTCCCCCGTCGAGTCCTTCCGCTTCTTCTCCTGGGCCCGCTCCCGCCCCTCCTACGCCCCCACCACCCTCGAATTCGATCAGCTCCTCCTCACCCTCGGCCGCTGCCGCCACTGGGAGACCATGTGGAAGGTCGCCCACCAGATGAGGGCCCTCGGCCTCCCCATCTCCCCCGCCACCTTCTCCGTCCTCATCGACTCCTACGGCCGCCACGCCCTCGCCGACCGCGCCGTCGACGTCTTCAACCGCATGCGCCACTTCCACTGCCCCCAGACCGCCCCCGTCTACAACTCCCTCCTCTCCGCCCTCTGCCACGTCCGCAACTTCCAGGGCGCCTACGCCCTCGTCCGCCGCATGCTCCGCAAGGGCGTCGCCCCCGACAAGCGCACCTTCGCCGTCCTCGTCAACGCCTGGTGCGCCGCCGGCAAGCTCCGCGAGGCCCAGGACTTCCTCGAGGAGATGAGCCGGAAGGGGTTCAACCCCCCGGTCCGCGGCCGCGACCTTCTCGTCGACGGCCTCATCAACGCCGGCTACCTCGAGTCCGCCAAAGCATTGGTCGGGAGGATGACGAAAGAAGGCTTCTTGCCCGATCTTTCCACCTTCAATTCCCTCTTGGAGGCCATTTGTAAGTCCGGGGACGTCGAATTCTGCGTGGAGCTTCTCCGGGACGCCGTGCCGATGGGTCTGTGCCCTGACATCTCCACGTATAAGATCATGATTCCGGCGGTTTCCAAGGTGGGGCGGATGGATGAGGCGTTTAGGCTCGTGCATTGCTTGATGGAGGATGGGCACAGGCCTTTTCCAGGGCTGTATGCGCCCGTGATCAAAGCGCTTTGCCGGACCGGGCGTTTCGACGATGCGTTTAGCTTTTTCAGCGATATGAAGGTGCAGGGGCATCCGCCCAACAGGCCGGTGTATACAATGTTGATTAGGATGTGTGCCAGGGGAGGGAGGTTCGTCGAGGCCGCAAATTATTTGGTGGAGATGACCGAGATGAGCATGGTTCCGAGGGCGCAGAGTTTTGACACGATTACTGATGGATTGAAGCACTGTGGGAAACATGATCTTGCGAAGCGGATAGAGCAATTGGAGATATCGCTGCGAGGGGTTTGATTGTTTGTGCATTCTTTAATTGCTATTTAATTAACCAGGCAATTGCTTTTCCATGGAGATTTTGGAGATATCTGCTCTCATTTTGATCACTTGGGAACAAACCAATGAATAATACTTATTGGATATCACCATCAAGAGAGATTCTAATGTGATCATCACCTGACAGGTAAAATCCATCTCATTGTACTTGTCTTGTCTTGAATTTCTTGTGCATGTAGTGGATGCTTCCATTCCAGCGAACATGGCTTTAAATAGGGCTTAACAAAATGGCAGAGCAACTGCGAAGAAGGGGATAGGGTTTCAATAATGATGATAATGTGAGTGATGATGAACTCATATTTTTGGCATTCTTATGAAACATGATTTTCCTCTCTTGGATATTTTGTGACCTTAATTTATAAGCTAACATATGAATATATATGTGTGTGTGTGTGTGTGCGCGCGCGCAAAGGTTCTCCAGACAATTGTTTGCATTGGTTGATTATTTTTTACTTTCAAGAATTGATCCCTCTTTACCATGTATTATTATTATTGTTTCTTTTAGTTTTATTTTTCTCCTCTTTGCATAAAATCAACAAGAATCGCTTATATTGAAAAGGATCAATTTACCATCAGGGTTTAAGACAAAGAAATGAAAAATTGATGCTATCAACTTAAACTGCTGTGGTTGAAGAGTTGTGAGTTAGTCCATGAGACTGAAATCTAAACTAGAGGACAGCATTCATCAAAGATGAAAGTATAGTTTTGATGCTAGTACAGCTTGCAGAGACTGTAATCGACTAAGTTTTAATGTTTGCAGAAATAAACAACAGCAATGACAGGTACGAATAGAGTAATAAAGATGAAATTAATTTATTATGTTATAGAACTTCTTTTCAAAAATATTAGTCTTGTTGTCACGCCCCACCCTTCACACATGCATGATATTGTCCGCTTTGGCCCATGGGCCTCAAGGTTTTGTTTCTGATGGGCCTCAATCCACCAAAAGGCCTCATGCATAGTAAGGGTGCAAGCTCTCTATATAAACCCATTCACTTTCCTCTCTATAGTCAATGTGGGACTCCAGGATGTCACAATCCACCCCCCTTAGGGCTGCACGTCCCTGTGCAGTAGCCTGCTAGCCCTCTTGGCCCGCCCACATATGAACCCGCCCACTTGCACCAGGCCACGGCAGGGAACCACACTCGAACTAGTCGAGAGTCGGCTCTGATACCATTTGTCACGCCCCACCCTTCACACATGCATGATATTGTCCGCTTTGGCCCATGGGCCTCACGGTTTTGTTTCTGATGGGCCTCAACCCACTAAAAAGCCTCATGCATAGTAAGGGTGCAAGCTCTCTATATAAACCCATTCACTTTCCTCTCTATAGTCGATGTAGGACTCCAGGATGTCACACTTGTGCTATAGTACACATATACGGATATCGGGCAGAACATGGATATGACTGCAACCAGATATAGACATGGTTTCTTGTTCAGCTTATATTTAGATCGTGTTTGGTCTGATAGAAGATGAAGTTTGGTAATGACTAGCTGGACAAGGAAAGGGAAAAGCCGAACTAGTAGGGAAATGGGATTACCTGATCAAGTTGGTTGATGGCGGAGATGACTGCCGAATCTCGAATCTGAGATGGATTGATCTTCGGCTCTAATACCAAATGCTATGGAGCAGGGTAACAAATGCGGGGCAGGCAGAGATGGAGGGTGGAAGCGATACTTCAAGCTTTTGCCTTAAAAGTCAGATCCATGCCAAACTTCCCATCGCGGGTGAGGAAGAAGAGAAAACTTGGCAAATCCAAATCACTCAAAATAAACTTTTCATTAATCACTAACTAAATAGCCAAAAAGGCTTTATATCAATATATAGGAAAATAAAAATCTAAAACTAATCTGAACCTTCAAAACAAATTGATGACCAAGATTACTAAAATAACTGAAAACTTCATAAAAATCCTAAATAAAATAGAAAACTAACTGATAGGTGGGCAAGGCCCAAAAGAACTGGTCGAGATGATTGAGTTGGGCCTATTGGCAAGTTAACCCACGGGACCATGGGTATGTCCTGCATCATTTTTTATGAGTAAAAAACGTGAAGCCTCGAAGCATGATCTTGACCATCACCAAAGTGATTATTGTCACAATCGCCATCATTTTATATGAAAGGACTTTGAATAAAGGAGAATTTTTCCTATGAGGAACGGGATGCAAGAGTTCCCAATCCCATCCCAACCCTCCATGAGGCAGGAGCCAGCAATGGTGCATGGTGAAGGCACTGATCTGTTTTTTCCATATCTCGTGTTCTATAGGTTATGAGCCCCTGAATGAAAGCTGTCATATACTGTTGGGAAGTATCAAAGTTATGAGATCTGAGGGCTGCCACATCGCTTTAGTTCTTAATACTTATTTTACATTCATAGCTGCAACCCTTCTTATTACACCTCTTAGTTAGGATCACATGGGTATTATTTTATTTGTATGGCTTTCAGAAATGTTATAGTAAAGCATTCAGTTTTATTTAATCTCTGCTAGGGGATTGTCATTTCCCAGTGAATTGACTTTGTTGGTGCCAAATTGTTAGCATGAACACTCAGATCCATAGTGTTGGCGGGTTTGGTTAAAACCAAAGCAAACAGTTGTTTCCCATTGGATTTTTGATATGTTCTTGATGAATCTGAATTATGCCGTGCCAGGAACCTAATGTGTCAACCTGAGTAACTCAAACCTGATTTTGCCTAAACCACCCCAACCAAAAATTGGGTTTGTTCTGTCAGGTTTTTATTAGACTTGACTAGGAGTAGACGTAGGTGTTGTCACGCGGGTGTGACCATACCCACATGATTCGAGAAATTCTTTAAATTAAACCCTAAAAGATTTGATTTTAGTATTTCACTTCTGCACCCCGCCATTGTCCGCACCACCCAAACGAAAATCCTAGGTCTGCCATTGGATGTGACCCAAGTTACAACCCTTTTGTTGAATCCAGGATTATATGAATCCTTTCATGTTAGATGTTGCAACCCTTTTACCGGCCATCTGACTGGCTTAATATTGAAATAGATAAAGTACAGCGGAGAGACTGCTCCAGCAGCAGCTTTTGGCTTGCCCCTCTAACACGGGTATTTTGCTTCTTGAGTCATGATTAAAGGAGTAAAGGCTAATTCTTCACCATTTGTTGTGATGTTCACAGTGAAGTTCATTCCAATCGTATTTACAATGACAAATGTCTGTATTGTAGAATCTGTAACTAGGAAAAAATATTTAGGTTATCCTGTATCATGAATATAAAAGTTAGAAAAATGAAAAAACTTTGAGGTGGCCTTGTGATTCTTCTTTTATATTACAGAGCTAGGCACATGGGAGGAACAGCAGCCAAGCGGAAACCTTGAGTAAACATTCTCAGACCAATTGAGCAGATAGAGCTTCAACAATAAGGCACAACCGCCTTCCTACATTACTGTTGCCTATATTTTCTGTGGCCGTTGAAGAGAATATATGACAGCTTCTTTTATTTAAGCCCAGAAATCGGGAATAGCAGTAGAGAGTCTGAAGCCTGAAGGTCCTCTGGATAAACAGCAAGGGTAGAACCAGTTCGGTCACCTCATTTCAATCAGTGCTTAGCTTTGTTGGAACACTGAAAGAAATGTATAGATCATTCCTGATGGTTCGGTTACCAGCAGCCATTCATTCTGCCCTCTCTTGAGAAGAAGACCCAATTCCAATGAAACCAATGTTATCAGCTGATAATAGAAAGATGCATTGTCAGAGAGGTATTGCATCTGAAAGGTATTGGGAAATGTAAATTTGAATCTTGCAGAGGTTTGTCCATCGTAAGTTTGCAAAGAGTGGTACTGCCTACTTAATAGAAGAGTTCAGTTACCAAGGTTTCATCAGAAAATGTAGTGGGTCAGATTCCCGTGACTTTCTTGCTTCATGAAGTGCGAAAAAATGAAAAATCATATCTATTGCAAGCGACTGATGCAGCGAAGGAAAAGCGAAACCTTGGAAATGAGCATTACAATGTTCCAAATCTTTTCAGACATTTGATTTTTCAATGTTCACCTGTTCGCATGGAAGAGTACTACACTGAGAAAATGAAAAACAAGCATTGGAAAAGTTCCCATGCTGCTGAAGGAATGGGTGTTGCACAAATGTGTCTAAGGAGATGCACAATGAGTCAAATTTGGGTGAGTGCTAATTTGGTAGTGCCTAGTGAGTGAGGTGCGTTTGGATTGATCATAGGCCTGGCCGGGTTCAGGTAAGCTGCAGATGAGGGCTTTTCAGGCTTAGAGACAGCCTCATTTCTTCTTGTTATTTATTTTAGGGGTATTGCTCGTACATGTTTCCTTAAATCTGACATTTGTCCCCAAAACTGATGGAGTTTAAATATTTCATATAGTGCTGTTCGTACAATTAAATATTCCATATAGAGCTGTTCATGCAATCATTGTGTGATATCCCACGCCCCTCTCACTGGCCTGTGTGTTCAGTATCATATGACCTTAGGATATTGCACAGGCTAATATGTGTGATATTGCACACCCCTAGGATATCACTGGCCTGTGCGTGCAATATGACACGTATGGTTTTGTGGGAAATATCTCATGGGCGAGTGTCGGGGCAATAGCCCTTTTTGGTTATTGTAATTTGGTGAGCAAAGAAATATCAAGATGCTTCAGTTGCATAAAATTTGCCCTCTCTCCTGAGAGAGCAACTTCTGCAGGCTTTTCCCAGTCACTTACTGGATGAATGACTGGTGACAAAACTATGACGTTTGCTTCTCTTTTGCAAATTTTGTAAGTGGCTAAAATCCTCATTTAGAATCTAGGTTTCTCTTACCACAGGATTCCTCTTTGTGTAGAAGTGTTCATGGTCGGGTAGAAGCTTGTGTAATACTGGCCCATTTATTTATTGGACCAAATGTTTAGGGCTGTATTTAGAACAAGCCTTCTGTTCTGTTTGGCCAGGCTAAGGCGCTGAGCCATGAAACATATAGATAGCCAGTTTGCTCATTTAACAATCAAGCCAGGAAAGTAGGCCTAGGTAGGGCCGACCAGCAAGAAAGCATATCCCAAATACAATTCAATTTGGTTCAGGCGTTTGGCTAGATTTTTTACCCAGAAGAACCCCTCAAAATCATGGCATAAAAAATGGACCATGAATTAGAAAATGGAGTTGAGAGTTTGGATTGGAAAAGATGCTCAATAAAGGTAATAAGAAGTCAGGTGTAAGGTTGGAAATAATAATATGAAACTAAGATTTTTTGTAGAAAAGAAGTCGGCACTCTAAGATATATATATATTTTTTTTTGGGGTGCAGTTGAGAGGTGTTCTGCATTTCTACATGCCTAATAGGAAATAAAAATCTTCTCTATTAATGAAAATTAGTTCATTATTTTTCTTTGCAAACAGTGTCAAGCAAAAAGATCAATAAATAGGTTACATGGGACATTAGGATGATTTTCCTTTCTATTGTGGAATACTTTCATTATATTCGCATCCAAAAGGAGGTTAGTCACCAAGGTTGGAAGATTGCTAATTAGAATTTTGAGTTTCTATCACTTGCTAATATTTTCAAGCATTTTTCATCAATGTCAAGATCATCTCAAACAACATTAGAATGACTCTTTTATTTCTTTTCTATACATTTCCCAGGGTTTTTGATGCTACTCGGTAAAAAAAATTAATTAAATAATAAAAACAACGTTTTAAATTTGTTCCCTATGACCTGCCGGCCAGATAAACCTATGGTGGGGCTCACCTCTAAAATGTACACCACCATCCAAACCTCTATTTTTCCAAAAACCTCACCTCACTGCACACCACCTGGTGGTTGCATGTCAATGGGCTAAGTTTCCACCTCACCAAAGTGGTCCTATTGTCCAGTTCAGAGTTGCTCAAATTTTCACTCTAACCTGTCCAACTCACTCAACTGACCAAGACTGCGATGAGTTAAAAACAAGTTATTTAAAATAGGGCAAGGGTTTTACCTTACTAAGGTTCATAGAATTTGAAAATAGAATCCAGTGGTTTCTGTTTTTGTCTACCTCTGCTTTTCCATTTTAATACCTTTCATGTGCACAAAACTTGGAGTCCCAAGGTAAAAGATTGTGTATATTTAGAAGCTCCCTTAAAATGGGCTACAACCGGGTCATCAACAAAAACAAAAAAAAAAAGGCTGCAACCAAAAGTTGTGTTGAATTTTTATAAAATGATAGCTTTGCCCTTAAATTCATTAAACAAAATTGGGTGTCCCAATGCTCTCTCTCTCTCTCTCTCTCAAAATTAATTCATGCGCTTGAAGCCTGACCAGACCAGAGATTTTGAAACTGTCATCAATCTACTGGTTGGTCTCACATGGATTGGGCAACCAATTATAAGTACAGGTGTTGGCTGTCATTATAACCAATCTGAATTATTGAAATGGGCTCCATATTGATAAAAATAGAATTACGTAGGGTTACTCTCCCTCATTTAGTGTATATAGTATATTAAATATCAATGTGACTAGCTTTAGAGGACTATAAATCCAAACTTTTGACATCAAGCATACAGGAATAAGATGGGAAAATTTTTCATTTTACTCTAAAAGTTTATGGTGGTTCTAAGGCTATTTGATTTTGGGAAATAGAAGGCATCAAAATAAAAAATAGCAGCGTATATACAAATACTAAAACCACAAGGGGTCCTCTTTACAAATCATATAAATCTTAGGGGCTATATATAAAAAACTCTTCTCCCCCTTATTTATCTTTGAACACCCTTGACTAAACGGGCCTACGAAGACAAAATCAACAAATCCTTTTGTCTCATTCACCAGTAAATAACATAGAAAGATCTAGTTATGGAGTCTTTGGTGAAACCAGGACGCAGGTCCATGGTATCCATACCCAGTTCTAATTTAAAAACCTGAACCTGGACTCAGACCTAACTTGAGGACCTGGGACTGAGCTCAGAGCCGGATCGAAGCCTTTAATACAGTTTGTAATAGAAATGTCATGATCGAGAAAAGAGGTCACAACAGGCATACTTAGTAGTTTAGTGTCACTAAGGTAGTCGAATCTTCAGGAATGCACCTCATGTAAACAGACTTGGACCAACTTGGAGCCGAATTAAAGTTGACAGAAATCCTGGACTTTCCTTTTGGAAACTCTAGTCTAATTAAAGAGAGCTAGTAAAGTTAACATCTGAAAAAAAAAGCCTTAAATTTTTTTTTCTAAAAGAAGGGTACTGATGAGGTAATTGAGACCCATCTTTGGAAATTGGGTAACATTTAAAAATTACAATGTAGAATCCATCATTTGCAACATGTTGAAAATTTGATGAAGCCATTTTTAACCAAAGCACTTGTAAATTTTGCATTTTCTGCCTGCTTTATCTAAAAAAAGCTTTAAAAATTACAGCACCCCTCATTTTTTTTAATAGGAAAAAGCTCTAATTTGGAAATAAGCTATAAAAATAGAAAATGCAATTTGAGGTTTACCAAACACTAATTTGCAAATAAGCTCTAAATCATAAAACCATAGCTTATTTTTAGAGTTTCCAGAAATCCCATATTACTCTATTTCCCTTGGTTTGGTCCTTCCATCGGGGGACCATTCTGTCCGGTTGTTTAGGATGTCACAAGATACTGAAGAATATAAATAATGAAATGGTCCTCACAACATAATCATCCATCCCATCTTACTAATAATTTAACAGTATTCCTTTGAGAAAAATAATAAATATATAACCAATTTCATATTCAAAATTTCATCTTCATACTAATTCTCACTTTCGCCTTCACAATAACGTCTGCCTCATGACACGGTCCTCACAACATAATCATCCATCCCATCTAACTAATAATTTAACAGTATACCTTTGAGAAAAATAACTATATAAGCAATTTCACATTCAAAATTTTATCTAAACACTACAGTTCTCACTTTATCTTTCAGAAAAACATCTGCCTCTCAGTTTATGAAATTTTGAGCACCGAATCATACCATCTGATCCAAAATAACTTGGAATAAAATTTCCAATCTTACAGCTTCAGAAAAAGAGAACTTTGATCTGAAACGTTGCCCATCAACTAACATTTCCGAATGATGGCAATTATTTGGTAGAATAGCTAGTGATTTTCCAGAGCAGTCTCACCTCTTCTTGTTCTTCTTTCTAGCTTTCACTGACTTTTCAAGACGTCCCAACCTTTGACTGATGACAGAAGAAGAAGATATTATCTTTTTATCTGGAAACTTGGACTGCTCAATGGATGGCGGGGAAACAGCTGGTGCCGGAGATTTAGATTCCCCAAACAGAGACTTTGATCCTCCGAAGAGTGAGTTGGATCCCCCAAACAGAGAAAAGTTAGGCTGATTTGTAGGTGGCTGCCGAACTATTTCTGGAAGATCTAGGAACTTCTTCACAGAAGGCCGTCTGATTACTGTTAAAAGAGGGGGGAAAGTGAAGGTGTCTCAGGATGATTAGATGCAAACTGAATTGTAGAAGATCCTTGAGCATTTTTCTCTCATAAAATGTGCTGGATCAAAATGAAAAAATACAGATAAAAAGTACTCACCATATCCATACATGAAGGAGAAAAAGTTTGAGGTAACCCAGTAACAAAATATGGCCTGCCATGATTTAAACAGAGAGTTCAGTACATGGATAAGACATTGTGAAGTTACTCAGAACAAATCAAATCTAAACATCTGGTGAAAGCCTAGGGTGCGGTGGGATGTTACCCAACTCAATTAGTGAAACCAGCATTACAAGGGAAAGGACTGACCCGTTCTACCAAGCATTTGGGCCCCACAAGAAACCATAACCACAAAAAAAATGGATATCATTTTCTGCTTTTTACTCAAATCAATATCCTATGTACTTCAGCTCCCGCCCGAAGTGCATCATCGGGCATTAATTTTACAGGGAAAAGCTTAGCACCCTTCTGCTTTACTAAGGCTTACTAAGGGATTTAAAAATCAGCTGAGTCTTAGTCAAATAGCTTACACCCAACCACTTTGCTAAGGTTTACCTAGGTAGGAATTTAAAATCAACTTGGACTCAGCATTCCCCAAGTCAGGTCGGTCGAATTTAGCCGGGTACCCATGAAACTTCATTTTCCTCCTCTTCTTTTCCTCAGCAAACCCTCCCAACAAACCCTTTCCACTTCTCCCCAACAATCCCCCAAATCCTTTCTTCTTCTCAACAAGTCCTCCCCAAAACCTTAACCCAAAAAGTTTCTTTCAAAATTCTCTTTCAACATCACCACCACTCTCCATCCCCTGCCCCGCACGTGCGGAGTGCCTAAGCACGTGTCTAAGGACAATTCGAATTGTCTTTAACAAGACTTCAAGATAGAAGGACACAACTCTAGGGATAAAACCCACAATCTATTCAATTAATCAAGACTGTAAAATAACCTATTACAATGCCATATAAATAAAAGAAGCAAACTTAGTGCCCAAGGAACCCTAATCTAATAATGGAAACTACTCTAACAACAATGCAATTACAAATCTACTAACAAAAATAATATAACCCTAATCTAACTTGAAGGGGGACCACTTGTGAGCCCATACAGAATCATTTTCCTCTAGTTGAAAGAGGAGTTTATCCTCAAACTCGAGTCTTTTTCGAATTGCCTCTGTAAATATGGTGAACATGAAAGACTTCCTTTATTACAGCTACCAAGGACTTCTTTTTTGGCAGCCCTGGTTTCTTGGGATGAATTGTAACATGTTTCCCACCATGCATGAATGTGTGTATATTGTTGCGCATACTATGAGTCCCATTTTTATCACATACATCCAAGGGCAACCCAAAGATATCACCATTATCCATAGGTAATATATCACACCAAATTGTATCTTTGTAATCCTTACCAATGGCAAAAGTAACCTTGCATGTGTGGTGAACGCGTGCTTGATCACCTGTCATCAGCTATTTGACAAAATATAGGCAATTGTACTTGTAAACTTTCAACTTAAGGAGATCAATAAGAGCTTGAGAGATGATATTTTCGCAACATCCGCCATCAATGACAACTATGCAATTCTGCCCATGTACGATACCCGTTGAACGAAAAATAATTTTCTACAATCATTTATTCTCAATAGCTGGAGGAGCCTCTTTGATGATCATGAGGGCTTCACCTGTGGTGTCTGCTTCTGTGTCCACCACTTCCTCTTCGTCTTTGTCCTGAGAATTATCCAAGGTATCTTTAATTTTACCTTCACTCTCAATCAGATGTAGGCGTTTGGGACAATCCACTGCACGATGCCCTGGTTGTTTATAACGAAAGCACAACATCTTATTTTGACCTTCAGTTTTAACAAAAATCTTTCCCGAAGAACCACTTGGTTTATCATCTTATAATGATGAATTCTTTTGCAGAGCCCATTTAGATGCACCAAATTTTTTTGCCTAATGATTGGTAATACACTCAGCTTTTATGGCATGTTGGATGATTTCATCGACATTGCCAAAATTTTGAAATGCAAGGATATGTTGAATGTCTATTCTCAACTCATTAAAAAATCGATCAACTAACACATCATCATCTTCATTCAAACCACAATGAGCTTGCAGTATCATAAATTCCTCGGAATATTCAACAATTATCTTAGATCCTTGTTTCAAGTCTAAAAAACTTGAATGCAGATCTCTTGCATATTTGAGAGGGATGAATTCTTGCTTTAAAATATTTTTCATTTCAATCCATGTTTCAACAGGGTCCATGTTCTAAGTCCTCATTTTACGTTGCAATTCAGCCCACTATGTTGTAGCATAATTACAAAATTGAGTGGCAACCAATGTAACTTTATAGTGCTCAATCATTAGTTTGTGTACGAAAATATTCTCCACGCACTAACCAATCCATGAAGTCAGTGGGCTTCAATTTGTCATTATTTTCAGGAATCACGAATTTAATCCCTAAATCTATATCAACATTATTGATTGGGGGGTCTCGTTGATTCCAAATATTTGCTCCATCATCTCAGTGGTGATCCCCACGCTGATTATGTTCCAAAGTTGTTACTCTAGTTTCCAGTCTTTCTAGAGTGGTTCGCATGTGGCCAACTATTGCGGATAATTCTCTAATGGCATCAGTTAAGTCTTCCATTGAAAAAGAGGAAGATTCAATCCCTAGTTGCTTCTTAGGAGACACTCCCCCCCCCCCCCCCCCCCCGGATGCAAATTAAAATCTGACTTACCTGATAAGACGATCTGCTCTCTGATACCAATTGCTGCAAGCCCTTGGGTCAGGGCTCAAGTGGAGTGCCTAAGCATGTGTTTGAGGACACTTTAAATTGTCTTCAACAAGACTTCAAGATACAAGGACGCATCTCTAGGGATAAAACCCACTCAATTAACCAAGTCTATAAAATAACCTCTTACAATGCCATATAAATAAGAAAAGCAAACTTAGTGCCTAAGCAACCCTAATTTAATAATGGAAGCTTCCCTTTAACAATGTAACTAGAAATCTATAAAATAATAATAATAATAATAATATAACCCTAATCTAACTTGAAGGGGGACCATTTGCTCACCCCCCCCCCCCCCCCCCCAACAAAACAAAAACCCCAAACACACAAAAAACCTAGGCCAAGTCCGAGTCTGCCTTTGTAAACCATGTACCATACCATGATGATAAAATGAATAAAAAAAAAAAAGAAAAAAAAACTAGGGGTCTATGAAAATGCTTCAAGTGCATATGAAATGTGTTGAAATAATGATGATGATGATGATGACGACGACAACACCAGTAAAGAGCAGAAATCCATGGACAGCACCTCATTTACCTTACCAATATGAAGATAGGAAAAGGTAGAAATCATATCTACCTTCCTCTAGTTTGACATTAACCAAGTGAGGCAACAAAATGGTGCATGGTGAATGGTTCACCACCCTAACCCAATATGCAAAAGGTACAACTTGTGCAAGGCATAGATCTTCAAATATAGTCTACAGCTTAACTGATCCCATAATTAAATAAAAAATGACATAAATCTAATGCTGGAATAAAGGAGGTACCAACATTAGCATACTAAGTTACTGTATTTTAAACATGAATGATGATATAGTTTCTATGAACTATCATCATCATCATCGTAAATTCGTAATATAGTTCCTATGATGTATTTTAACATCATAAGGAATTCAAACAACCCTTGAACGGGATGGTGCTTGTTATGTTGCGGTCGGCTATAGGAACTTTGTTTCTCCATTACGATATATCCTAAGTCAAGTCCTTGGATGAGTTACACTTCTTCAAATCTATTGTTACTACTTTCATCCACGGCCTCTTTGGCCTATCACTTTCCCTTGGTGGGCCATCAACCTACAAAGAAAAATGTTTCCTCATCAGTGTCATTGTTGGCCTATGTTGGACATATCCAAACTATCTCAAATGGTTTTCTCTTATTTTATCGCCTATTATTGAAAAAAAGTTTAAATATTTGGACACTGGAAAAGAACTGTGGGATTTCATCAAGACTACCTATACCGAAAAGAGGAATAATGCCAGAGTTCTAGAATTGAACAAGGAAATTGCGACATTCAAACAAGGGAGTCTCTCAGTTGGTGACTATTATTCCAAGTTCAGTGCTTTATGGAAAGAATTACAGTTGTATATGTCCCAAACTGTGATGTGCTATGAAGCAATGTTGTGCCAAGAAGGAAAGTTGATAGAAGACCGAGACATATTTGGGCTACTAGGGGTTGTTAACCAAAAATTTCAAACTGTTTGTACACAAGTAACGAGCCAAGATCCTTTGCCACCTAGGCACAGTATTTGCCTAATTACAAGGAGAAGAAAGTTGTAGGAGGGTGATGGATGTCAAACAAGATATAGTACCTGATCGGTCAACCCTCGCAACCAGAAATGTGGGCAACAGAGTGATGACTATAGGGTATGGTGGAGGTAGAGGCCATGGTAATGGAGATAACCGTGGTGGAGGACGTGCTGGTGGCCGTGGTCATGAGTCTCTTGGTGTTGGGTGTGGTTATGGTGGACAATGTAACACTAATCGTGACAAACTTTATTGTACCCATTGTGGACAATATCACCATACTATGCAGACTTGTTGGGATTTGAATGATAAGCATTGGAATGTATCTGCACCACCAACTGAAGTTGAACATCCTAATGATGCTACAGAGCAAGAGACAAGTAATCAGCATTGGAATGATGAACTTTCAGTTCTTCAACAGAGGTTGGCAGCTTTAGAAAGCTTGACACAAGATTAATCGGCCAGTGTGACTTCTCATAATCCTACGGCATTTGCATTTTCTACCTCTTCATCCATGTGATTCAGGGGCTACAGATTATGTGACAAGTATACGTTCTAATTTTCTGTCCTATACTGCCACCTCCCAAGGAAAGGTGAGAATCATTGATGGTTCCTACACTCCAATAGTAGGGAAAGGGACTGTCCAAGCCAACCCGTCCTCTATTTGTCATCATTTCTTCATGTTGCTCGATTCTCTTTTAATCTTATGTCTATTAGTGCTTTAATAAAAAAATCTCAATTGTTGTCACTTTTTATCTATCTTATTGTGTTTTTCAAGATCTGAGGACGGGATAGAGGATTGGTGGTGGTAGTGAGAACAATGGTCTTTATCCTCTGGATTTGAAGAGGACAGAACATTAAGTGCTACATACTGGAGTAGTTGATGAGAATAAAGTGCTTACTATGGCATCATCGTCTCAGCCATGCACGAGTACAATGTCTAAGGAAATTTTCATTTTGGAACATTCAAAGTAAAAATGAGAGTGTTTTGAGATGTGATGCATGTTTACGAAAAATAAAAGAACTATGTATTCAGTGAATCCTAATAAAAGAAATACAAGTGCATTTGATTTAATTCCTTCTTGAGTGTGGTATGCTCTTGTTGTTTCTATTTATGGACATCATTATTTTGTCATTTTTATTGATGATGCAACTCGGGTCACATGGACTTATTTAATGAAATCAAAGAACGAGGTTTTGCATACCTTCAAAACATATTATAAAATGGTGGAAGTTCATTTTAATAAGCAAATCAAAGCTCTCAGATCTGACAATAAGGGAGAATATACCTCACAAGACTTTCAGATGTACTTCAACAAAAATGGAATTGAGTCACAAACTTCATGCGCA
Organism: Sextonia rubra; assembly: GCA_037013555.1. Lineage (NCBI taxonomy): Eukaryota > Viridiplantae > Streptophyta > Magnoliopsida > Laurales > Lauraceae > Sextonia > Sextonia rubra. The sequence goes on along the minus strand of JASUAD010000013.1, from coordinate 15,745,231 downwards.
TATAAGACAGAACAGAATGAGGTGGCTGAACTTAATTACATGCATCTTCTATAGGTTACGAGGGCTCTCTTATTTGAGATGAATGTTCCAAAGCATTTCTAGTCAGATGGTCATAGAGCAAGAAATCAAGTGTTTGAATCCCCGGGGCTCTTGTGCCTTGTATTATCCCACGAAGGGTGTGGTCTTGTGCGGAGCCCTTATTTTCTCCCACGGGGGTGCTGTATCTTATTTGTAAATTGTGATAATATGTTGTTAGCCCCAAATGCTGTTGAAATCATTTCTACTTCTATCCTTTCTAGGTTTAGCACACATTCACCTTGACACTGTCATCTCTGCTACATTCATTTTACCCATAACTACATCATCATTCATGAGCATAAATGTGGTGAACATAGCATACCTTTGGGAAGTTCATCGTAAATGGAACCGTGAGAACTGCAAGGATTCTGGAAAAATTTTTCATGGTACCAGCCACTGGATTTCCTTCCATACCCTCTTGCATATTCATCTGAAAATGACATATCGGTTAGCCCCTACCTTCATTAGAAAAAAAGGAAAAAAAATGAGCATTAAAGAAGCATAGAAAATGGCTACTTTGAGAATATGCTGACACATTACGACACTATGGGCTAAGACCCTTGGTAAGGTTTCAAAGTCAAATTATATTAGCAGTAGAAAAATCGTGGTGTAAGATATTAGATATGTTCACATAACTGAACCAGGATTAGTTGGCCAATTCTCATTTTTCTTGGTAGGTTGACTTGGATCACTACTTCCTATTCTATCAACCACAAGGGATATTGGTGCCTGGACCACAGTCACATGGATGAGTTGATGCCTCAGACTAAAGCATAATTTGTACAATTATTTCTGAAAACAATTTATAATGTTCTTCTGAACATGTTGCAAGATAAAAAATAAGAAATGAAAATGTAAGGATGCCTACCTCCACGGTTACCAGGAAGGTCAACGATGTCAGAACTGGGAAAATATACAAGCTATCGGGAGTTGTGAGATCAGTAAACCAGAAGGCCCCGCCAGTCTTAAATGATGGCATTTTCTCAACCATGTTTGAAATCTATAAGGAAAGATAATAAATGTCAGGAGAAAACGGCTAACGAAAAACTAGCGTCTAAAGATAACCCATCTAGAGGACTGGATTGGCAATAGCCATTCCAAAGGTTAATAGATATAATTAACAAGTAGATATAAACCCTCATTACTGAAAAAAAAGGGTAAATATAAACCCAATGTTTAGATTTGAAAAATCAAATATGACATCATTGAGAGTTGGAAAGAGTTTAAAAGTCTTACAGCCATGAAAAAGCTGATGAAAACAGGACCTTGGATGAAAAGCCCTTTAAGTGGAGTAAATGGAGTGACCCCATGCCTGAAGTAGCCACAAGACACGAATGAAATTAGGACAAAGAAGGCCATAAAAAGCAGATAACATGTGGCACAACACCAAAAGCATACTAAACCAGTAAAGTACACTAGCCAAAAGAGAAAATGATAATTAGGGGATAAAAACAAATGTTTCCTCTTAGTGGAAGAAAAATACAAATTAACCGCTATGGCCTACCATAGTTGTAAACTACAGTTTGTTTCACCTGAACTAGAGAAGATCTGCCATATTAGATCTCCTATACTGTACAGTTCTCTTTGAGCAATGAGCACTGAATTCGGTCACTTTTTTCAAAAAAAAAATTGATATGCTATATTAAAATTTTGTTCTGATAATAAAAAATTCATTCAAAACTATCATTTTGACTGAAATTGAAAAAAAAACATGAGTAATTTTATGATTTTTTTTTATCAGTTAGTAGTTTTGAGATTTTGTACAAAAATACTCTCACCAAGAAGCTCAAAAGAAGCAGCACACATATTTACAACCTCTCAGGAGTTTTATCTAGAAGTTCTGAATTTTGGCTTGGTTTCCTCATCTCCGACACCCATGGCTTTCACAGAACTTCATAGTATGGCATATTTTCCTGATCAACTGAGCACACACTCATTCAGGGGCTAAAAGAGAGTGATTTTCTTTCATCTTTTCTAGCATTTGGAGAAAAGAAAGTTATGTTTATCTTTTTTGTATTTTCCTTTCTTGTTCTATTTTTATTGGCCAGCTATATTTGGCCATTTGACTTTTTTTGGTTGGCCATAATTCCAACATTGACTGGCTCTCCCACATTTCTCATTTTCTATGGTACTTTTTCTAAATATTTCTTTAGGTAAATTTAAAACAATGATGTATATATCATTATTCATGATTGAAAGAGGGAAGAAGGGGTGGGGTGTGGGGGTTGGGGGGTGGTTGGGGTTGGGGTTGCAGGTCCAACAAACAAACTCAAGCTCTCGACAAGACTTTCTGCATCCGATCGGAGGTGGAAATATTTCTTCTTTCTGTATTTCTTCTTATTAAGTGATATTTCATTCATTCTCTAGAATATGCAGAAATTTGAATATTACACAGAAAATTTACAATATAGAGACAACAGAATATTTAAAGATTCTTTGATTAAGAAGGGAAATTTGTATTGATTGGTTTACCAAACCGTCCCACAAAATATTGAGTATGGTAAGAAAGTCTGGAAAAGAGCTGTGAACTGTAGACAATAGATATATGCAAGGCTAATGCATAATATACATCAATTAAACTGATGAAAACTTTTACAGTGAAACTCTGGGAGAGACAATAGAACAACAACTATAAGGCTACAACAGGAAGATAGCATTATGAAAACTAATCTCGCATTATGAAAACAAAAATTAGATTTATGCCAGGTATTCAACTACAGAAACCGTTTTCCTATTGAGACAACCCATGGAAAAATTCAGAAAGAAATGGAAAATTTTAACGAATACTTATATCGAATTTGAGAAGGCATACAACACGATACCCATGCAGTCAATTTGGCCATGATTGATGACAAAATGCATCCCTAATGGGTATCTTAAAATTATAGAAGACATGAATGAAAAAGCCGTTATGAGTGTGAGACCCACATGCAAAGTCAAATCCAAATGGAGTTGGATTGCACCAATTGAGACCTTATTTATTCACGAAATAAAATGCCCAATGAATGGAGAAAAAGCATCGCAGTTCCATTCTACACATGAGCTTGCAATGCCTATGACAGAAATGTAATATTTACGTGACTAGTTTGGGCTTGTGCCATGTAGGTCCTCTATACAAGCTATTTTCCTTGGACAAGAGAAGAGAAAGTATCTGCACATAGTTTTTATAGTTTTTTATTTATCTAGAGATAGTGTACAATAGAGTGTTGAGACAGCTGATTTGACGGATTGAAGAAAAAGGTACCACTAAAGATTATATCAAAATCTCGGAACCATTTATAAGGCCACATATGAGTTTCTTGTTGGATTTGGTTTTGTAGTTAAGGGTACACTTTGAGCCACATATATTCTCCTTGATTATGGCCAACTTAAAGACAGATATCCAAGATGAAATTTTGTAGTGTAGGTTGTTCGCAAATGATGAGGTACTGATTAGTCAAACAAAAAAGTAGGTGACCGATAAATTACAACTTTGAGGCCACCTTTCTTCATCCTGATCAGGAAAAACTTGATAAATATTGAAACTGAAACTCCATGCAACATGTCGTCCACAGATGATGAAATACTACGGAATCAAACAAGAAAATGATGAATGAAAAATTGTAACTTTGGAGAAGTGCCTTTGAGTCAAACGGGTAAAAAAAACTTGCAGCTATAAGACAAAACCTGTGAGTGTAAGTTTAGTGGATCAAAGAGTGAGAAAAAGTTGAAATGGTCAAAATTGAAAACAACCTAGAACTAGACTGCAATAATAGAAGCTATCACAGACTGCAATAATTCCATTCCACTGCTTAGAAGCTATCGTAGAGCAAAACAAAGTATTCAATAGAATAAACACAACAAAAACAAAGTGGAGAGAACATAGTAAAATATTATGCGACCTTTGGATGCCGCTTAGATTGAAAAGTCATCTTTGTAAGACAACAGTTACACCTAGTATGTTGTATGGAGCCAAATTTTGGACAACAAAGAAATGTGAAGAAGCAAAATTCATGCAGTTACAATGCGCATGCTGATGAAGATATGAGGAGCTAGTAGAAATGGTAGAATCAGAAACTAGTCCACTAGAAGGAATCAATGAATGACAACAGTTGAAGGAAAAAAAATCAAAGGGCATTCTTTGAGATGGAAACATTTTCATAAGGCCAAAAACTGCCCCTAAAAGAATAATCAAAGGGTTGATATTGGAAGATACTAGGAGAAGAGGGCGGCCATCATGACCTTAGATGAAGCAATGAGGAAAGAGTGTGGCCTCATAACGGCAACCCTAATTAAACAAGACTTGCAACGACAAATATGTGTAGCTGTATAATTATTTAGTCAAAGAGTGGCGTTATTTAATATTTAGTTCGTACCATTTTACAGATAGATCAAAAGCTCCCTTTTACACAAGTACACTGTGTGTGTCTATGTGTGTCTGTGTGTGTGTGTGTGTGAGAGAGAGAGAGAGAGAGTCCCTAGTTTCTAGTCCGTGATTATAAATAGATTGCGGTCGGTTTTTAACAAGTGTTTAGTGTTAGAGTATAATTTTTTTAGCATTTAGTGTTTGAGTATAACTTTTTTAGCCAACTCAACTTGTTGGGATGAGGCTCAAATATAATGATGATGACGACGGCGATGAAGATGAAGATGATAATGATGATCAAAGAAGATATTTCATAACATATGTTGTTCGCTGATCAAGAAAGAAAGAAAGTAAAAAGAATGTTGGAGAATGGCATTTGAACCATAGTTGTCAATTTCATTCCGTTCCAACAAGAATTGACCAAAACATTCCAGAATTGGCCTTGTGTGGAATGGAATAGTGTAACGACCCAAGTAGCCCACTGGCCCAATAACTTGGTGAGCCTTTCACGTGGCCCAAAATGCTTAAGCCCAAGTTACTAATAGTGACATACATGGTTCATTATATACCAGACTCATATTTTACTCATAAGCGATGTGGGATGGGGTATTACAATCTACCTCCTTTAAGGTCACACGTACTCGTGTGGATCTAACTTCACCAGGCGATGTGGCACCCGTGTCCCCTATGGATTTCCCTATCTTGACTCGCAGGCTCACGCACCCTGGCTCTGTCCTGATCTTGCCTCAAGGGCTTTCCCAGCGGGATTGGGGGTCCCACATTTCCGGCTGGCTATAGGCTCTGATACCATTTATAACAACCCAAGTAGCCCACTGGCCCAATAACTTGGTGAGCCTTTCACGTGGCCCAAAATGATTAAGCCCAAGTTACTAGTAGTGTCATACATGGTTCATTATATACCAGACTCATATTTTACTCATAAGCGATGTGGGATGGGGTATTACAAATAGCCCCCCCTAAAAGTCTTCAGTTCTAATTCTAGTCTATTCCGGTCATTCCGATCTATTTTGGTCCCAATTCTGGTTCCAATTCCAGACCAATCCCGCCCCATTCTGGCTAAGGTTTCATACTTCCATTCATACGTTGTAAAAACTGGAAATTGTCAATTATAGAGTGCAGTTTAGTTTAAGTGATGAGGCACATCTTTTCCAAAATTCAACGAGTTTTTTCAATTTTAGGTTTTCTTTTATTTTTATTTTTATTTTTTTTTTTTGGTTCATTTTTCAAGCATGTCTTTTCCAGAATGGAATACTTGAATTGACCAGAATGCAGAAATGTTCCACTACAGGGTCCAACCGGAACGGAATTAACAACTAAGATTTGACCATAATGGGCTGAAAATTTGAAAATCTAAGCCAAGATATATAGTCGTTGTTTAGTGGATTCGAGAGTAGAGAAATTGAATGATTGAATTTGAAAAAAAAAAAACTGCTACCAGAACTTGTAGATTTCGATATTTAGGAGCAACTAGGCCCGTCATTTTGGCCATTTGACAGGGGGCCAGGCCCGCCAAAGCCCACAAAAAATGAGGGCTTCTTTTTGTCCTAAAGCCTGAGGGTAGGGTAGGGCCCAATTTTAAAAAGTTAGGCCCCATCCCTTCGTAAGGAGACTGCCAATAGTGTAGTTTTCATCCATATCTCTATCATCTAAAAAGAATTTGTTAAGGAGTTTTAGATTTGTAAGGAGACATCCAAGACCCCGCATCAGACTAACAAAAGTGAGATATCGAATGAGAGCTTCCAAATTATGTCCTGATTTTGAGATGCTCTATCAGGCATATGGAAGTAAATTGGCATGAAAGAAGTTGCTTACTCCTTGAATAGCGCCTTCATTCGTAACTGACCCTCCACAGAAGCCCTAGGGTCCATTGACTGCACAAGGCTAGCATGTATTAATACGAGGGGGAAGTTGAAATGCATGCACAACATGAAACCATAGAAGAGCATTTATGATATTAAGGAAATAAGAGAAAAAAGAATCCGATGTTTATAACATACATCTACCATCTGTTGCCTGATCTCCTCCATCTCTGGCCTAATTAGCTGCAATGATGAGAACCCATTACCAACAATTTAATACTAAAATGAAATGTACTATATGCATGACGATAGAAAGTAAGTAAATAAAAAACCTGGGTGAGCAATAAGAGAAGTACAGAAATAAGGAACCACACCATAGAAGTCCGTTTTATATATGTTGTGATACATAAAAGAAGTCTCTAAGACAAGAAAGTCTGATGAAATTTGTTTCTACCAATCATAATTCAACAATGAGTTGGTAATCAGGTGGAGACACTCGAGAGATCCCAGTGGCAAGGGTGTCTCATCTCGCAAAGCTGCCCAGTGATCAATCTCTGGGCAGTCAGGTGTGTATCACAGGTTGTGTACCACTCACCCATCTGGCAAAAAATTAAAAAAAAGAAAGGTAAATGGGTGATAGACGTTTAAATTAATAAAAGCGGACCCAAGGTGGACGAAGAACAACACCATTAAGCATGTTAAGATTGCATGTAATATCAAAAATTGTACAATGGCATCAAGTAATGAAACAGAGGTTCCCATAATTCAGTGAAACTGACAAAATTGGGTAACGCAAGAAAGTCATGTTGATCAAATAAAAAGGGGTGGAATCAGTGTCCCTGCCATATCCACAAGTGTCCGTCCCTATCAATGTTGTATCTGAGCATCATACCTACAAAGTCAGTGGTTTGAACTCTACCTACTAAACTATTATGATTGTCCTATGCTAGGATAAAAATCTCTGACTGGTTTTGATGGTGGCCTAGATCATACCTAGGGGGCTTGGCATATATATTATATACGCATACGAACAGCGGGCTGAACAGTGAACACCCATCTGTTGGTGGATTGAGTTTTTCTGTCAAATATTGCGAGAGTCTGAAGACTAAATCCTTTCAATCTATTCATTGATTTTTTTTTTTAATCTAATCCTAGTTTGGGTAATTGTTAGTTTTTGTTGGTTTTCACCTCTCTGAGATCTCATTGTTAAGTAGAGTTGGAGAAACAAGAATTATGCAAGTAATTTGGTAGAGAGTGTCAAAAAGGCACATTAGAGACTGGAATTTTGTTAGGCATGAAGAAGTAGAATGAATTGCATGATATATAGGATGTTGCCATATGACACCAAGTAACTAAGTCAGAACAAATTGCCTGCATATGAATGATGTGTCCAAAAAAATATCAGCAATGAAGGACTATTCTGTGCTCAACATATCCTAATAGACAAGTTCATTGAGCTTTGAACATATGGGAATATTCTCAAGAAATATGGACTGTACACATCAGAACATCAATCGTTGGTTAGAACCAAGTTCAAAATTCACCATTAGATATTTTTGAAAAAAAAAAAAAGGAAACCATTAAGAGAATAAAGAGGAATGGCAAAAAATTGGAAGATATAAATAATCACAAATAAAAAGGAGCGATGAACTAATGCAACTTACAGCGAGTTTCGAAGTAGCTTTTAGTTGATTTATCAAAAGAGGAACTGTGGCACATCGAATAAATAGAGTTGTTAAAGCAATGGATGCCCACCTGGAAAAAATATAATGTGCATCAGAAGTTAGTCCACATGAATGTACCAATAATCACACTAATCTTTTTTCCTATCCTTTGTCATTAAATAACACATTATAACAGTAGAGCTACTGAGATAACGTAATGAATCTTGGGAGCACAAGATAGAATATCTGCAAGTTGCACACTAGTGATTTTTTATGAAAACCAAAAACAAAATAAACCAGTTCAGAGTGGTGTTATAATACTTGTCCGAGTCTAAGTCGACTCGGTCAAGTCGCTTCAGAAGGACTGGGCCCAAGTCTTATGGGTGTGAGCAACAGATCCACTAGTGCCACCGAAATGGTGACTCTCTCTCTCTCTCTCTCTCTCTCTCTCTCCAATCTTCGTGTCTGATGTGGCATTCAACACCTGAACCTTATCAACCAACTAGACCGACTTGAGCCAATTCGAGAGACCGGGTTTTATGGCCTAATACAAACGTTGTTTTTGACTCCTTGTATAAGCAAGGGAACATGACAAATTAAAAAATCAACATCATAAAAGCCTTATCCCAACTATATCGGGGCCGGCTTCACAAATTCATTTTTGAATTCAATCTATCCCAAGCCAAATCCTCATATAGGTTACACTTGTTCAAATCTAAGCTTGCTACTTCCATCCATGTCCTCTTCAGCCTACCCCATTCCTTAGTAAGCCATCAACCTACACAGAATAACTTTTCCTGGGCAGCATCATTATTGGACCACGTTGAACAAACTATCTCAAATGAGTTTCTTTAATTTATCACTTATTGATCTACCCCTAAATGCTCCCAAAAGCAATCATTTCTTATTCTACCTTTCCTAGTTTTACCACACATCCATTTTATCATTCTCACCTCTACCACACAAATTTTGTGCATGTGTTGCTTCTTGATTGGCCAACATTTTACTCTGAATGTCATAACTAGTCTAATCAATGATCTATAAAATTTTTCCTTCAATCTTGTTTGCATGCACCAATCACAAAACACTCCACAAGCAAGTCTCCACTTCAACCATTGGTCCATTGCACTTCACTTTTATCTTATTTTTGACATTCCTCAATCACTCCATCCTTATTAATTATGGAGCCAAGATATCGGAATGAATCTCTTTTTGGTATCTCTTGAGCTTCAATTATCATGGGAGTTTCAGCTCTTTGCATATCCCCACTGAAGTTGCAATTCAAATATCTTGTCTTTGTACAACTTATTTTAAAGCCCTAAATTTTAAAGGCCTCCCGACATCCCTCAAGTTTCATGCTCACACCATCTCTCAATTCATTCATCTACATTATCACTTACAAACAAATACACCAAGGTGCCTCCTCTTGAATAAGATGCATTAATTCGCCCATAATTAGTGAAAAGAGACAAAGGCTCAAAGCTGACCTCCAATGCAAGCCCTGGTCACTAAGAACTCAACTCTCTCTCCACGGCAGTTCTCACACTTGTTACCTCGTACATGTATTTAATGATATCAATATAACCTCTTATGACACTCTTATTATAAAAAAATATCAAAAACCCACCAAAGCAAATCTCTAAGTACCCCTTTGTAGGGTTTCTTTAGGTCCTCTTCTTTTTATATTTTTCCAATTTCCATTAATTACCTAAGTGAGAAGATAACTTTCATAGTTAACCTCCCTAGCATGAAACCAAATTGATTTTCAAATATCTTAATCTCCTATCAAAGTTTTTGCTCCATTAATCTCTCCCACAATTTTGCAGTATGATTCATAAGTGTAATCCCACAATATTTGTGCAACTTTGTATATCTCCTTTGTTCTTGTATATAGGTGCGACAAGCCTACAACATTTCTTGATGCAAGGAATACCCGTGGTCCCCCATGGGTCGACCCGGCTTTAAGCCCAGCCCACATATCTTAGTTTATTTAGGATTTTATTATGTTTTCAGTTATTTTAGTTGATTCTTTTAATCCTTGCCATCAGTGTGTTTGAATGGTCCGGATTAGTTTTAAGTTTATTATTTATCTATATAAGCCATGTAAAGCCTTATGGCTCCTCCCTGATTGATTAATGAAACAAAGAAAAATCTCAAAAGTGCTTTTGGGTTTCCGGGAGTCGTCTTCTTCCTCACCCACGATGGGGAGTTTAACATGAGGTCAAAATTTTCAGCATCCTCCTGGCCTACCCCCTCCACCTTCCACCTCTACCCGCCCCGCATCTAAAGCAATTTTTAGGAATTGTGTGAAGTGTGCAAATCAACTAAACTGAACAATATTTTAAACCACACAAACAACAATTTTTGCACAAAGCAATTTTTAGGCATTGTGTGAAGTGTGAAAAACCCTTGCCAACCGCTAAACTTCTATATAACACCCTCATGAAGCTTAACAAAACAACTGAAAGCTTGAATATAAGAAACCATTCATTTAAAAAACAAAAAAAGAGGAGAAACATAGAAAAGCAGCCAAATTGGGATACCCATACCAATTTAACCCTGTAAGATTGTGAACACCATCAATGAAATACTGCAAAGCGGCAACAGGGAAGAAGGAATCAGCAGCTGCAATGGCAACTTCACTGACAACTGGACCCTGTGTGGCGGCCACTTCCACGCCCTTATCCGTGAGGACACCAGCAACATCACTCATGTACTCCATCTTATCCGACGACCCCTCGCCAATTGCGCTCGACGAGTAGCTGCAGAGAGATGACCCAAGGGCTGGATGGAGACGGAGAGAGGACGCCAACCCATTCCTCTCCCGAAACAGAGCACCAAGTCCAGCAACAGCATTCCTATTCCTATGGGTATGAAAATGGCCGTCGGTATGAGCAACAGAAGGGCTCAAAGGATCAGAGCGAGGCTTCTCATCAACGCCATCGTCGTGCAGAACAACATGGCCAAACGAAGGGCTGAAGCGTCCCGTTACGAGTGTAGTAAACCTGGAGGAGATGCTGCGCCTGCAAGCAATCCACACACGCATTGTTTCAAACATCTGTAGTGCAGATGGATGATAGATGAGTTTGAATTTAAGAAGACGGACCTGAACATGGAGGGAAGGGCAATCTCTCCTTTGATTGGAGAATCAGATGCTGATAAACCCTAACAGGAATGAACCGGCTTGCAGCAACGGCGGTATTAAAACCCTAAACCCTGCTTGGGAACAAGATGAGGGGAAAAGAAGAGCAATCAGATGTCGAGGGACGAGGCTTGCTATTCAGACAACCTAGCCAGCACACGCGTGGCGGATCCAAGTCGGATCCCTCAGCCCTGCTTCAATTTTCATGGTCTAAAGGATGAAAATCTTACTACGTGGCTTTGACTTCTGCACGTGTGCAAAGTGATGCTCTTGTGTTTGGGTAACTTGGGGCATGGCCCTGATGAGAATTTTTCATTTCTTGACTACATCATGTAAGAATTTTTCCAAGAAGCACAACTCACAGGGAGATATATGCATCAAGTTTGTGGGGCCCAAATGCATGTCTACTATGTGGGAGGAGGGAAAGCATATGAAAAGATCTCTTTAGAGAACGGGTACAAAAAATATTAGCCCCATCGGATAATTTAAACTTTGATTTAACGGGCTTAAAGTTCAATGATATATTAACCATAAATGTTAAGAGACAATTCAACCTTGTTTCAAGTTTCTGAGTGTAAAATTGAGCCCGATATGACTAAAATGGGATGATGACAATAACATCAAATGGGTGGGTTGTAGTGATCAAAGGTGGGCACAAGTGGGCCGATAGAGTTGGGATGCACGTGCAATCCATTTATAAGAGAACTTTTTTTATGGTGACGTCATTAATGGCTGCCTACTTTATTTTGGACTTGTTTCCATGCAATCGTTTCACTTGAGTCTTGCTTTTGGAGATTTCTATTAGGCCCCTTAATAGTTGTCTTTCAACCTTGTGAATTCCATTTTTGTTCCCACACTCCTTAAATACTCATTCTTGATTGGGTTATTTCAAATTTATAAATTCTTTCGCTTGGCAAACATCTCCGGGATGATGATACCCTCCTTATGTCTAGAATCAATGCATCTTCCCTAAAAAAATGCAAATTTGGCAAAATAGAGGATTTGCAGGGAAAAGACTTTAAAGAAATCAATGGTTTGGAACGTTTTAGCTAATATATCATGATCCACAATACTTCACATTCTAAAATTTTGTCTCATAACCGTTCTTGACCTCTAGATCACATATAATACTCTAGATATTTTAAAAATGGCCCATAGAAGTTTAGATTTGTGTCTCCAACATTGATTACGTTTTTTAAAATATCTCAACATATAAGATGAATCAACTGCTGAAATATGGTGGTTGGTTCTGACCCCGCCTTTCCCCAAACATGTGAAATGCGGATGCATTTGTTCCGCGTTCTACCCTGTAACCGAATATAAAAGCCGCAGTTCCACGGAAAACTAACTAATTACCAAATGTGCCCTAAATTTTAGCTTTGAAACTATTTGAGGCCCCTTGAGCATTTGTGCATCTAGATGATTATTTAAGGTTTGAAAATTCTTCAAATTTTAGCTTTCAAAATATTTAAAGCCCCTTGTAATTGTACATCTATATAAGATTGAGAGATACCTTTATGGAAATTCAAATATTCCCAAACAAGAATTCACATCTCCTCCAATCAAACAAGCCCATAGTTTCAATCTTTCTTAAATGTTTGTAACTTGATGATCTAAATTTTAAAAATAAAACTTAATCAATAAAAATCAAGCATCGAAAACATTCATTCATCCATGTCCAATGTAGATTTTCTATAAAAATATATAAAGCACGTGCCTTTGCATAAAGTTGAATTCCTAGAATTTTAATAAATGTGTTCTTGTACGAGAAATTTGTGAAGTTGCGGTATGCATTTCACAAATATCCAACACAAAAAAAGTGAGAGAAATATTAAATGTTACATTTCATAAAATTTCACTAATTTCTAATACATGGAATAACAAATCAGACATTGTGGGGTGCAAGTTGTTTACAAAATTACAATTTATGACTTCCCTATCTATCCTTAGACAACCTCGTCATAGTCATTTTTTACCTTCTCAACATGATTAATGGTTCAAGTCATAATGCAGGGCTAACCTAAATTAGAAAATGAAAAAGATTGGTGACGAATGCTTTAAATTGAAAAGCATTGTAGCAGCACCCTATTTGTGTGTAGTTGTCGTTTAGTTCCACACCTATTTATCTGGTAAAATTACAACCCTCCCTTTTTCACACCCGATGAGTAAATAATGCAAACAAATGTAATTGGTGTGAAATGGTTAGACATCATCTCGTTCCACACCTATTTAGGTGGTAAAACTACGACCTCCTTTTTGCACACTCGATGAGTAAATAATGCATTAGTGTGAACTGGTTAGACATCATCTTCATTTATGTACTTAAATAGGTGGAAACAAACGATCCCTTAGCAGGTCTTTTGTTTGCATAGAGTTGGATTCTTTGTAATTCATACTAAAATGGGTTACAACAAAAGATTATTACAAAGGTTTGGGGCTAGAGAAATCCAATTTAAGAAATATGGTCTTGATGTTCTATTTATTGGCATGGAATTTATTTCATAGTAATATAGGTAAAATAGGTTCCTACAAGAGTTTCAGCTAAAAGATATAAGGTGGAGATAAAGGGTGTATGATGAGATATATATGAGATACTGTCTTTCATGAGAACTCCAAATTTAGAAATTATGGATGAGGATGTGAAAGACTACGACAAGCTACCAGAGATCCAAGTGCATTCTTGGCAGTTAGAAGCCTCCACATATCTCCTATATCTAGAGCTCAGTGTAATGCATGATTTAGGGCTCCTAGTCTCCTTTACATATGCAATCACGAGGAGTCATGCTTTCGTACAGGGAGATGAGATCTGATCTACTAATCCTTTGATTACTACAAATCCCCTTCTTATTTTCAACATATCAAGTCCTCCTTGAGTGGGAATCCCAACCTCTCTTAGCATTCTGCAATATGCTTGAGTAGACTTGAGACCCATGGCATGCAGGTAACAATACTTCATGGAAAAAATGAATTCTTAAAATTCCCATCATTAAGTTCCTACAACCAAAACGAACCACTACAAATCTCCACGTTTGTTTCTTTAGTCTTACTTATTGTAAAAATAAAAAAAATTCTTATGATTCAATTCCTATAAAGAAATAGACCTATAAATCTTTTCATTCTTAGAATTCTTTGAAATTTATTTATGTGAAAGCAAACAAAGCATAGGAATCGATAAGGAGGGAGAGAAGGAGAGAGTTTGGCTAGGCAAAAATTGGGAGAGGAAAGAGAGATTAGATAGAGATATTTTTTTGAGGATTCGAAAAGGGAGGGAGAAAGAGAGGGCTCTCAAATACAATGAGGCATACAAAGAAAGAGGGAAAAGAGTGGGAGATACATAAATGAGAATGAGAGACTACAGGGAAAAAGGGAAAGAGGTGGGAGATACATAAATGAGAGGGAGAGAGAGAGAGAGAGAGAGAGAGAGAGAGAGAGAGAGAAAACAAAGAAATACTAAAGATATGATGAAGAGAGAGATAGGGGATGATGGAGAATAGAGAGGAGGGACTAACTCTTGCTTTGCTTTACCTTAGTGAAAATTTTTTTTTATATTTATAAATTTCTTTTATTAGGGCATTGATTTCTTGGACCACTTTTTGCATGAAAACAAGGTTCCTAAATTTTGTCAAATTTATGGCATGCTTGTTGCACCACATTATATATATTAAAGCTATAAGAATGGAGGCCTCTGGAGGGTGCCACATCAGCACCTTTTATTTTTCTTTTCTTCTAGAGCGCCACGTCAGCATCTTCGAAATTACATGTGGCACCAAGAAATCACTAATTCCCCTAAAATCTCTCCATCTACTACTATCACTAAAATCTCTCACTCATTTTCCTTTTGTGCACCTTTTTTGTTGCCTAATCCCATTTGTTACTTTAAATGGTAGCATGATAATTTTCTTGTGGGGCTTCTTTATAAAAATTTTGCGCCAATCAAAATAGATAGCTCTATTTCTTATAGGAGTTAGGCTTATGATAAAATTATAATGCTAATTTTTCTTGTGGGGCCTATTTATGAAGATTTGACACAAATCAAAATAGATGGCTCCATTTCTTACGTGACCATCAAATTATAAAAACTTTATAATATTTTCAAAATATGGAAGTGGGCCTTACCAAAATCATCCTCAGAGGATATGTCTCTAGGCCACCATTAAATTATGAAAATATCAAGTTTTTTTTATAGTTATGAGCTCAATTTATGCTCATTTGAAATTTGATTTGGATAAATCAAAGCCCGTAACACTTACTTATCCAATTTGTAATGAAACGTTGTTTTATCTAATTTTTTTTCTGAATGATTTCCAAGTTAAATAAACTTTTATTCAAGCAACTCCAAGAAAAAAGGTTGATGTTGCATTTTTTCATATTATGAAAATGAATCTTTTCAAATAATTTTGGTATTCTGTTATTTGCTTATTTCCAATTGATTCTAAAGATGATGATTTTGTGATTTTTTCCTTGGACATTTAACTTGGTGGAATAATGTTTGTATAATATCCTTTATTTTTCCTCCTTTTTTTTTCCAAGCAGGAAGTGAGCTTTTTTAATAAAAATTTTTCGGATTTAAGTAGACTCAAACTACAAGAATTTTTTCTTTGAAGATGTTATTTTTTTAATTTTATTGAGATAAATTCTCAATCATTATCATCATCATTTCCTTTTTTGTAATTCTTTTTTTTTATCAATTTTAAAGCAAGTAACATTGGTATTTCAATCTAATTCTAATAAATAAATTAGCTTAATAAATAATATATTTATCTATTATTTATTCTTTATCAATAATGTTTTGAAGAATATAATAATATTTTATGTATTATTTTTATTCAGCAAAAACCTTTGAAATATCTATCTTAAGTAAAGACTAGCAATGCAGGCCCGTGCTTAACCCAGACCTATATAAAAAATTTAAATAGTTTATTACAAAGTTTATAAAAATAATAAAAGATCATATGTTTAAAATTTTTAATAGACTTTTGAATTTTTTTTCTTTTATTTAAACCATGAGAATCATTCGGTAGGCTATTTACATTTTCTAAGTTTTAATTTATTCATTTAGTAGGTTGACTTTTATAAATATCTGAAAATTTGTATTTTTATAAATTTTTAATAAACTATTTAATTTTTTTTATAGAGGCTAGGGCTAAGCATGGGCCTATGTTGCTTTTATTATTATTATTTTTTTCTAGAGCACCACATCAGCATTCCAATCGCATTAGGTTCCTAAAACCTTTTCGATTAATATCATTAGATTGGATTAGATCCTGTTAGAGAGACCTTCCATCTATTACATCATTATAACCCCCGAAAATCTCTCCACTTAACTATAATTTCTCATAATAAAAAAATAAAAAAATTAAAATATATTTCAACAGTTTCTTTCCTTTAAAAGATTGTGTTGAAAGGAAATATAGAATTTTGGATTCAAACAAAATTAAAACGCGTTTATTATTCCAGCTTAAAATTTCAAATTAAAATCAATAGTTGATTGGCCATCTAATTTGTTTAAAACATGCAAATTGAGTTTGGTCAAAACTAAGATCGATACATGTATATAGGCTAGCGAGGCCAACATAATTGATGCATACGTGGGCTCAAGCCGAACTCTTACACTAACATAGGGTTAAGAAGGAAGTTGCCAGGTGGAAATTTAATCATTGACACATACCTAGAGCACAATATCTAATAGGTCAGGAAGCCATGAGGATTACGCACTGCCCTATGAAAAGGGATTCCAAATTAAAAAATTGTGTTCATCTCCAATGTGTAATGTTCATTGAGAAAATTATACAAATTATATATAATTTTTTGTTGAAGATGTTAATATTTGACATACGTTATGATTTAGTTGCTCATATCATTTTATGGTAAGCATATGATTGTGAATTTGTTATAAACTATAGACTGTTGAAAGATCTAATGTACACCTTAATGATCATTTGGAATAAAAGTGTGAATTTTCATAATATTAATTATAAATTAGAGCTTGTGCAGATGTGAACTATATAATTGTGGCACGATTTTTGTTCATATGATAATATCTTCTGTTATATACATTAAAAAACAATATGCTTCGCATATTTGTGATAAGAAAAAAAGAACATAGTTAGGAAAATGATAGGAAGTAATGAAATATATGTTCTTTATTAAAAAAAAAAGATAATGTAGTGACATATTTGTTGTTTCTTTACAGACCAATTCACCGTATGCAATTCGCATCCTTTGTCCACAAATTTTGTGTTTACAAACGTCGGCTATTCACCCGTACTTAGCATGGGTAGTTTTCGCTATTATATATATTAAAGCCATAAAGAGCCCGGCTTTGAAAAGTGCCACGTCAGCGCTCTCAAACCTCACGGCGCCACATCAAAGCTCTCACAGATGCTATGTGGCATCACAACTGATGCCACATAAGATTTTCAAAATAAGACTTTTATGAGCCTGTTTGGCACTACTATTATGTTTTTCCCAATTTTGTACTCATATCCAGTTGTCCTAAGATCGAATTGTGCTTGTTATACTGAAAAATATGTCATATGAAACTTCTTTGATAACATTATAAAAATTTTGCCCCAGTAAACAAAAATAAAAGAATGCTAGGATTTAAAATATAGAACCCACATTTTATTATTTGCAACACTTTATTATTATCGTACATGGGCTTACTTGTAGAATTTACAACATTGTACCCACTTTTAAAATTAGAACATGGGACCCATATCTATAGGAGTTATAAAGTGGGTTTACCTTTATAGGAATTATAATATGAGCCCACATTTTTTTAATATAAATATGGGACCCATCTTTAGAAATTATAATATGGTAAACAAATTTAAAATTTAGAATATTGGGCCCACCTTCTTAGGATTTATAATGTGGGTCCACATTTTTGTGATCCTGATTATGAGACCCACATGAATTACAAAGTGTAGCCACATTTTTTGTGATTTGTTATACATGACTCACCTTTAGAAATTTGTTATACATGACTCACCTTTAGAAATTACAATGTAGTGCCCACCTTAAAAAATTAGAAAAAAATTATAATGCGGGGCTGTCTTGTTTGCATGTTGTGAACATGCAACCCACCTTTAAAAATTACGTGGTTTCACCTTTAAAAATAAAAAATGTGCCCACATTCATAAGATTCATAATGTGTGCCCACATTTATAGGAATTACAAAGTAGTTTTACCTTTTGTGATTGTGACCATATAATTCATCTTTTAAAATTATAAAGTGGGGCCACATTTTTCCATGTTTGTAGATGTAGAAATTGTAATGTGTTGCCTATCTTTAGAAATTAAAATATGGGACCTGCACTCATAAGATTTATAATGTGGTCCCGCCATAATAAAAAATTATAAATTATAATATGAGCCCACTTTTTGTGACTATCACCACGTGGCATACTATATGAATTACATAGTAGAGCCACCTTCTTTGAGATAAATGGAAAACAAGTATTCCAACAAGTTGTTAGATTAAAAAAAAAACACAAACAAACAAAAAAACAAGACAACATTTTTTGTGTGCAATATTAGGAATGTAAGTCCCTCAAATCACAATAAATCACAATTTACTCCCTCTTTTTTTTAACTCTCCTAAAATCTCTCATGCTAATATACTAATAATTACATATATATATATATATAAACAAATCTTCAAGTCATTAATAAAAAAACACAACATTACAATCCAACAATATTTTAGACTGTTACATGAAAACAAGAAATGTAACCCACATGATAATGTGACTATTGTGCAAAAACCCCTAATTATAAGAAATAGTGTGAACCTTTAGCTCATACAATTGTCATCCATTGATCCTGCCACCATCAATCATGCATGTGCGTTTATTTACCAAATTAATTATGTGGAACGTGGACCATAGCTTCATGGGCACGGGAAAATGATTCACATGTGCAAATGATGCACATGTGATTCATTTCCATATACAATTGAGTCATACGAAAACTCTTTTTATCGTTTGTTATTTTCACATATGCTTCAAGGCTACATACAAAAAAGGCATTTTCCATCAATAACTAACCATTTTTCTCAAATTTCTCAAAATCCATGTGGAGTCAAAACTTGAAATCCATTTATTTTTGCCTTGAAAATAGGAAAGTTGGTTCCGATCGTTAAAATGGACCCACAGAAGTACGAAATCATAGATTTTAGGATATGGACTCCGTCACAATATCTTAAAAACCATAATGGATCAACAGACGAAATTTGATCATATGACTGTTTTTGGCCATATAAAGAGTTTTAACAGTTCATATCTTGCTTTCCAAGCACACACAATTCAAAAATAATGCTAAAAGAGGATTGATAGTCAAGGACACCCATAAACATGTTAGATTAATTTTTCAATTGAACAATTCTACATTTTTTTTATGAGTTCTTGAACGAGATAAGATGTAAAATTCCATCCCTTGCCTTTTTTGGCCTTCTAAAGTCGATGATTGGTTCAGATCATGAACATGGGCCCCACTAGTCTAGAATGATAGATTTTTAATGTTTGGACTTTTTTTGAAAAATCTCAAAATTCATCATAAATCAATGGTTGAAAATTGACCTTTTGGCCGTCTTTTACATTCAAAAGAATATGAACGTTTGAGATCTTGATTATGAAGCCTAAACGATTCAAAAAAAAAAAAAAAGAGGGGGGAGGGGTGGGGCATTGTAAACATGACTTACTATAGCACTGCCTCTTGGTTCCTTCTTTTTTCATGCATATTTAGTTCTGTTTGACATCCCTTAGGGCCCTTTTGTTAATTTTTCTTCATTGTAAAGTTAAAGTCATCTTTTATTTCAAGATACATTAACTTAAAAGAGTTCAATCAAAATACCATATTTCAAAAAAATTTCTTCTACCTTTTTACACAAAAAAGTTAAAAAGTTACTTAACACAAAAAGTTAAAAAGTTACATTTTTTTTTACTAAAAAACAAAATCTAATAATTGGTTGATTTAGTTCCTCTCATTTTTTTATCTTTTAAAATGACCATTCACCTCACCTCACTCACCAGTTAAATTAACAAATGAGCCCTTAAGGTGTGAAAAATGGGGTTGAAAATATACACTATTTTTACATCATTTTCTCACTTGATTCATAGAATTGACATGATTCCATTATATACCTACCATTTTTATACCATTTTCACACCAACCAAACAACCCTTTAGTAACACAATTGGAGTCAAAATTTAAGAGTCCTAAAATTTTAACCATTTAAGTAGCTAAAAGTAAAAAATAGTGCAGTTGTAGAATTGACCCCTAATCTAATTAGTGATTAGTAATATCTCTATCGTTAATTGTGATTTCCATGGCCTTGTCCGCAACAAGCCAGGTGTCCTTTTTCGTTGACGCCAAAATGGACCCCACAGAGAACGCGGCAACGTGGCTATATAAATCAACAACTTACCACCAACGTCGGTTTGTCCTTCGAACAAATCTGCAAGCGAAAAGAAAACGAAAACCTAAAAAGGGAAGGCTCCGCGTATTCCAATCCCTGAAACTCCATTCTCGATCCTTCTCCATCCAGCCGTCCATCAACATGGCCATCTATCAGATCTTCGTCAAGCACTTAGACGGACGGACCAGATGCCTCCACGTCCCATCTCCCACCATCACCGGCTCTTCCCTCAAACAAACCCTCCACTCCTCCACCAAAATCCCCCTCCGCTCCCTCCGCATCGTCTCCGGCAGCCGCGACATCTCCGATGACGCCCTGATCTCCGCCTCCGGCGACGATCGCCTCTTCCCCTCCTGCACCGTCCTCCTCCGCCTCCGCGGCGGGAAGGGTGGCTTCGGCTCCCTCCTCCGCGGCGCCGCCACCAAGGCCGGCCAGAAGAAGACCAACAATTTCGACGCCTGCCGCGACATGAGCGGCCGCCGGCTCCGGCACGTGAACGCCGAGAAGAAGCTGGAGGAGTGGAAGGCGGAGGCGGAGCAGCGGAGGCTGGAGAAGATCGCCGAGGATTTCTTGAAGAAGAAGGCGAAGTCAGCGAAGAAGAGCGCCTCCGGCGGCGGTGTGGAGAAGTACGTGGAGAAGTACAGGGAGGACGCGGCCAGGTGCATGGAGGAGGTGGAGGCGTCGGTCCGAGAGTCGTTCGAGTTGTACAAGGCGTCGAAGCGCAAGGTCTTGCCGGCTTCTGGGGCCGGGGCGTCCAAGCGCCTGAAGATTTGGTAAGATCTAGGGTTAGGGTTAGGTTTCTGTTTCTACTGATTCCTTTTTTGTATTAGGGTTTATAAGGATTCTGCAAAACTATGATCCCATTTGAATAGAATGCGCTTGGTAGATGTATGTGCAAGTGATCTAGATCCTGCCTTGTGTGGTTACATTGTTTGGAATTGGTTGTATCATTATTGTTGTCAATTTGGTTTTGCTTGTGCGTTATGATGAATTGGTCTTGTAATCTTTTGAAGGCTGGGAAAAGGAAAGGCAGTGGAGAGTGACAGCGATGGCGAGGAGGACGAGGACGAAGACGACGAGAATGAGAAATCAGTGGTTCTTGATGATGGGGGTTGTTTGGTTAGGAGCCAGGTCGAAGAATGGAGTTCAGGTTCAGTTTCTGCTGGTCAATCAGATGGAGAGTCTTCTGGTGGAGGTTCATCAGAAAGCAATTTGGAAGAAGAAAACCCAAATTCCTACAAGGGAAATTTGGAACTGGGTGAGGTTTTGGAAAGTGATAATTGTACTGCTGATGCAGTCTGTACTGTTGAACTTCAACCTGCATCTGGAACTTGTGATCAGGGAGGCTTAGAATTGGGAGAAGGTTCTGGAAATGAAGATATTAATGCAGGGCTGGAAAGTTCTGGAATTGAAGCAGCAGATGCGGATGTGGATGGTTCAGGAAGTGAACCGATTAATGTGGAACGACGAGCTGTTGACACTGAGACAGAATCTGCCGCTGAACCTTCTCTGGGAATTTGTGAGGGAACAGCTATTCCGAATGCAAGCATTTCCAGTTTAGGGGGACCGTTGAATTTCGATGACTTCAACTCAGCAGCTGAGATGGAGGTATGCTATACTGTTATTGGCAACTATATGTTGATTTTCTGTTAGTTTTTCTTTAGGCATTGGAATTATGTTTCTTTCTGCTCCTTAACATGTCATTTGTTGATTTACATCCTATATTTTCATTAGTCAAACTGTTTGGACCTTGTGTCGTAGATTAAAGTGCTGAGCTGGAGATAACAATGAGGCTGTCTATCTGACTACTCTTACATCCTATATTTTCATGAATCAAACTGGTTGGACCTTGTGTCATAGATTAGAATGCTGAGCTGGAGATGGCAGTGAGGCTGGCTGTCTGACTAATCTTATATGCTCATAAAAATCAGGTGTTTGACATTTTGTGGGCAATTGTCAATGGGGCTTGAGTTGGGTCCGCAATTATGAAGAGCAATCAGCCAACAAGTCCATCTTTGATTCTTAACAAATAATTTGGTTTGTTTCGGGTTTGGATTGATCAGAGACCCTACTCATTTTACATCCTTTGCAAGGAGAGTCATAAACTATGCTTCAATAAATACACAATAAACATAATTGATAAGAAGATTTATTGTTTCTCTTTTGTGGTATTGAAGGCACTCTTTGGTTGTAAAAAAGTAGTCAATTTTGTTAGACCCACCTATCTTGATTCATTTTAGAAACTATAAATCTAGAAAATGAAAGAAAATAAAACCAGTAATTTAATAAAATATTATTACTAACGAACACATTTTGTCAGTTTTTTTCCCCCTTCTGATGAAGAAGAGTCGGTACTTGAGGCTCAGCCTCGGATTCTGAGCCCCACTCTAAAAAATTGTCAATGGGTCCAACTCTGAAACCAATCTAGGACCAACGGGCCCCACAAATTGTCAGGTGCTCTATTTTACAAAGCTATAGAGACTAGAGAGCAACATATTGAGTCTGCGATTGCATAAGTTGTAGGGGATCTGTCATACATAGGATCATACTTCACTGCAGTCCCTACTAGATTAAACTTGTTATAAATACATAGACCTGATCCATCATTCTCTCCTCTTCTTCAAGAAGTTAACCAAGTCACCGAATCAAGTGAACTCTGAAATTTCATTTCAAGTTAAATCTACGAGAGAGAGAGAGAGAGAGAGAGAGAGAGAGAGAGAGAGAGAGAGAGAGAGAGAGAGAGAGAGAGAGAGAGAGAGAGAGATTCAATTAGAATGATTCAAATTTGCATGTGTAATCCTCCTCGTCCCTCTCCTCTCCTCCTCCAAGATTCACCATAAGTCACCGAGACAGGTTGACTGTGAAACTTCAAGTCCACTTCAATATGCAGTCCATAATGTCATATTCGTTAGCATCTACTTTAACCATTACTAGGTCAATTGTTGATTTGGTATGGAGAAGAAATGAAAGGGTTCTTCCTCTTAAAGACTATAAAGTTCCAACTCTCTGAGTCAGCTTGATCTAGTGAAATTCAAGTCAAGATAAATCTAAACCCATTGCTTATAAAAAATTTTATTTATTTTTTTTTCTCATCATTCATGCTTCAATTGCATCAAAGCTCAAAGTACTGAAAAATTGAACTTGAGTTCAAACCTTACTTTCTATGAACAAATTCATAGAGACTTATCAGAATCTATTTGCTTTAAATAGTTGTTGCAAGGCATCAGAGATGAAGAAATAATGTCTCGATTCATTAGGTATTCCTTGATAATACTCTTGGTGAAAGAGTGTGGATTGTTTGATGTGTTACTGGCACCTCTCTCTCTCTCTCTCTCTCTAACAGTTGTGCACGTACACATCTTGATATTGAGAAAAAGAAAAAAGGAAAAGAGCAATTTAGATTCCTCATTTTTTTCCATCCATCCCATCAATGTATCCTTATTCATCATCATCATCAAAGCCTTATCCCAACTATGTTGGGGTTGGCTACATGAATTCTGTTTCTCCATTCCATTCTATTTTGAGCCAAATCCTTCGATAAATCAATGTATCCTTATTATCTTAACAAACCTCGAGCATTGGGATCTTCTCACTCCATTCCTTTTATCTTTAATCTCAATGATTCTCAGTATGCTTTTCGAGTGGACAAGAAAGCAAGGTTTGATATAGACTTAGAGTATGCAATGTGGGTTTTGAATCCCACCTTCAAAATAACAACCTCAATACAAGTTGGTTTTCTTTAAGTGGGTCTTCTTGAATTTTAAATTGTATAAGGGATAAAGGTGAAGAAGGTTGGTGGAGATAGAGGGAGATTCGACTTGCTACTTGGAATATAGGAATCTTGATAGGAAGGGCATGGAGTTGGTCATGAAAAGAAGAAGAATTAGTGTAGCTTGTCTATAGTAGACAAGGTTGAAAGGGAATAAAGTTAAAGATCTCACTGATCATTAAAAGCTTTTTTATGTAGGAAAGAATAATATAAGATATGGAGTGGATATAGTTGTAGATAAAGATTTGAAAGAGAAAATTGTGGGGTAAAGAGGTTGGGTGATAAAATTATAGCAATTAAATTAGTGCTAGAGGAAGACATAATTCATATCATTGGTGTATATGCTCCCCATGCAGAATTAGATGAAAGCATGAAGAGATAATTTTGGGAGGAGATAAAGATTTGGAGAAAAGAATGAGTTAAGGAAACACTATTTTGGATTTTGCACTTAACATTTGATGTTATAGTAGCAAACACCTGCTTCAAAAAGAGAGTGGAGCATTTAATTACTTATAAAAGTAAACTAATATGAGTTAGATAGACTTTTTTCTAATCACCGATTTGCTCATAAAGACTGTAAGGTTATTCGAAGAGAGAGTTTTTTCGCGTAACATAAGCTAGTAGTTTTAGATATTTGCATTAGAAGTAGAAAGGGAGTTGTTAACAAAATGTGCTCTAAAACAAGGTGGACGGATTTGAAAGGAGAAAGGAGAAAGAGCAACTATTTTTAAGGATAAAGTGATTGAGGAGGGAGAATGAAATCTTGAGGGAGAAATTATAATGATGTGGAATCAAATGGCTAATTGTATTAGGAAGGTTGCAAAAGAGGTGCTTGGAGAGTTAAAAGGGAAAATATACTATAATAAAGAAACATAGTGGTGGAGTAAAGAGGTTCAGAAAGTTGTTTGAGAGAAAAGAAATTGCTATAAAGTTTGCGAGGGACTAGGAATATGAAGAACTATGAGATGTATAAGAGGACAAAAAAGCTAAGTGGTAAGTGGTACAAAGTTCAAAGCATATGATGACTTCTATAATAAGTTGGTAACAAGAGAAGGAGGGGATACTTTTGAGCTTGCAAAAATAAGGGAAAGGAAATGTAGGGACTTAGATCATGTCAAATGTATTAAGGACAATGAGCAAAAGGGTTTTCGTGAAAGACAATGATATCAAGGAAATGTAGAAAGAATATTTTAGCAAGCTTTTAAATGAAGTTAATATAGGAAATACAAGAACAAGAGAGGATACTTCAGGACTAGAACTTACTTTTTTCTACATAATTAAGGTGGTGGAAGTGGGGAAGTATTGAAGCAAATGAAGATGGGAAAAGGCTATAGGTCCCAATGACATTCCGATAGAGGCCTGGAAATTCTTAAGAGAGGTTGGAGTGATTTGGTTAACTGTAGACTTTTCAATAAGATATTAATGACAAAGAAAATAGTGGATGAATGGAGAAAAAGTGTTGTAGTACCTCTATATAAGAATAAGGGAGATATACAAAACTATCAAGGGATTAGACTTATGAGTCGTACTATGAAGCTATGGGAGAGAATAATGGAGCGAAGACTTAGACAAAAGACCAAGGTAGTTGAAAACAATTTGGTTTTATACCAACGAGGTCAACTATAGATGCTATCTTCTCACATGGGCAATTAATGGAAAAATATCGATGGAAGAGGACAAATCTATATATGGTCTTCATTGATTTAGAAAACGCTTACGACAAGGTACCAACATATTTAATTTGGTTGGTTTTGAGGAAAAAGAATGCTCCAAGAGGTTATATTAAAATTATTAAAGATATGTATAAAGGAGCGATAACGAGAGTGAAAACTACTTGTGGAGAGATAGGTGCATTCCTAGTGACTATAGGTTTACATTAGGGGTTAGCTTTAAGCCCTTATCTTTTTGCACTGATTATGGATGAGTTAACTGCTCATATACAGGAGGAGGTACCTTGATGTATGTTGTTTGCAGATGATATAGTTTTAGTAGATGAATTAAGACATGGTGTAAATGCAAAATTCGAGAGGTGGCAGGAGGCCTTAGAATCTAATAGCTTTAAATAAGTTGTACAGAGATAGAACATAGGGATTGCAACTCGGTGAGCATATGTAAAGTGTTGAAACTAATGTGCAAATTGAAGTCCAAGAGATACAATAAAGAGATTCTTTCTGTTATCTTGGCTCGATAATTTGTAATAATAGGGAGATTGATGGAGATCTTGAACATAGGATAAATGCTGGATGGTTGAAGTAGAGGTTTGCTTCTGGAGTGCTTTATAACCAACAAATACTAACAATATTGAAGGAAAATTTTTATTGGATGGTGATAAGACTAGCTATGACCGAGGGGACAGAATGTTGGCCAATCAAGAAGCAACATATGCATAAAATGGATGTAGCAGAGATGAGAATGTTGAGGTGAATGTGCGGTAAAATTAGGAAAGATAAAATTAGAAATTAGTGCTTTTGAAAGCATTTAAGGGCAACACCAATAGGGGATAAGATTAGAGAAACTCGTTTAAGATGGTTTATACGTGTCAAACGCAAGTCGGCAATGATGACACTAAGTAAAAGTTTGGCTATGCAGGTTGTGGCCCACCAAGGGATATGGGTGGGCCGAAGAAGACGTGGATGAAGTAAAATCGAATATGAAGAGTTTAACTGATTTGAGGATTTGACTCAAGATAGGTCGAAATGGAGAAAAAGATTTCATGTAACTGACTCCAACATAGTTTGGACAATGCTTTGATGATGATGATGATGATACTTGGGCAGTGTCTCAACTTAAGAAATATTAATTTGTCGAAGTTGGGTTATCAAAGATTTGTTGTTGCAACCTCACGACATGGTTTGGGGTTATCAAGGAAAATCATTGTAGTTATTTCATGGCTAGCTTCCATAACTATTATATAGTTTTTTGAATGGTAGCTGCAACTTCCATGACTGCTATGCATTGAAGTCAATTACTTAATTGAAACCATTAGAAAACTCAAGTGAGAGTTTGACAAGGGCTTTAGCAATATAAGAAGAAGAAGAAAAAGAAAAGAAACAAAGTTTGATAAGGTGCTCAATGTCATTACTGTCAATCCCATGGTTCATGTTCAGGTGGCTTCCTTTATTTTGTTAGTAGAATTTATTTTTCCAGTAAGCACCGAATCACACATATAGATCTCAAAAAAAAAAAAAAAAAGAAAAAAAGAAAAAAAAAAAAGAGACACTAAGTTATGAGCTAGTCTCTCTTTAGCAAGCCATCAGCGAAGGAATTAGCTTCATGTGTAATATAATGTAATGAAATATTTTGGCTCTCTCTAATCCGATTACCTAGTGATGCAGCCATGCAGGACCGTGAAAACTAGCCTAATATGATGCACTTCAGATTAAATAACAATCAACAATTAGAAATCAATTTATAAAATATTGCTAATTTTACCCTAAGATATGCCGCATTCCAAGTTATCAATTATGTAGCAATTGTTACTCCTATTCTCGATCCTAGAAATGTAGCCCTTTTGAATTTTGATTGATGTTTCCAATGGAAGACTCAATCTCCAGTAGCCAAAGGACTGTATAAACAATCAGATTATTCTTGATCCTTTCATGTATTTCAAGAATAGGCTAGGCTCAATTGTGGGAACCCCAATTATGTCGTATGGCTGGAATTCAAAGAATCTTAACCAATCACCATGGGAATATCCAAAAGGGCAGAAAACAATTCTAGAAGATGTTGCAGTGTTAGGAACTATGCAAAGGGTGTTGGGCCAAGGTTAGGAAGGGGTATGGTGGTGATGTCCTAGGTCTTGGGGGTTTTGTTCAAGTGGGGATTGGGGGAAGGGGTTCGGCTGTTGGGATTTAGGGGCTGTTTGATATTTTCACATGTGATGTGAATATGTTTTATATATGTAAATGAATTACATTCCAGTTATTTACCTATGAAAATAAATCACGTGTGAAATCCATTCAATCGTTTGTCATTTTCACACCTCTTCATATGTAAATTAAAAGTAATCCAACAGTTCATTTATCGCTATATTTTTGCCACTTTTCATGATTTCTCACAAATATCTTAAAATATATACTGAAAAGGACTTCATCTAAAAGCCAAAAAAAGGCATTCTAAAGAGTTTGGACAGTTCAGATCATCAAGATGGGCCCACAGAATTAAGAATTTTAGATTTTTATTGTTGGTTCCTTTTGCAAATACCTCAAACTTTATTATGATCCAATGACTGAAAATTGGTTTCCTAGCCATTTTTAGTCTTTACAAGAGTTAAGACAGTTCTGATTTGCATTAGGTAAGGTAGATAACAATTCTGTGGATTTTGTAGTTACGGAAGATTCTTATAGTTCATCTAGTTGCATGCAGCTTCATGAATCATGACCTATGTTTTGTCCCTAAGAGGGCATGGCTGTTGCTGTCCACAGCTTTTGGCTTATAGTGCTTGACGTTATTGCAGGTTTTAGGCATGGAGAGGCTAAAGGCGGAGTTGCAGGCACTTGGATTGAAGTGTGGGGGTACCTTGCAAGAGCGTTCTGCGAGGCTTTTTTTGCTGAAGACAACACCTATTGAAAAGCTGCCTAAGAAGCTGCTTGCCAAACCTACTACCGGGGTTAAAGGGAAATGAAGCTGCTTGAGCAGCTTCATTTTGATGTAAGATGTATAACTTTTATGTGTGTAGTCAGGACAAACAGCCTGCGACTGGAACATACCTAACATAGTTTCTTTTAATCAATGCTTATATGTGAAATGGATGAGCTGTTCATCTATGATGTGTGAAAAATTACGTTTATTACATGTAGAGTTCCTATCTATACATTTTAGTGGGAGACATATCTCACAAATGACTTCTGTTTAGTAAGTGCAATTTTTTAAGGAATTCACCCAAACTGTTCGTCTATGATGTGTGAAAAATTACGTTTATTACATGTAGAGTTCCTATCTATACATTTTAGTGGGAGACATGTCTCACAAATGACTTCTGTTTAGTAAGTGCAATTTTTTAAGGAATTCACCCAAACGGAGATTCAAAGTTCATTCTGGATCATCTCTCTCCTGAATTACACAAGAAATCTTAAAATCATCAGAATTTGTTACAGTAACATGACTGACATAGGTGTCTAGATTTCTTAAAGTTCAGAATCTGGATGTTCTTTTCAGGGTTAGAAAGCCTTCCCTTTCGAAAGAAGAGGTCGTGCAGCTCTTGCTTTCTCTATGCAAGTTTCGATTACTTGCTTTTTTTGGCAGAAATATCTGGTTGATGTTAGTTTGCATTACGTGTTGAGATGGGTTATACATGACTCGGTCAAGTCAGAGAGACTGGTGAATCTTTGAGTACGCATCTCTTAAAGGGATTGGAGTTTTACTTTTGCTGAAAGTCCCCGCGTGATAATGAATTTATTATATGATTTCTTTACAAAGATTTGAAGAGGTGAGGTTCATAGGTTTTGATTTAGCAGGGTGATGGATGGCTTAGTCTCGAGAGATTTTGCTTGATGGATGCCTCATATCTTTCATTTTTAGCCCCAGATAGAAGGAAATGCTCATCATACTGGAATTCTGTACTGAGAAAATGAACAATTTGGCCAACTTTGTATATGAGATGTGCATTAAAGAGGTGAGCAGCGGGAAGTATATGAGGTGGAGATGTGCCCCTTCACTTTGGCAATTCCTGGATATTCACAAGCAACATTGTTAGTTATCATAGTAAAAAACAGGTAATTTTTTTCCCTCTTTCATTGCAACGCTCATTTTAATATTTCTTTTCTATGAAGCAGGCCTACAGAGTTGTCTAGCCCATTCATTTACTTGAACAAGAAATGTTTTTTGACAATTATTTAAAAGTATGAGAGGCTTTCTTATGCGGACGTCTGCTAGAATATGGGTGTTAAAACTGGCATACCCCCTTTAATGCATGGGACTCGCTCACCTTCCATAGGGTAAAATCTTGCTTAAAAAATATTGCCCTCTAGCATTATTTGTCTATTCACATTCAGCCTATCGACCTGATTCGACCCGACCTATTTATGACCTACACAAGACAACCTGACCTGTACAGTATACAGGCCGGTCATAGATCAGCATTTTCTTAACCACATTTAACTCGGTTGGGTTAGGGTGAAACCATATGACTCACAGTTAACCCTCAAGTTTTTGAAATGAAGTTGCACTTGGTCAAAGTAGTTACAGAAGGCTAGAGTTTACAAGAATTTATTCAATGCATGGGAAACAAAAGGGTTAATTGACCCTGACCCACACTTTATGAAAAACAAGGAAATTGACCTCTAATAGTTGTTAAAATGAAATTGACTCACTTGAAGGATGTGAGTTATGCAGGTCAACATGACCAACAATAACCCCAATGGCTATGTGGGTTACTGCATGGGTTGACCCGCAATGGATATGGGTTAAGAGAATCTAACCCATTTAATAAATGAATCAGATGCAGGTTTAAGTGTTTATGAACTGTTTGATAAAAGTGTCCGAGTTGTTTGGGACCTCCACATTCATAACAAGCTGATAATGAAGGGAGGATTTCTCTCATGCGACGTCTGCATGCTGTCATCCCAATTAGGAGATCGCCCTCCATGTGCCCAGGAGAAGGTTTCCTTTAAAAGTAAAACGTTCAGTTGAGAGGCCGCATGCACCAAAGATTCAGTATTTGGCGCATCTAAAAACTGTATGTAGTGCCCCAGACCAAAAGTCTAGTTAGCACGTGACCAGATGTATTTCCTTGAATGAGTCCGGATCCTCTGACTATTTTTCCACGGAGACCATGGGTGGACCACTATGATCCACCACATCACCATCGGGCAATTACTCATATAATCTCAAGCCTTCGTTGAATAGGCATCAAAAGTCTAGTTTGTAGGTGACCAGATCTATGATTGATAATGGGAATAAAATGGACTATTTTCAGGTTCACTCCATTTGTGATCTGCAAAGCCTTAAAACCGGGTTATTTAACCTGTGTGCAGTGAGATTCATCAACTTGCCATCTGTTCGAGGAGAAAAATGAAAAAAATTGCCATTTGCTCCACTCTATATCCATCGTTTCTTGACACCCAATTATTGGATTCATTGTTTCTTGACACCCAATAATTTGGATGTCTCCTCTCACCCTCAGGCACGTAGGTAATACCACGTGTTTGCATGATAGAAAGGGGTCTCGATAAAATGATGTTAGACAAGGGATGAAAGGTATAAGGAGGACATGCATAAGAGACTTGAATTGTCATGGAATTCCTAGGATTCTATTTTTTTTTTAACTACTTATCAAGATTGATATTTTAAACTTAAAGCTCCAGGATTGATCCCTACCATAAGTGAAACTGGTGCAAACACCACAAAGCTGTGAGTGTGTTTGTACTCTTTTTATTTTATTTACTACGCCTAGCTGGTTCGATTTACTATAAATGAGGAGATTATTAAACGGCCATTTGTGTAACTTCTCTATTGTCTCTCCAATTTTGGCACTTCCATAGAAATACAGTCCTTAGAACTCCTGAAAATAAAACTCCATACAAAGAATTAGGCTCTAAATAGGTCAATAGGTCAAAACAAGTAATTCTTTTCCTGATTAATAACTCCATGATTTATTTTGATTTGGGACATAGGTGCTTTCAGGAAAGCGTGAGAGTTTGACTCACCACTCACCAGTGTAGCAAAAGAAAATCAATACATAATTGATAAAATAACAAGGATAATATGGATTTATTGTTAGTGGACTTATCCCTATACAAAATCGGATACTTCACAAATTGAAACATTTTTTGTTAAATGATTAAAAAGTTCAAACATCATCAACTCGCACAAGATTTTCCAAAGTGAACTACATAGATCCAACTATGTATGGAAGAGAGAAAAAAATTGAATTCAATCTGAGCAAAAAAAATAATCTTTTCTAAAAAGGAAAAAAAAAACAAACTCAAGAATAAATTAATTTACCTGACTGGAGTCGAACCCGTGGAAGAACTCTAAAGTTAAACTAACCAATTGGGTTGTATCTCCTTTTTTTTTTTTTTTCTCTCACTTCATAAAGGGTTGCTCCTTTTCAGGTCCAAGTCAGACCCGGTTATTGACCGATGAAAACCTGTCTGGAATTTGACTCGAATTTGATTTTGGGCTTTTGGTAACTGGCTTATGCATAGAAGTATGTATATTTGTTGTAACATGGTAATTTGGACTATATTATATCATGCATCATCATCGTCTTTGTGGTTAAAGCTCTATCCTAACTATATTGAAGTAGGTTACACGAGTTCTATTTTTGCTCAGAATTCACATTTGTACTGTGACAAAATTATACCCTCCCTGCTAAACTACCAACCGTCCTTCATATGTGCTGGAGAGTAGAAGTATAAATTGGTGAAGTTATTAAAAACAGCATTTTTATATTTTCCAAATTTAATTCCCATTGAAAAGAAACTAGTATGTGACCTAATGTAATTTAACCCGAACTCAACCCAAGTAACTCTTGGGTGGGGAATTTGTAGTTTGGCTATGGCTAAGATAGAGTTTCTTAGTTTTATTTGGATCAGGCATTCAGGCTTGATTTATGCTTGTTTGAAGCTCTTATTTGATATGCATTGTCAAGCCAATCTCAAGTGGATTAGACTTACACCGAAAAGGACTTATTAGTTTGTACCCCCATCAAAAAGAGCTTCTAGGGGCTTTTCTGTGCAACTTTTAAAAAAAAAAATTTTTAATGTGGAGCGACGGCTCTTTTATTACAAGGAAAAATGAGAACCAAAATACTTTCTTCTTTGGTGGGGAAACACACCAAATACCATGAGAACTTCACTTTGCAAATCTTATTTTTGTAAGAAAAGAACCATAAAAACTCTACTACGCAAATTAAAAAAAATCAAGAAACCAAATCCTAAGCCTTTCTTCTCTGGAGAGAAAAGAACCACAAGAACTCTACTCTACAAGTCTGAGAAAAACTGAAAACCAAAATCTCGAGCCTTTCTTCTCCAATAAGGAAAGAACCAGGAGAACCCCTGTTTGTAATGTTTTAACTTTTACTGTTTTTCTAATCACCGCATTAGATTATGGTCGGTTCTGAATTGTCTGAATCAAGAAATGATGAAAATTGATTCTGTATCTGACAATCGAAACAGCATAATGGGATGGCCATGCACGGGCGATTATGAATATGTTCGTTCATCTTCTTATTGTTTTTTTCTTTTAAAGATTTAAAAAATCTTCTTCTTCTATTCCCTATTGAAAGAAAAGGCAAGGAAACCCTCCAAATGAAAATGGTGATGTGTATGGTGTTGGGTTTATGTCTTGTATTCCGATTTGACTGGATTGTTTTATTAGATTGTCCAATAACCAGGTTCAAGGTCATGGGTATTTTAATAATTGTACTGGATCTTTCTTGGGAACTAATAATGCGAAGATTATATATTGATGTAATCAGTAACTTTAGACTTGGTGTGAGAGAGGTGAAAGCTCTCTTCCCCATAGTGCTAGGAGTTTGACCCACCATGTTGGGCTTAATGGTGGAAATCAATTTTTATGGACGTCGGTATCTTTGCCGGACCATATAAAATCTCTTGTCTTCTTGTATAGTTGATTATTGATCGTAGTGTTTGCTCATGCTATTGCATACACACACAACAGGTGGCAAGGGCTATGAGGATCAGCATGTGCTCGGGGAGTGGTTCTTGTGGTATTCTCTTATTTGCAAAATGAAGTTATCATCGTTCTTGGTAAAAGGGCGGATGACATTAGTGTTGCTCGCCCTTAATAGAAAGGGGGTGAGCGACGCTAGTGTCACTTATAGTAATAAAGGGGTCAATGACGATAGCGTCACTCTATCAGCAGAGTGGGGTTCTTGTGATTCTTTTCTTACCAGAGAAAAAAGGCCTGAGATTTGGGTTCTCAGTTTTTCTTTGACTTATAGAGTGGAGTTCTCGTGGTTCTTTTCTTATAGGAGAAGAAAGGCTTAGGATTTAGGTTCTTGATTTTTCTAATTTGCATAATAGAGTTTTCATGGTTCTTTTCTTACTGAAACAGAAAGGCTTGCAAAGTTGAGTTCTTTTGGGTTTTTTTTAACTGGAGAAAAAAGGCTTGGTATTTGGGTTCTTGGTTTTTTTTTTCTGATTTGGAGAGTGGAGTTTTCATGGTATTTGATGCGTCGCCCCATTAGAGAAGAAAGTATTTTGGTTCTCGTTTTTTATTGTAAAAAAAGAGGTATCACTCCACATTACATTTTTTTTTTCCGAAAAGGTTGTGCTGGAAAGCCCCTAGAAGCCCTGTCTAGTAGGGTACAAACTAATAAGTCCTTTTCAATATAGGTATCATCTGCTAAGGTTTTCGCGTAAAATCCCATACAGGTTGTTAGGGTTATTATCTTTTTTATCAATTATGGAAAACTTTCAATTGAGCTTGATGCTGAAATGATTCAATCTTATCGGCTCGAATGTGGATGTGCAAATACTGAGATACCCCAAAAATCTCCATGATGAGATTGTCAAAAACTGTTTTTAGTTTGCAATTCATTTTATTAAGAGTTTTTGTATGGATGATGATGTTCATGAGTGGGTTAGGCCTTGGTTGCCCCCTCTTTAATTGTTGTTTTTGCTTTATTTTGTTCCAATGGATTTTCTTTCTATTTTTTTTTTTGTTAGGATCTTCAACGAGGGTTTTATATAGAAGCAAGCGACTAGTTGTATCCTTCGTAGGAAGACAAGTTAGAGTATCTCCAATTAAGACGTCAATTCTGGAGATGTCAAATTCTATTTGAAGGCTTACGTGGCAATAAAGGTTTGGAATTTGACATCTTCAAATGTAGGAACTCTACCCGATATATCAAATTTATTATTTTATTATTTTTATCTTTCTGTTTTCTTAAATCTCTAACAACTATATTTTTTTCAAAAGGTTTTAGGATCCATACCTCTAAAATATTCAAAAAGAAAAAAAAAAGCATTTGCCTTTTTCATCTGTCAAATTTGACATCTCAAAAGAGGGGTGCCAATTGCCACGTGCAATTTAAAATGTCACTCGGAGCTCCCTCGAAATGGTATTTATTACGGTTCCCACCCCATGTGGCAAATAAAAGCATCCATTGGAGATGCTCCCAAAAGGTTTGGGACTCACACCACATGCTGCATGGCTCACTTTTACCCAATATAGGGTTGGAAATATATGGAGAGAGATAAATATAGAAGCAATTTTTTTTAACATCATTAATTCAAAGTTCTAAAACCAATTTAAGTGGGTGTATTGTTAAATGTTTATAAAATACAAAACACTATATCCAATATTATTTATGATTTTTTAAAAAGAAACTCAAGAGGTGGTAAAATAACAATAGGATGAATGGATGGTTATATTCACATTCCAGAAATATATTTTCCTGTAAGCGTCCAACATATATGTAAATGACACACTTATTAACTGTGTATCTTTAAGGTCTTCAAAATTTTACACCTGCTCAGATTCAATTCGGTTAATGTTGGGCTACTTTCTTATCTACGTACATAGGCCTCCTATATAGTTGTTCCTCTTGATTTTATTTTTAATAATTGAAAGTGGATCCCAAATAGTGGTGCTCCCAAAGTACTCATAAAGTGGTGCCAAGGTGACAACTTCTGATAATTTTTGACCGGACTTAAACTAGAAGTTCAACGTCATATCCCTTGTAAAGCCTGAGGTTGAGCTTGATTTAGTACTATCAATCTTAGTTGAACGTAAATCAAGCTAAGCTAAACTTGGCTTAAGCTGAGGTCGAGCTAAAGATGGCTTGGTTTAATGCTCAAGCCAAGCGGTGTTATCTATTGATTGTAG
This sequence comes from Sextonia rubra, assembly GCA_037013555.1. NCBI lineage: Eukaryota > Viridiplantae > Streptophyta > Magnoliopsida > Laurales > Lauraceae > Sextonia > Sextonia rubra. Next base: position 15,709,196 of record JASUAD010000013.1, on the reverse strand, counting down.
GATTGCTCATGCACCAGGCCAGCCCTGGCCCCACCTGAGTGGGCCCATATTGAATTGGATGAACCTGGGCCTGATTTCTGGTCCAGGATAAAGTGGGCTGGAACTAGGCGTATGTATACACGAAGGCTCTGCCGCCTGATATATTTAGAGCTATAAGGAACATTTATTGTCCAAATGGACTGAACAAGAGCTTGAATTTTAGCACTGTGGGGTGGATTTGGGCGCTAACTGGACCCAATGTTAAACAAGCTGGGTTTGGATAAGCTTCAGCCTGCCTCATAATCGAAAAATGTTCACTTATGAGTAGACTGCATATAGCTTATATTCAGTTGAGCTTGTGGGGCCCCACTTAGATGGAAGTTGACCAATTGGGAGGAGGGCAGATTGAAATGTCTCCTTATAAACAAAGGGGATGCAAAGAATTGTCTCCACCAGATTATCGTAGTCCTTGTTTTAACAACCTTAAAGATTAATTGCATCTTAATTATAGATTTTCTTGTGAATCAGTCCAGTGGTGAGTGAAGGTTCATTGAGTGTAAACCTGGGCCAATGTCGTATCAAGGGATGAAGGAACTATCAAAGGCTGCATTGATAAAAGGTAATCCCACAGTGCCGGGCTGCACAAGAGAATATTTTCCCTCATAAACACCTTAAAATTGAGTCAATGGAGATAGTTTCGCAACTTATCTCTGTAGGATTGGATTTAGCCTATGAATAATTGAGTCAATGAATCTAGACTCTTCTGGATTTATCTCATGAAGAAACAATTTACATTAAATCCGAGTCCTCTGGTGCTTGAGAATGCTAGCCTGAGCTCCCATCTCATGAACAAGAAGTTCATCATTTCATTATCTTAGCAATTTAAGGGCATGTAGATTTGCTTTCTTGTTTGGTTATCTTCAAAGTAAAGCTTCACATAAAGAGAGAATAAAATATAAGGGAGTCTAATTATAATATTATAATTTTTTTGTCTTTAATTGCTTGATAAGAAATCATTTTTACTTCTTTTTGTAAAAAAATATATGACTTTTTGTCACTCAATGATTTGTAATTATTATTATTTTACTTATTATAAAAAGGAGGGAATTTTGAATTTTGTACTTTTGATATGACCTCCTTAGCTTTTCATGTCTCTTAAATGGAAGTTTTACTTCACATTACTATATAGGTGAATTACCAAACAGGCCCATAGATATGTTTTGGCATTCATCCCAATTGAGTACTTCCTTACTTCTTGGACTTTGATTATTCTCTGCTTTCCACTTATTGGGTACCTTCAGTATCCTGACTTTCGATGTTCGTCTCTATTGGGTAACTCCATGATGCATAGATTTTGGTTTCTCTCTATCTACATAGATATTCTTTTGCTTAACTTCATAATACAGACTCTGGTTGCTCTCACTGTCTGCATAGATTTATTTGCTTATATATTGAATGCCTTCAAATTAGAGATCTAGGCATTCGAACTAATTAGATTGCTTCATATATATTTTGTTGCTCTCTCATGCATTGATTTAGTGGTAAATATCCTTCATTTTTTTTATTTTTTTGTAACGAAGAACTTGCCAACCCCCTTACGGTTGATTATTGAAAAAACCCAAATATGCATAACCATCGACAATTCATGTGTATTAGGTAAGTCTGTGTAGTGATTTAAATAGGACACCTCCAGGTCACTCTAGGACTTCCCCACAACTCAAACATTGTAAGTGTGGGTAAATCATAAATAGGGCCCAAAAATGAAATTTGAAGCAATATCAATCAATCTTCATCCATGTATTAGAGGTTGGCAAAATTTAAGTCCAACTAAGTTGGACACTTCAATAAATTGATTGCATGCATAAAACATGTGATAAAAATAGACACTGATCAACTTACAATGGAATTTTACGTAAAGGAATATGATTTCATTAGCGGAGCCCACTGATTGCATGATATAATCCTCGTAAATGAAGGTTCTTCTACTAGGCTTTCTCTTTATGTAGAATGAAAGGTGGGCCTTTACTCATGGAAAAATCAATTTGACTACATTTATTTTTGACCAATCCGACTAAACTGGAGTATTTAGCAACTTTACAATGAACTTGATAAGAATTAGAGTGCTACTTTTTAAAAACAAAAAATTTCTCTTGAGACGAAAAAAATAAAATCTCCAAAATAACCCCACACTTCTCTCTCCCTCCCTCCTCTCTCCTCCCCCTTTTCCCTTCTGCTAGTGGGAGGAGGGCTCTCTCTCTCTCTCCCCCCCTATTCCTCCTCTTATTCATCTTCCTCTCCTCTCCCTCCCTCTTGCTCTATTCTTCTCCCTTTTCCTCTCCTCCTCTCCTCTCCTCTCCACCATGTTCGGCCTTGTAGGGTCGAACATCAGTGTGATGTTCGGTTTCGTAGGGCTGGACAAGGCAAAGAGGAGAGGAGGAAAGGAAAAAGGGAGAGGAAGAGGAAGAGGGGGAGGGGCCCAGTGAGGAGGGGAGGAGAGGAAAAGCGAAATGAGAGGAAGAGGGAGAGAGAGGAGAGGAAGAAGAGGAGGAGGAGGAATATGAAGAGAATGAGGACGAGGGAAAAGGGGAGAGAGCTCCCCTCCTGCCGAAGGGAAAGGGGGGAGGAGAGGAGGAAAGGAGAGAAATGTATGGGGGGTATTTTGGGGATTTTAATTTTTTAAAAATATCTTTTTTCAAGAGAGAGATTTTTTGTGTTTAAAAAGCAGCACTCTATGAATTATGAAGCTTTGTATGTTTATTACCATTTTCTCCATTTTCTCTATGAATTATGAAGTTTTGTATGGTTCTCTTTGTTTGCTTCTCCACTACCTTTTTTCATCTTGGTAGTGCTATTTTATTTTATTTTTATTTTTGGGTTTTATAGTAAACTAAAAAAAATACAAATTTCATTCTCTTTTGTATACTTCTTTTACAACAATCTCGAAGCTAAATGACATTAGTCTCTCAATCTAAACTTTATTAGTTTAATCTTTTTGCTATATAATTTTTATTTTATTTTATTTTAAAATTAATCTATTATATTTTAATAAAAATATAAAAACTTATTTTTTTGGCCCTGGCTTTTGTTGCTAGAACGTATGAAAACAAAGGAGTAGAGTGTAAAGGAAGTTGGAAAAAAAGAAGAGGGGGTTTCTAGCATCTCGATTTTGTGGATCCCATTCTCTTTCTTTATTGGTTTTTAGCAGTCTCGTGAATTTGTTTGAATGAATATTCTTCTTCTAAATTGATATTGTTTGGATAAGTCACAAATTCATGTTATATTTATCTTCGTGTCTAAATTATTTTGCTTTAGGAGACTATATGAATTGGGTTTATCTCTTTTCTTGATTTGAAGGTTTTAATCTGTTTTTTGGAAATGGGTTAGTGGTGTTTTTTTGTTTTGAATTCATAAATTTGGGTTTAATTTCTTTAACTGACATGATCAAGACTGATGGGGAACAACAGCCATTTCTCCTCTCTTCTCTTCTCTTCTATTCTATGCTTTTAGCTAGTTGAGATTGTTTCCAGTGAACTGGTTAGTACTGTTTCCAGTGAACTGGTTAGTACTGTGCTTGGGCATCAAATAATTATATAATTGCACAAATGTAATTAACCTCAATCATATCAATCAAACAACAAGATTAACTCCTACTCATTCAAATCCAACCACTATAGGCCATGTTTTCCAAACCAACCACTAGAAAATCTTATCATTAAATCATCAGCAATCTGGTAGTTATTTCACATTTCAACCAAGAAAAGAAAAGAATTAAATACCCAACCGAGTAAGAAATTGAATAATGTTGTAATGGAAAAAAAAAACATTACAACCAAGAAGAGAGAAGAATCAAATACCCAACTCAGTAAGAATTTGAATACTGTTGTAATGAAACCCAAAAAAAAAAAAACATGTTTATGAATAAAGTTGTAATAAAAAACATTATATATTTAATGTGCGTCTGCCGGGAGTCGAACCCGGGTCTATTGCTTGGAAGGCAATTATCCTAACCGTTGGACTACAAACGCTTGCGTTGTCAAATTCATACTTTAATTAAATAGACTATATTTTGGCTCTGGCTGACTCGATATCCAACCCGAGCATCTAAAGTGCCTGAGTCAAGTCCAACCCGAGTCAAGCACATTAGGCTGGAGACTGCTTATTAAGTCAATTAGGCCGAGCTGGCTCATACTTTCTGTCTCTTATTGGGCCTTTCTATGACCCGCTTGGCAAATCAGACACTAAACTACATGCATTATTTGGGCTAAGCTTGGCTTCAGGTTTTCAATTTCTTAATCACTCAAGCCAAGCGTTTAGAATAAGGCCCAGACCGATTACCAATACTCAGAGTCTGAATCCAGCCCAATGCATCCAAGCCAGCTCAACCCTTGAGCGCCCCTATTTCGGACCTGCCTTGGATTATATTTATCGATTGACAGAGACGCCATGCAATTCGTGTCTAAAAGACCAAAAGTGAAAAAACTAAACATGAAGATATGCAAGGGGTTATTTGATAATCTCTCCTCTTAACAGGAAATAATTATTCATCCATCACCTGGAAAACTTAATGCTAGCTAGGTGATGGTCCCTGCTCCTCACCTTGGATCTTTCCTAGTCATCTTTTTAATACTCGTTGCTAAAATCCCATTTATCATCAACAGCTAGCTGGAAACTTAATTCCATGTGGGAAAATTGGATGTGAATTTAGACAAATGGGTCCAACATTTATCACGAAATGGACCAAATGAAGTTTGTGAATTAGCCATCCTCAAGAAATTTGATTTTTGTTAAATGTTGCTCGCTATCCAATCACAAGTATGGATAGTGGAACCATCCACTTTATTAATTTACATTAGATGTAAAATGATAACCATCGGATCTAATTTTAATAGATGGTCGACAACCATGCCCCTCTTGTCCTTGATGGGGCCCATTGGCATACACATGCACACCCCCAGATGATGCAATGCCCATCAGCAACGTAATGGGGTGGAAAGGTCTCATAGATGAGGATGGGAAAAATTCAGCCCCATTGAGATTATCATAACCCTTGATTTCATACCCTTAAAAATTCAAAAAAAAGTCTTTCAACTCTGAGTCTTCTAAGATGCAATCTAACAGTCACTTAAAATAAGATGAGTGTCCAGCTTGGTATGGTGCCAAATGCAGGTACCAAATGATCATGGGAGTGCACTATGACGCAGATGCCAAATGCAGCTCATAGGAAGAGGATTTATGATATGTTTGGTGTTGCTGAGATGAAATGGATATGGTTATTGGAAGAATCTATACAGAAAAATTTCTTATTTATCCCCCCAAAAAAAAATTGCTCTATTTTTGAAGAATCTATAAAGCTCATAGTGGAAACTGAATCAAGCAGAGTTTTATCGAATGAAAAACATTCAAAAGCATCTAAAAAAAAATTTCCAGTGTTGAATCTAAGAATCTTAACATAAACTGGAAAACTACCAGAAAAACTGGCAGTGCAAATTACAACATGTCATGGATACTTGGATTTTGTAGGCTTCCTATCTTGTCAGACAAATTGCCAGAGTATTAAACCAACACTTGCTAATTACTTCATATGTATTATCTTCCATGGAAAATCTTGCTCAGACACTCCCAAATTATTTGGTGTAATGGTCCATAAGCTTTTGTTATGAGGCATGAGCTGCATATTGAAGACAACGAAAAAAAAAAAATCAACAGACTTCTTAAAAGAAAAAGGTGTTGAAATGAAAGCTACAAAACTATATTTGCTTCAAGAAAATAAGAAACATAGCATTTTATTCAGACTAAATGACTGACGTGGGTAAAAATATCTGTATACAAACTAGAACCCACAAAAAGTTAAAATAAACTAAAAATAAAAAAGAAACACATCGGCACAAGTAAGCTTGAGAGAGACCCAGAAACGAGGTTTAGACTTCATACACAAACTAGAATGCACAAAAAATAATAAATAAATAAACACATCAGTACAAGGAAGCTTGAGAGATACCCAAAAAAAAAGGATTAGACTTCATCTTTTTCTTTTCTTTTCTTTTCTATGATGATTGATGAGAAAGAACACCAAATATGATGCCACAAATTCAATGCTTGGTTCTATCAAGTCAAGAAACCACTAAAGCAAACTTCAAAATGGTGAGAAAGAAACGAACAGCTTGAGCACTTAAGGTTTGTCGGACAATCATCATAATGATGTTTTTGTAGCTATAGAAGTGATGTTTTTCCTCAAATCTGCAGAACTTCTGAATGCAAGCACACTTTCTTAGCTCTCATCCCTAATATTTCAAGCTCAAGCTCTCAAGAACATTTAATGTAAGAATATTTCTGATAACATCCTTCTCAGTCATGACTCATGACCTAGTCAGAGTCTTCCATTTAGCTTTTCTGATAACATTCTTCTCAGTCATGACCTAGTCAGTAGCTTCCATTTAGCCAAAGAGTAATCAAACAATGTGTCTCAAAATTAATCTCAAGAAAGCTTTGGACAATGTAAAGTGAGATTTTCTTGAAGGTGCCTTACAAGCTTATAAATTTCCAAAGCATTGCATTTCTCTCATGTGACTTGCATTACCTCTCCCTCGTTCTCCATCCTTATCAATGGTTCTCCTACAGGCAATTTTAAGAAAATGAGGTTGTTGCCAGGGGTTTGCCCTTTATCTCCTTCTCTTTTCATAAGAACTATGGAGTTCCTCTCTTAAATTTTATAATATATGCACTGAAACTAAAAGTAGTTTAATTGATTCCCATTTCGAAAGCAAGATCTCACAGTAACTTGTTTTTTGTGAATGCTATAATGCTATTCTGTTCTGCTGCCCCATCTAATGCTTATCTGATCAAGAGGATTCATGAGAATGTCTCTCATCACTCAGGCTTGTGGGTGTACTACCAGATCAGTGCAGTTATATTTGGAAACACACCTGAGCATACTCAAAGCATCATTGCAGGCACTCTTAACAATACCAACAGGGAACTTTCCATAGATTGCACAAGTCTGGTGGAGAAATACAAAGGCTACATTCAGTAGATTGCACACCTCTGGTGGAGAAATTCAAAAGCAGATTGGCGGGTTGGAAGGCTAAAATCTATCTTAAGCAAACCATGTTCAAATCATAAAATATGCGTGCTTAGCTCTTTCTAATTTCTATATATCATGGTCTAATTGATTTCCAATCCCAAGGGATGCCTAAAAAATTTATGGACATACACTTGAGAAGATTATTGTGGAATTTAAGGGATCGGAACAAAAAACAGCACACATAGTATCTCGGAATACCAATTGTGTTCCTTTCTATCAGGGAGGTTTGGAGTTGAGTTTCCTAGCAATGCAACAACGCTTCAATTCTTAAACAGTGCTTGCACTCAGTGAAAGGTACCCCAACAATTCAGTTTCAGTGGGCTCATTTGAAGTATTTGAGAGGGAGATCCTTTTTGGGATATTCAATCGCTCAGCTGTTTCATGGGGATGGAAGGCAAGGGGGCTGGCTTTGAAAGGATGCAAAACCGCATTGGCAACAGAAATAAATCATCTTTTCTGTATGATTCTTGGCTTCCTCTTGGTAGATTAGTGGACAGCTATGATGCCCAGATAAGGCAAAGATACGGCAGGGACACATTATGTGTACGATAGGGATATGGATTTTACATATAAAAAGTAAAGTATCCGACATGATACGTTACCCACTTTGAGGTATCCATGCATCATAGGTGCATAGGTATGGCTCAAGACCTATTTATAGCCTTAGAAGACCAAGATCCTTCAAAGCATGAGAGTTCATATAGAGGGCACCGTGAGCAGCTGCATTTCTGTGGGAAAGGCATAGAAAAATTTGGCCGCTTTTCTGCAGTGAACATTTTCCACATTTCATGCGGCCACTAGTTATGAGAGGAAATGCACAAAAAAGTGCTAAATTTCCCGCTATTGTGTGTGTGCGTGTGGAGCTGGGGGAGTAGGGTGTGGTTTATGGGGGTGGAGATGGAAATCCCCCGCAGAAAAGGGAAAAGTCCGCGGAACCAATTTTCTGCGAACCTACAAAAACAAGCCCACAGGGAAATCTGGAGTGAAATTAAAAATAAAAAAAATAAAAAACAACCCCTAAATGGGACTCAATACGAAGATGAATTGATTTTGGAAGCCTAACAGTAATGCTCCATTCACTACCTCTACAGCTCTTATTCTTATCCAAGATACAGATACATTCACAACCTCTTCAGCTACTAGTATCCAAGGTACATATGCCACTACTGCAATCAGATAGAAGGAACTTATCTGATTGAAAAATCACATGCTGAAGCATTCCTTTGTTGCTTGGCTGTTTTTGCATAGAAGATTAAAAACTGAAAGACTTCCATAGAAGCATTGGCATAAATTGTGACCCTCTGTGTTTGTTGTGAGAATTTTGGTAAAACTATTGACCACCTTTATTTTCATTGTAGCTTCATTCATCTTGTTTGGACCATATGTCATAGTCACTTTCAGATATCTACTGATACAGAGGACTTCATGAGGACTGAAGAAATTGTTTCAGTTGCTTAAGTTTCTACCTTTAAAGCTGAAGGAATTATGCTCCTCCCGGCAGTTAGTTGGCATACTTGGCTAGAAGAAATAGCAGAATATTAAAAAATAAATATTCAAATCTCAAGAAATAGCAAGAAAAATATGCCACGAAATTAAGCTCAAGCTGAATCACAAATTAGTGGGGCCAGCAGCTCCGAGACTGGCACAATTCTACCATCCAGCAACCTTGCAACTTTCATCCTTCCAATAGCCTTGAGACAGTTGTATATCAATACTGTATGACTCCTCAAGCAGCAAACAACCCATATGGGGTCAAAAAACCTAAAACACTCAAGATGAAAATGCTGCTTCTCTTTGATTCCTTGCAAATAACTATTCCTCCACTTTTACCGTTACTTTTCAAAAACAAAAAATCCTTCACTTGAAGAAAAATTACCTATTTTTCACTGCACCAAAGCCATGGAGACGAGAAGACAGTCTATTCATGCAGGAAGGAAAGTCATTAGTCTATTCGTGCAGGAGGACGAGCATGGAGGGGTTTCTAGGCTTTTGTTTTCTTTTTTTTTTTTTTTTTCCTACGATAGGGCTTGAAAAAGTCTTCTAATCTGTGTGGATGGTTTGGATAGAGTATAAAGATAGCCCAACTATGTTGTCCCTCACTGGAATATGGGAAGGGATAGATGCGCATGAATTTTTCCATATATATATATATATCATCATCGTCATCAAAGCCTTATCCTAACTATGTTGGAGTTGGCTACATGAATTTTTGTTTGTTCATTTTGATCTATCACAAAACAAATCCTCGGATGGGTAGATCTACCTTATAACTACAATTCATGTCCTTTCCGGCCCACCCCTTTTCCTTGGTGGGCCATCAACTTGAATATAAAAGCTTTTCCTTAATAGCATTGTTACTGGCTTGCATTAGACGTCTCCAAACCATCTCAAATGAGTCTCTTTTAATTTATCACCAATTAATGCTTACCATAAATGCTCCTGAAGGTTCTTATCTATGATTCTATTTTCCTAGTTTAACACACATCAATCTAAACATTTTCCTCTCTCTTACACTCATTTTGTATGTGTTTGATGCAGGCCATGTCAATGGGGCCCCGTTAGCCGCAGGCCCAAGATCCATACGGCCTAGTAGATTAGAGTAGATTATATTATTAGTAGTTGTTTTAGTTGCTTTATTAATATTTGGCAAGTCCAGTCATGTTTGATTTAAAACTTCTTATTTGTTTAGAATTAGTTGTTTCCTTTCTTAGATGATGTCTTAGTTATAAATAAGGATGTAATCTCTTCATGGGATATATACATAGACTTTAATATTGAATAAAGATTTCGAGTTGGTTCTCAGTTGAGAGAGTTTATTTGTCTTTGGTAAGGCACCTAGACATTTTATCCTAAGCCTTTTGGCTTGGAGATTAGCCCGTTGGTTAATCTTCTTCCCCTGCGCTGCTTCAATTGGTATCAAAGCCGAAGATCTACTCGTGGATCACCGTACGTCTTTTTTCGTTCGCTTGGTATCCACCAGTCATCGTTCGTCATCATCCACCATCATCAGTCTTCATCGTTATTGCAAAATCAACCAGTAACCCACACCCTTTTCGCCAGAACCTCTGTCCCTATGAAACCCGCCCCAAACCAACCATCTCCTCGCCGGAATCCCAGCACAGAAACCCATCCTGACTTCTGTCGACACCTATTCCCCAACATCCGAACTCCTCCCTTCCATTCTCTCCTCCATCCTCATCTTCCCCATCCCACGACAACCTATCCGAACCCAAATCCCCAAATCTAACGCCAAATCCTTTACCAACAACCCAGATCCCCTAATCCAGAAATCCCCACCTCTTTCCACCCACCACAGGAATACTGAAAACCCTAGCCCTCTCTCCCATCACCACCGATCACTTTCCCGAAACCCCATACCCCTCCATCTCTCATCGGCAACCCAACCCCCCTTGTCGGTGGGAACCTTCCTCGACCTATCTCACTCACCGGAACCCTATACCCCCTTGGTCCTTCACCGAAAACCCAAAACCTCCACTCTCGGCCAAACCACCCCCCCTCCGTCGCAGAGCCAAACCAAGAATAATAAAAAAAAAGAGGGGGAAAAAGAGCACAACAGAAGAGAGAGAAGTAACAAAAGAGAGGAGATAGATCGATGACATACTTGTGCCGATCGCCGAGCGCTTTTGCCGTCGTCAGCCGCTTGTCCTCGACCACTGTTGTCGTCCTCGTCGTTCACCCAGCAACCGCACCGCCAACACCATCGTCGTCAGCTTTGCGTCGCCAGAGCCCAGATGGATCACCATCGTTGTCAGCCACAAAGCCCCTCCACTTCTCCCACGCTCTCTCCAGATCCAGATAAGCGCCACCTCCCTGTTTTCCTCTTTTTCTTTCGTTTCGTTACTGTAACAAGAGAAGAAGAGAGCAGTCCTTTCTTATAAGGTCTCCACTGTTGACCCGAGCTTGACCTGGCCCTAATCTGCCCAAGTCTTGTTTACACCCACACCCATATTGGGTCCAGTCCGGGTCTGACCTGACCCGAGTTCAGATCCACAACAATACAAAATATATATATATATAAGTGGGCCGAGCAAAAAGAATAATCCAGTCTTTTTGGATTGATTGATCTCAGCCATTGCTTCTTAAAAGATGATATTTTAGTCCACTTCACGATCCATCTTCACTTGCGTATTTTTGTCAATAAGATTACACCATCAGGTCAGCCAATTTTGAGCATTCATAAGATTTTGAATTTCTTGCAGCAAAGTCAATATGCAAATTTTGGACCATCTGATGAATTTCAAAGCATGTTATATGAGTACAAATATAGATATTGGTATTTTGCAAATAAGATCTACTTTGAGTAATTTCTCAATCTCAGACAGGCAAATTTGACAGTTTATGAATATTTAAATCAATTTTCGAGATTGCACCAAGTTTGTGACTTGGAACAGAATGAGCTACATGATTTAACTCGCTTTATCAGAGGTTTGAAGCCAGACATTCTTGAGAAGATGAAACCATGTCACAGTGTTCATAAAGCATACAAGGAAGCAATTTATATTAAGCACATGCTTCAATGGCCCCACCTGCAACAAGTTAAGCCTAGGAAAGAACATTCTCCGTGACGAACGAGAGATCATTTGATGGAAACAAAATTTGAAGGAAAAGATACTCATACCTTTGTCATTCGCAGACTTCTCACCACCAATAAACAGGAAGAGAAAGAGTGGAAACAGGCTATGATATTTCGGACGCAAGTAAGATGTGAAGACCGATAAACTAATCTAGTTATTGATCATGACAATACAATCAATTTTGTAGCATAATATGTTATTGACAAACTCAATTAGCCTACAGAGACTCTTCAAATGCCTTACGAAATTACATGGTCTAATGCTTCTGTTATTACTATAACTCACAGATGTCTAGTATCTTTCAAGATTGGTGTATACGAAGATAAAATTTGGTGTGATGCAATTTCCATGAATATCACTCATATTCTTTTGGGACAACCATGACTTCTTGATCGGAAAGTGCAATATGACAAAGAGAATAATATCTATTCTTTCTATTGGAAAGGACAATATGTTGACCTTGTTTCATTACAACCAGCAACATCTTCATCTACCTCATCACCATCAATTGAAGAATCACAAGATGAATACAGGGAATAAACAAATTCCAATGATGATGTTGAAAAGCCCATTAATGGAAAGGAAGATCTCATTACAACTTCACGTGAAAAGCAAAAGGTACATCAAGCCGACGTACAAGCAGACATTGCACATCCAAGAGAATTTATTGTTCTGCCTTTTCCAGAAAATCCAATTAGGACGCCAACAACGAATTTCATTGTTTCAGTTATCTCACAAGTAGTTCAAGTTGTAAAAGTTCCCCACATTGACTTCATCTTCAGAGATCACATATAGATATCTGACTGTCAACATTTGCAGCATCTACTGGTTTGTTTACACATCCAAGCTCCATGCAAAGACCAACAGTCGAAAACATTCTGATCTACTATTACATGGATGAAGAGACTACAACAAGCTTTCAAGCCATGTCATGAAGATATGGATCTGAAGACAAGACAAAGTTTGTTTGAGTGACTTTCGACCCCGGTGGATATTTCCAGAACTCGAGGACGAGTTCTCCTCCAAGCGGGGGAGAACTGATGCAGGCCATGTCAATGGGCCCCGTCTAAAAGTCTATAGCCGCAGGCCCAAGATCCATACAGTCCAGTAGATTAGAGTAGATTATATTATTAGTAATTGTTTTAGTTGCTTTATTAATATTTGGCAAGTCCAGTTATGTTTGATTTAAGACTTCTTATTTGTTTAGAATTAGTTGTTTCCTTTCTTAGATGATGTCTTAGTTATAAATAAGGATGTAATCTCTTCATGGGATATATACATAGACTTTAATATTGAATAAAGATTTCGAGTTGGTTCTCAGTTGAGAGAGTTTGTTTGTCTTTGGTGAGGCACCTAGACATTCTATCCCTAAGCCTTTTGGCTTGGAAATTAGTCCGTTGGTTAATCTTCTTCCCCTGCGCTGCTTCAGTGTTGCTTCTTAATTAGCCAACATTCTGCTCCATAATTCATATTTAGTCTAATTGTTGTCCCATTAAATTAACCTTTAATCTTGTTGGCATGCGCCGATCATAATCTGCACTTCAACCATTCCACTCTCCATCCTTAATAATGTTCAAGCCAATGTATCAAAATGTATCTCTTTGTCAATGCATATCTTTTTTTTTTTTTTTTTTGGGGCTACATTGGGTTACAAGTCTAGTAGTGTTACTTAAACTTGAAGACCCAGGGATAAGTCCCTGGACATCTTTGTGAAACTACGGCACTAACACCACTCAACCATAAGTGTGTTGGCTATATTCAGTCTTTGCACACCTGATTCTAGATCTTGGATTCTAAAGCTTCCCGCCATCTCTCTATTTATCCATCAATACTATATCATATGCAAACAATATAAACTAAGGTATCTCGTTTTGAATATGATCAATCGGGGGCAGACTTCTGTGTTTTGGTTGGGGGGGGGGGGGGGGGGCGTGTTTGGAAAAACTCCTATGGTTAATGTAATATTAGTTTCTTTTTCATTTTAGCCACTTAAAGAATTTTTTGTTTTTGTTTTTTTTGTTGTGGCCCCCAAGGCATAAATCCTTAGTGCCGCCTTTGTGATCAATTAACTTGTCCATTATCAATGCAAGGTGATAAGGGCTTAAAGGTAACCACTAATGCATACCTATGGTCACTAGAAACCCATTTGTCTTTCTATAGGAAGTTTTCACACTCATTACAACTCTCTCATACACATCTTTGATTATGTTAATATAACCTATTGGGCCACTTCTTCTATCTAAAACCCACTAAATTAAATCTCTAGGGACCCTATGGTAGTCTTTATCTAGATCGGTGAAGACCATATGAAGGTTTTTTGTCCTCTCAAAATTTTTCATTAATTGCCTAATTGAGATGACAGCTTTATAGTTGACCTCCCTGGTTTGAACCACATTGATTTTCAGATATGTTGGTCTCCTATCTAACTCTTTGCTTGACTTTATGGAAAAATATATATATGTGAAAGAATATTATTACCTGTGATTATGTCAGAAGTCGGAGCATCGGCCTCCGCGCTCCCAATCCCCATAACGGGTCGGCTCAGGTCCTCTAGGGCCTCCGATTTCGCCAGTTTGTTCATTTACATAAATGCCACGGCCTTCTTCTTCTTCTTCTTCTCCTTCTCCTTCGTCTGCATCGCCTGGATTACTGGGTTTCTCCGGATGTTCTTCCTCCGTTGTTGTTTCTGCTTGTGGTGATGGTTTTGGGGATTCCTGATGCTGATGCTGATGCTGGTGTTGTTCGGAAGAAGTGAGGAATCTCGATTTCGCAGAAATTGGAGCAGAGAAACAAAGCCCCAGTTTGGGTTTTGAAATCCCGAGCAGCAGTGATGATGATAGGCAGTGGAGATTTTTTGCCATCCCACCTATATATCTAGCGTACACTCTGTTTCTCTGATAATAAAATGTGAAAAGCATCAATAAATAGGGAACCTACAACTGCAAGATGGTAACCCTGTAGATGAAGAATTAAAAACCCACCAAATAATAGGAATGCAATGATCATGAGAAAATTAATTGGTGTGCTACTGAGATTTTTTCACGACCCAAGCAGTGGTGAACCCAGGATTTTCATTCGAGGGGTGCGGATGATGTTTATTTGAAAAGGTTAAAATTATTTTTTATTATACTTTCTTAATATTAATAATGGCGAAAGATAAAATGGATTGCATTTAAATGGTCACAAAATATTCAAGTACATCAACTAACATTTTCTTGTCAAAAGTCAACTCAACTCTAAAACAAGGTATTGTGCTGGTGAATTGTTATGAAAAATTGATACTGTAAGTTATTTTAGAAGTCTCATTGAGTGAATAATAATAAAAAAATGGTCATTAACCTTTTTTTTACGTAACTTAAAGAATTCAAACAACAAAAAAAATATTAAATACGTATTCATAATTTTTTTCCACGTTTTCTTTTTTTCCATGTATTCTCATGACAACATTTTTTTTTCTTATTAAAGGGTATTCTTTTAATTATAGCTGATGATATGTATGTTCAAAATGTGGTCAATTTTGGAGAGTATTAATGACATGGAGGTGAGAGGCAAGGGGCGGTGGTCTTGTACATGCCCTGCTCCTTGATTGTGGTGTAGGGTTATAAGGCCAATGTGCTTAGCGGTGGAAAGAAAGCACCTCTCTCTCCTATTGGAGGCCAACCCGGCACGAGGGGTATCGAGGGCCAACAAACCGTGATACAACAATTCAAACCCTTCATTTAAAAGATTAAAGATTTCATCTCTGTCTCATATCATTCTCAATGCCATCCCCTTAGCACAAAAAACCCCATCAAGTATATAGGGCTCATAAGCATTCTCCTTACACACAAATATAATTTGAAAAACAAAATGAGATAACCATAGCTCATAGGGTTTCAGTACGCGCAGGAAAATTCGTTCTCAATGCCAGCACAAAGAAACCCATCAAGCATATAGAGTTAACAAGGGGAAAAAAATGTGAAATTTCAAATAGAGAGAGATGGGTAGGTCCCTGCATAGGGTTTCACAATGTGAGAATCATTAATAGGAAAAAGCCACTTCTGAAACCAAACTGTTAAAAAAAAAACAAACAAACAAACAAACAAACTTTCAAAAATCAATGGGAGAATCAATCCAACAAGATGTATAAACAACAAGCCCCCTTTCCTCCCAAATCTGCCCTAAAACAATGGCTCGGAGCTTTCCCTTTGCTCAACGAGATGTATACCTGGGCCGCTGGGCGGTGACTGCCTGACTGGTGAGTGGAGACTCACGGCACTGTCGTCCTTCTCTTTCCTTCTCTGATATCTTGGAGTCTGGAGAGGGATAGGGGTTGGAGTCTTGGAGCGGTCACAGGCGACTGGGAAGTCTTTGAAAAGAAGCAAAAGAGAGAACGAGTCTGAGAAGGGGTGCAAAATGGCCTTTTTAAGTAGGGGCATGGGTAATTTGGCACAAATCCTATCCCTGTTCTTTTTGCTAGTATCAAAGAATTCATATCCCTGAAATTTGAAATTTATAGATATAGTAAAATTCTTGGATGTGCCTAGTACTTAGCATCCAGAAATTTTAGTAAAAGATGAAGCAAGTGAAATTATGAAAATTTCAAAGTTATTTAAGACCTTTTAAGTAGGAAAATTTTAAAAATACTTATAAAATAAAAGAAATTTAAAAATACGAGAAGACAAGATATCATGTCATATTCCAAAAACCCTAACCACCCAAATACGTGGCAGGAATTCTTATAAAATAATAGGCCCTAAAGGATTTTAAAACTTTGCTGAGTGCATAGGGCCCCAAATCAACATATGGGAGTTTGCCCCTGGCACCTAGTTGAATTCAATGTAATTTTTATTGATGAGTGAATTGGTTGTGATTGGACTATTTTGGGGCCACATTGGTTTAGGCCCAATTTTATTTATATAATTGTAGTATTTCAAGCTAATAACTCTTTTATTTTACATGTTAGGAAAAGCTTTTTACCTTTGTAGAAAGGAGTGCATGATCTCATTGGAAGGTCATAAGTTGAAACTTATCCTCTCCCCTCTGCATATATGAGGCTTTATTACCTCACATGTGCAAATTATATTTTATTCCATCGCACTTGTGAGTTATATTTATATCCTTACATATGTGAGTCTATATTATTTTGTATGTGTGATTTGAATTATATTTGTTTTTAGGTTTTAGTGCTTTAATTGGGTTAAAAAGAAAATATTTTACATGGTTTTAACTTGGTGATGTCTTCCATGCTCCATCCACATGGCAAAGAAAATGTGTCTTGCCGTAGCTCAACTGATTAAGGAAATTAGGTATGGCGTCATTGTAACAATGGTGTGAATTAAAATCCCCTCAGTAGATAAAAAATGCTATAAAAAGGATGCTTTGGCAATAAATGTGATGTTATCCATCCATAAAATAGTGCGGGAGTGCCAAGTGATTAAAATAGCATTTATTTCTTGCAGTTCACCGTATGGTGACTAAAGATAAGGACATTTTGGTTATTAAAAAAAATAAAGATCGACAATGTAACTACCGTTTCGCAGTAAGATTATATATTGGCTTACTCACACACTTATTGTAAAAGTTATTTTCCATTATATATATGTAAGGGTATTTCCTAATATGGTCACCATTAGTCATTGATCTTTGCACCTGACCGACCAAAGTTGATGTACATATATTATCTTCTTACCAAAAATATTAAAAATATAACTTATGCGTGGGCCCACACACACATAAAAAATACGAGAATGTACTACTCTCGAATCAAATGTTCCAGTGAATGTACTATTCTCGAATCAAATGTTCCAGTGAATGTACTATTCTCGAATCAAATGTTCCAGCGGGACGGAACCAGACTATAGGCATTGGCTGGGGGTGACATTGCTAAAAATGACTTTAAAATTTTGCATATCTCAAAGGGATTTTTGCAATTTAGAGATCCAATGTTTTAGATTTTACATGCATGGATCTAGATGTGTATGTAAACTTCTCTGAGATCAAAAACTGGATTTCATACTCATTTTATTCCAAGTGGGAGACCTTCCGACGCTGTATAATCAGATTCTCAATTGCAATTCCAACCCAACTTTGAATCCAAATTTATAAACCCATGCCTCTGACAGACCTGACAATACCCGCAGTAGGGTCAGGTAGGAGCAGATAATCACTCCTTCAATACAATCTCTTGCCATCCCTACCTCCATTAGTCCACACAATGTCATGTAAAACAGCCATCCAAAGAAACTGCCGTGCATTAACGTGTTTCTAGCTCCGAAAGCTGGATACAGAAAATGAACAATCAAGACAGAAAAGAAGTCTCTCTCTCCCTCTCTCCTCGGAGGACTCAACTCATGCACAATTCATCACTTTAGACATGCTCAAGCTGACCATGCCCAATAAACCCAGTTATATTTGGTGCCAACCGATGAGCCCATTATCCACAACTCAGACTGGGTCCCAGCAATTTGTCCAATCTTCATCGGACCCCTTTTTTTTTTTTTTTTTTAGCTCCGTGGCGGGAAAGTGCCCTTTAAATGCCGTACCCTCCATGCCCGAAAGGCAAAAACCCTTCTAAAAAGGCCCAAAGACATCATCTCCCGGCACCAAAACTCCCTATATGCTCCTCTCTTGACACCAAACCCTCACTTTCTCTGTCATTTTCTCTGGATTCCTTTCCTCCAAACACCATCATCTCTTTCTCTTTCCGTGGATTAGTCTAGGGTTTCTCCACACCTCCTTTCCCTTCTCCCCACAACATTGGATTCTTCTCCTAGGGAAGCCGCCGCCACCACCACCACCACCACCACCACCAAGGATTCTAATTTTTTTCTTTCCCCACTCTATTTTTCCTTAAATCACAGAAAGGCCCCGCCTTTTTTTTTCCACCCCTCATATTTGAGGAAAACCCCCCTGAATTTCCTCTCATTTCCTGTATACCTGCTTCTAATCCTCTTTTGCATGAAATGGCAGAAGTGTTCGAGGACGAGATCGAGCAGACGGTGACAATCGAAGAGTACATCAAGGGGGTTGAAGAACAGGAGCTGGTAATCTACTTCTACCTCACTTTGTAGATGACTTTGGTGTTTCATTTGCAGATTGGGAATTCTTGTTGTTGTCTGTGTTTTTTTGACGATTACGTGCTTTCGATGTTGATTGGGGGAAACAAATAAAAACCCTACATAGGAAGCTGATTTGGTGTTGGGAGGGGATGAGGGCAAGGAGTGTACTTATTCGAAAGGATATATGAAGAGGCAGGCGATTTTCTCTTGCTTGACATGTACTCCCATTGGGAATGCTGGTGTCTGCATAGCTTGTTCACTATCTTGCCATGATGGGCACGAGGTACAGTCTTCTACTGCCCAATTCTCCTCGTCTCTGCAAGTGATATCGCTTATTTATTCATTTATTTATTTTTTTCGCGAGCTGATGATGTTTGCTTGTGTGGAATCTCATGATCTTTGGTTAGTTGCATCATGAGTGTGAGCCAAACTTAGGGATGATTGGCAGAAATATCAGGAGGAAAGGTAAAGACATCTATTGCGGTGGAAGTCTTAGGGATAGGTAGCATAGTGCATTTACAAGCATGAGATCTTGATTGCCAAGGGCTTGTTTGTCTGCATAAAATACATATAAATTGGGCTCACAGGTAATCATGGGGAGATGAGCTCCACTGAAGGTTCATTAAAGAAGTAGGGGTGAAGGATAGTGGGTGAGGGAAGGACATAAAAGGTAGAGATGTATATGGACCTTTACTTTTCTTCTTTTTATTTAATTTTCATTAGAGGGGAGGTTATTTGATGGCCATTTTTGGATATTCACCTTTGGTTATTCATTTTTAATCACTTGTAGAAATGCTATCCTAGGTTTTTGGTTAGACGAAACAAACAAGCCCTAAGAAAGTTATGAGTACAAAAAGAGTGCTAGAAGAAGGAAGAAGTTGCAGTGTTGTAGTTGTCTTTTGTAAGAATGAAGGAGGAAGGAGATATTCATGATTTTGCAAACTAAACTTTAGTATCTTCTTCATTTGCCTCTTCCAGAAGGTGACTGTTATTCTTGTTCCCAACTCCCTTATTCTCTAAGAACAAATGCAAATCTCCAAGGTTGACTCTTTTCAATTCACCCATTCCATGGTGTTTCTGAAGTCCCCTTTGATGATAACCTTGATGTCTGCAAAACCTCTTCAATACAGATTTTAGTGCTTGGAGAAACCAGTGCCTTGGCATCATTTGACCTTTTGCAACCTCCCAGTCCTCCAAAAGAAACAAGTATGTTCCATTTGCTCTTCCTTAACTCTCTGCTTATTCCTGTAGGTTTTGGTTAGCGTACTGATGTTCTGTGAATCTGTCCACACTAAATTTGAAGCATCTTTCCTCTGGATTGACCACCTTACTTTTCTGTCTTTTTATTTTGCTCCACCCACCAATGAAGCTTCCTGCCCAGCCAATAGTCACTGCTCTAAAACCTTGATACTCCTTAAAAGCTGCCCACAATGCAAGCCTTACCCTGACGAGGGGAAAAAACCTCTCCGACTGGATGCTCTTTATGTTTGCATATGATTCCATTTTCTCCCCTTTCTCCCTTCCAAATGAACTAAATTTTTGCTTGGAATATCATTGCTCGTAATGCCCTCCCTCTTTGTTGAGAAGGAGTTAACCCCCATGAGGGCACACTGGCACAGCCTCCTTTAACCCATCCTGAAGTGCCCACTGTAGTTCAGTTTGCTCTAGATAATAAATTAAGTGGTTGTCTTATGAATAAAAATTACATGAACTAAATGAATCCTGGACATGAGTATCCTTTTGTGATATAATACGTTCTAGCTTGTAGAATCCAAGAACCATTCATGCTCTTTTTGTTGGGAATTTCTATCAAGGACCAAAATAGCGGCAATGGTTTGTGTAGCGGCTGGCCGCCGAAACTCTATGTAGTGGTAGTGGCGCTACATAGTGGTTAGTGGTCTGTTTTGAAAAAAATTGTCAAAAAAAAAAAAATGGAAGAAGAATTATGGTAAAAATGGAAGAAGAGAAGTACAGAGAGAGAAACGGGACCCTTTGAAGTCATCGACTGGGGTTTATAACCCAGCCGCTACGTAGTGGTGCTAACACTCAAATTGCATAGGCCCTTGTTGCTAGGGCCGATAACATAGCGGCAGCTATTTGGATCTATGATTTCTAGTGTACCATACATGACATGTACCCATTAGAAGGCTAAAATCTTTCTGTGTGATTTGGAGCCTTTAGGTCATAGTCCTTTCAAGGTTCATCCAAAACTTACTGTAGCAAAATGTAGTCATGCAAACACAGTTTAAGAATTGAAACTTGCCTACAAATCCTTTTTCTGCTCCTAATTATCAACTTAGCGTCATTTGCATTTGTTTTAAAATTTTTGTTGGTTTCTTATTTTTGAGTTCCCATGTTATCAAGCATGCATGTTTCATTGTTTTTCCCGTTTAAATGCGCACATGTTATGCAATGCTTTATGGTGATGTTTATGTACACTCTGAATCTTGTTAAAGCAGATTAGTATAACCAAACAACTGAAGGCAACACTGATGCTTATTTTCTTAGTTTTTAGCCTGAATCATAATTTTTGTTGTTACTTGCTATTTTATGTATTTCTTGTTCAAGCTATAAAGCTCAAACTGTGCAGTTCAACCCTCCAATTATTTTTCTCTCCCAGTTGATGTCTTTTTAATGTGTAATCTTTAGTGTAACAATGAACAGTGTATCCTGTTTTCTTTTGGCTTCTTCATTGCCGATCCTGTGTGATGTAATTAGATACTTGGGGGAGGGCCAGGTCCCATGACATGGTCCCAAGCCCATTTCATGGGGCTAATTCCCCATCCTGTCCCATATGACTACTCGCCTACCATTTGTTGACTCTTTAATTGCTCAGTTGCTCTAGGTTAGATTTCTTTTTTAAGATTACTATGGTCTTAAATAGGATACTTTGGGACTTCCATTCCTTATGAAAGATTTTGCAAGTTGAATATTAAAATATCATAGAAAAAAATGAAAAAATCAGGGCCACGGTTTGTTTTAGATTAAAAATGGGGTTGAAATGTTTTGTTAACATGTGTAAATGGATATCATGGATGTTTTCACTTCTGGTGAAAACCTATGACAATTTCAGAATTTGGTAGGAAGCCTTTGGTGCGAAACCCTCTCTTGCTATCTTTTGGAGGCATGAAATCTTGTTCCAAAAGTGTTGATGTGTGATATTTGCCTTAGCCCTTGGCATATGATCCAATCACTGAGGAGATCAAATGTGATGACTCTACTGTTGGATCTTTCTTCTTTTAATGTGCGGTTACGGCAATTGATTGCTTTGGGTTGAGAGTACATTTACATCAAATTTTCTTTCTTATTTCTTTCCCTTCCATTAGGTTGTGCTCTTATTTAGAATTTTTGAATTGCTGTCATGGGGTGAGGAGCATTAAAATCTCCATCCACTGAGCTTATGTTTTGTCCTATTTTGGAACAGATTTACATTATGACTGTGTGGGCTGCTATATTTGTGCTGCCCTTTGGAAATTGAGATCATGGAACCTGTGAATTTATTTAGTTATTTTTATTGTCAACATGAATTGCCGTCTTGAACCAACCTTGTGTCTGAACCCTTGGAATCTCCACCATGTCATTACATCTGTGATTTTTCAATATTTCTTTATTCACCAAATTACCAATGAATGTATTCTGATTTTCAAGCTTTGGAATTTCCATTCCCCAAGCAAATCTTGCCTTCTTTTCTTTTTCTTCCTTTTTTAACGTTTGATTAATGTGGCTTTACTTGTTGCTTACTTGAATAAGATTGTAGAGTTGTGGACGAAGAGGAAGTTCCGGTGTGACTGTGGAAATCCAAAGTTTGGGGAGTTCCGCTGCAAGTTATTTGCAAACAAGGACCCAGAAAATTTGGAGAACTCATACAATCAGAACTTCAAAGGTTCCTATTGTACATGTGGTCGCCCTTATCCGGATCCAGATGCCGAAGAACAAGTGGAGATGATTCAATGCTGCATCTGTGAGGACTGGTTTCATGAGAACCATCTTGGTCTTGAATCTATAGAAGAGGTTAGCCAGTTCATATCATTACTCCTTGCACATTATATAATTTTATATTCTCTATGGTCTGTTCTTCACAATGGGACATTGCGTGCACTTGATTTTCATATCCTTTTTACATAAATGGTTTTTGGCGATATCTGTTTGGGCTATTTCTTTTAAAATTATCAATTCTTGCAAAAAGATGACTTGAAGAGGCTCTTTGCAGGATTGGTGCTGATGTTACTCATGCATCCCTCAAACTTGCTCTTCCCCCAAGATTAGTTTGTTCCCCTTATTAGACGGTTCTATGTGTTTGTTATGGACCAGGGGTTCTTTTCCTCTGCTTTTGGCCTAGAGCATGTTCATAGAGGACCCCACCTAAACATTGCCATGAATCTTGTACCTTTGCCATGATAGTACATTCTCTAGAAAGATCTCCAGGTTTCTTGCTGAGTGCCACCATATTTCATTTTGTGTATAGATGATTTTCAGTTGAGTTGGCTTCTGATTTTAAACCGCATAAATTTTTTGTGATAAATCAACAACAGCCATGAGCTTTACACAGTTCTTTGGTTAAATCAAACAGCTATCAATTGGATATTTCCAGACAGTTTTCCACATTAATTCTCAATTTGATTGAAGATATTGTATCACTTATTTAAGTATTATATGCTGATCTATTATTAAATCTACTACAGATTCCAAGAGACGATGAAGGGGAACCTTTATATCAGGACTTCATCTGTCAGGAATGTGCAGTTATGTGTTCTTTCCTGATGCTTTATCCTCCATCCATTTGGGCTCCAGCAAGGCATAATGATGTGCCGGTAATTTGTCCTGAAGAAGAAACTGTGTGCAAAAAAGGAATTTCAGCATGTGCATCCACTGGGAAGCTTCAGAATGACACTTATTTGTCAGAGAATCCTGACATGGATTCTGCAATGATCCACGCCTTTGATGAAATTGGCCCGAGTGAGAAGGATCCTTTACTGGGAGAAAATTCAGAAAAAAATTTGGGCATAAACCAGGAAGCACCTCCTAATTCTACCAGTACAAGTCCTAGCTGTTTGCTTGAAGTGGATCTTCCTAGGGCTGCACTGGTTTCAGAGAAGAAAAAACCTATGTTTCTATCTAAAAATTGGAGGCATCTTCTTTGCAGGTGTAGTACTTGTGCAGACTTTTATGTTGAGAAAGGTATTAGTTATCTAATTGACATGGAGGACTCAATGGAGGAATATGAGAAGATGGCAAAGGAGAAGAGGGAGGAGAAATTACAACAACAGGAAGGAGTGGAGTTAAATTTTCTCAATAAACTTGGTCACGTTCAGAAGATTGAGATTTTGAATGGCATTGCTGACATGAAGAATGAGCTCCGATCTTTCCTGGTGTGTCTTTGGAATTCCAACTTTTCCTTGGATTTTTTTTTTGTGGTATTACGTCTTCTATACGTTTTTCTGTTTGTTTATCCATATATGGCTATCTTCTATATGTTCTGCTGTTTGTTTATCCATATATGGCTATATCTACGGTTGGATGTGTTTCAGCTAGTGATGACATGACTATATGAGTTATACGATTTTACTTATGTTCATAATGGGGTATTTTCCCAAAACCTTATAGTCACTATGTAAATACTATTTTTACAGTAAAATAAAAAATAGCGAATAACGACACTGATTAATCTTATCACAGGCGTAAGTGCTACAAAAAGGAAGCCTAAAAAAGGCCCACAACTAACTAGCCCATTGGGCCTAGTCCATAGATGGCTGGCCTATTGGGATTGACCCATTGCTGGCCAGCACATCGGCCTAACCATGTCTACTTTCTTGTTTTAGCAATTTTCAATACATTTTTTTTTATAGATTTACATTATTAGTCACCAAATTTTAAGAAGATTATTCTAGCAATGTATTCTAGCTTAGAAAATTCTAGGATATCTTTGAAGCAAGGTAATTAATTGGCATTCCATCGGTGAAAGATAATTGATTGCGATATAATCAATAAGAGAGGAAATAACATAATACTTGGAAACGAATGACTTGTAATCATCTCATGGGGAGAAAATGAAATCCTATCTAGGATCCCTAATGGGCAAAATCGACATTCGATCATCCTATATAAATTATCTTGTAGTCTCTCATTTATTAATTCAATGAAAATTCTCTTTCCATCTCATTAATGTGAATGCATTAAGCAAGTGTTTCCTTTTGTGTGAAGACTCCTTGAGTTGCCAATGGTGATGATTGCAAAGGCCGGCCATTGGTGAGGAATGTGTGAAGACACCATCCATAATTCTGTATCATAATTTTACGATTCAAACTCAATTATGTAAATTCATAACATCATCATCATCATCATCATTAAAACCTTGTCCCAAGTCCCAACTATATTTGGGTCAGCTATTTGAATCTCGTTCATATCTATCTTTACTACTTCCATCCACATCCTCTCTGGCCTATCCACATCCTCTCTGGCCTACCCCCTTTCCTTGGCAGGCCCTTAACAAACATAGGAAAACTTTTTCTTTAATGGTGCCATTTTCAGCTTGCATTGGACATGCCCGAACCTTCTCAAACTAGTCTCTCTTAATCTATCCTCTGTTGATGCTATTCCTATATGGTCCCAAAAGCACTCATCTTCTGATTTTATCTTTACTAGTTTTACCACACATCCATCTCAATATTGTCATTTCTGCTACAGTCATTTTGAGTGTGTATTGCTTCTTGATGTGACAACATTGCTCCATAGCCCATAGTTGGTTTAATTGCTATATTGTAAAAGTTTCCCTTCAACCTTGGTGGTATGCACTAATCATGTAAATTGATAACATGCTAACATAAATGCTATAACCGATACTTAAAATGGGAGTCCAAAGAATTAAGATTGGAAAACCATTATCTGAGTCTTGATCACCACAGAAATAAAAAGGGCTGGTATTTAGGGAATTTTATATTACCAGGTTGGGTATTCTTGCATTCACAAAGATATTGACATTTGCGTATCACCCATGTGATTGTACTAGATATCTAGGTTCTCAATTAATGCAGAATGGAGGAGAGGATAGGTGTCGGGCATGGATAGAAGATGGAGAGATGAGGGAAAATTTTGGGCTTTCACCAAATTCCAATCCGGAGGCATTCCTTATCTCAAGAACTCGAAGAAAGCCTAGGAAAGATCCCAAAATCGCTCATTTTTATTAATCATCTACCATTATTACTTAGCCAAAGAGGCTTTAAATTATTATATAGGAAAAGAAATAACCTAGGACTAATCCGGACCATCCAATGCATTGATGGTTAGGATTATAAAGCATTGAACTAAAAACATAATTAAAAGCACTAAATAATATAAAAATAACACAAAATTAATGGGCTAGACCCAAATGCTTGATTGAGATAGATGGGTTGGGCCCATTGGCCGGTTGATCCATGGGGACCATGTGTCTGTCCTACATCATCAATTCACCTTCCTTTAAGATGGAAAGAACATATGCCATGAAGTGCATGTATCCGCTCTGAACAACCTCTAAGAATTGGTTGAGGGGTTTCTAAAAGATTGAGTTTTTTTAGATGCTCAAAGGTTATACCAGCACTGAGTTGGGCATCAAATATAAATTAGTAGTTCTGATATGCTTGATGCAATAATAAATAATGCATTTGTGGAAGCCCAACTTGGAGTGGATCTGATAGATTTTGTTTGCAGCAAATCAATGACTGGCTGCCTATATGAATCCAATCTTTTGCTAAGAATATGCCAATAATTGTTGATAGCAGGCCTCATGCCTCTTCTTTGGAGTTGTGCTATGAAGGGAATGGGCTTATTCTCAAGCTTTATGAACAAGAAAAATATTGAGTGGTTAGTGATGCCTTTAATGAATGGATGGATGCGGTCTTCAAACCGAAAAAAGAGTCAAGTATGATTCATGAATTGGGATGGGTGACAACTCTACCATGTGTTTAAATGCCTTAAATTTTACCTCTACTTAATTCTACCATCTAGTCTATTATCAAATTTCAATCCCAACTGTTAATACATTGAATAAATAAATCATGGATGGAGCTAAAGACTCCTATTCAAGTCTCTTCTTACAGTTCCAATGTGGGAAAAGGGTTGGACCCACCTTGGCCCACTTGGTTCCTTGGATGGGCTTCTCTTCCTCACATCCTCACCACTTTATAGCAAAGAAACGAAAATGTATCTAAGCAAATTGAAAAGCCTTTAAGTTGATGCATCTCATATTATAAATGAATGATTTAGGTTTAATCTGATATTCAAGTTGCCCTTGGATTCTATGGTGTTTTTGCTCTACACAATCCCCTCCCTCTTGAAGCTGAGAGCCTCCACCAGATCCACCACCATGCTCACATTTTTGTGCAAAATTACAAATTCTAATTTGTCTAGTCACAACTGCAAGAGAGACCCATGGTCTCCATGGGTCAACCTGCCAATGGGCCTATAGCCCAGTTGCCTCGAGCAATCCTTTGGGGCCAGCCCATTCATCTTATGTTATTTTTATATTATTTAGAGCTTTTAATTATATTCTAAGTTGTTTTAGTAGGATGTTTTAAACCTGGGCATCAATCTGTTTGGATGGTCTAGATTAGTCCTAGGGTTATTTTTTTTTCCTATATAATGATGTAAAGCCTCCTTGGCTAATTAATAATGATTGATGATTAATGAAAATGAGTGGTTCCCAAGTTTTCTTCGAGTTCTCCTTGAGATATCTAACTCTTCTTGGTTTGGAGTTTGGTGAGAGTTAAAGCTAGTAATGCCTTCGAATCCAAGTTTGGTGAAAGCCCAATTTTTTTAGGTTCGCCTCATCTATCCCCCATATCCCTTTATCTTCTACCTTGCCTGCCCTGCATCTTCTCCTTTGTTCTGCATTAAGTTGCATTGAACAGCCTTATAATTTGGATCTGATGTGCATTTTGACATGACAAAGGCGAGAATAATGGTTAAACTTTGATGAAAGCTGTTGTATGTAGTAGCGAATTTCTTCTTTTGTGTGTGCGCGCTCTTGCCTTCATTTCTCTCAAAGTTGACCACCCCATAGTTACAATCTTGGATCTCCTTGGATCTCAATGTTTATGCTAAAATGTCAAATAAATGTAAAAAGAGAACAAAATAAAAAAAGAGAGAGAAAGAGGAAGACTTTGATGAAGCCACCAAAGGACCAAATGATGCACTTGGTCAGTCAATCCTCATTATGTGGCTATTTCATTAATACTGTAAATTACAGAGAAGTCTCTTGAGTTTCCCATATTTACATAATGCTCTAACTTTCTAACATTTGCATAAACACCCTTGACTCACTTCAATTGCTCACAACACCCATGTCTTCAATTTACCAATCAACTAATCAAACCAATGGCCCGTTTTGCTAATGTCCCTCTTATTTTTCTGTAAAAGGGTCCATTTTTAACTTAAGCCCTAGTGAACGTACAATGCCCGCATAGAGAAACTGCAGCGAGATTTCCTTTGGCAAGGTCATGGTAATAGAAGAGAATTCCATCTGGTTGGCTGGAACACGGTCTACTCCCCCAAAGTTTTTGGGGGCCTTAGAGTAAGACCTTTATGCCTTATGAACCGAGCTATCCTTCGCAAATGGCTTTGGAGAATCGGTGATGACTTAGATAGTATATGGAAAAGTGTTTTGGTGGCCAAATACAATGT
Organism: Sextonia rubra; assembly: GCA_037013555.1. Classification (NCBI taxonomy): domain Eukaryota; kingdom Viridiplantae; phylum Streptophyta; class Magnoliopsida; order Laurales; family Lauraceae; genus Sextonia; species Sextonia rubra. The sequence continues at coordinate 15,680,844 of JASUAD010000013.1, read as the reverse complement.
CTCTAGGTTCGGCTAGGATATCCCTTCTCCACTAGTAGGTTGTTCCAGCTTTTGGAAAGTGATATGCTTTATTAAGGTTTCCCTTGATCTCTCAATTAAATATCAAGTCAGAAATGGTGAGTGAATCTCCTTTTGGCATGGCACTTGGTTTGGGGACTCCAGCTTCTAATCTCAGTACCAAACCTCTACTCCTGCACTTTAAACCGTCATGCTAATGTCAATGACTATACCGACAGGTCCTCTTCTCGCATCTTCTGGTGCCCAGTTTTCAGAAGACTCCTTGAATATGAAGAACGTCACCTTCTTGTGCTTCCGGAGGCCCTTCACGCTCTTCACTTTCCTCTTGTTTTTGATGATGGCTAGGACTGCAGAATCTAGAGCCCAGCCCCGGACAGTAATTTCTCTGTCTCTTCCTTCTTCAATTCATTATCTCTCCTACCAGCCCCATCTAGATGATGGATTTCTTTGTGGAAGTCCAAGGCTCCGCCAAGAGTTTTGGCTTTTGCTTGGTTGGGTCTCAGTGGGAGAATCCTAACCATGGAGAACCTCCTTAGACGCAACATGATTGTCATCAGTGCCTGCCCGCTTTGCCTTGCTGTTGAGGAATCCGTTGACCACCTACTGCTCAATTGGAAGCTGGCATTCAACTTATGGAACTTCATCCTTAGAGAATTCTTCTGTGTCTAGGTTCGTCCAAGCTCCTTTGTTGATTTCTATGATGCCTAGTTATGCCCTTTTGGATACCCCAAAGGGAAACTTTTGTGGCATTTAGCCTTCCTTGCCTGCTCCTGGTCCATTTGGAGAGAGAGAAATCATCGTTGCTATGAATGAAAAGTTTCTCCCCTAGGAGATTTGTTCCATAACTTGAGATTGTGTCTCACTTCGTGGGCCTCTGTTCTTCTAGACTTTTGGGGCTTCTCTCTAGATTGCTTGATGTTTAATTGGAGGGAGGTTTTCAATCCTGTAAAAGGGCTCTTTCCTTTTTCTTTTGGTTTAGGGCTCCTGTGTCCTGCTTTCTTTTTTTTTTTTTTTTTTTTTTTTTTTTTTGTGGCTTTGAGTGGTAGCTGTTTTTGTAAGGTTTCCCTTCAGCTGCTTTTCAGCATAACTCTTTTGTATTGTATAGCCTTCTCCTTTAATCAAAGTTATCATTTCAAAAAAAAAAAAAAAAAAAATCAAAGGTACAATGCAATGATGAATCAACTAACATAGATAAATGCCATTAAAAAAAAACTAAATAAGAGAAATATTATAAGATTGTCACTGTCTATGAAGTTTGATGTTTCATATTCATCACTATCGAAGCCTTAATCCCATATACTTGTGTTCAACTTTGTGAGGTCCTTGTCTAGCGATCCCTATTTAGGGCTACGTTCTTTGTTGAATTACAATCTCACACATTGCTTCTAACTATTTCATTTCCATTTCTTACTGGTCTTCCCTCTCTTGGTATCTTGTACATGCAACCTATTAGTTCTTGGAATGAATTCTAGCACATGCCTATTACCATCTTATATGACATTTCTTGATTTTTCTCTTTAAGTGGAGCCATAATGGTTTATCTCTAATGTATTCTTCCTTAATTCTTGTCTTTTTACTTTACACATCCATCTTTGCATATGCATCTCTATTGTCTATACATGCTCATTTATTTATTGCTTAAAATTTAGCTCCATGTAACAATGTGGGACTAGCTGCCATCTTATGGAAATGTCCCTTTCATTGATTTGACACTTTGTGATCTGATTATGCTATCTAGATTTTTACGGACAAAAAAAAAAGGAAAAGAAAAAGTTCATGCGTGTGTGTGTGCAGAAAAACAATAGTATCAAATAAAGGTGAGTGAAATATTTTAGCAAATTTTTAAATGAAGACTATATAGGAGATACGAGAACAAGAGAAGATACTTAGTTAGCAAAGCCTACTTTTTCTGTGAATTAGGTGGTGGAAATGAGGAGACAAAGGAAATTCTTGATGAATAGAGACGAAGTGTTGTAGTACCTGTATATAAGAACAAAGGAGTTATTACAAATTGTATCAACTATTGTGAGATTAAACTTATTAGTCATACTATGAAGCTATGGGAGAGAGTAATGGAGTAATGATTTGGACAAAAGACCAAAATATCTGAAAATCAGTTTGGTTTTATTGCAGGGAGATCATTATAGAAGCTATCTTCTCACTTAGGCAATTAATGGAAAAATATTGTTTGAAGAGAAAAAAATCTACATATGGTCTTCATTGATCTAGAAAAAGCTTACGAGAAGGTACCTAAAGATTTAGTTTGTTGGGTTCTTCCAAGAGGTTATTTTGAAATTATTAACAACATGTATAAATGAGTAGTAATGAGTGTGAGAACTACCCGTGGATAGATAAGTGAGTTCCTAGTGACCATAGGCTTGCATTAGGGGTTATCCTTAAGCCCTTATCTCTTTGCATCGATTATGGATGAATTTATTTCTCATATTCAAGAGGATGAACTTTGGTGTATGTTATTTGCAAATGATTTAGTGTTGGTAGATGAATCAAGAGACAGTGTTAATCCGAAACTCGAGAGATAAAAGGAGGCTTTAGAATCCGAAGGCTTTAAAATAAGCCATATCAGGATATAATATATGGATTGTAACTTTAGTGGACATAAACAAAAAGTTGAAACTATAGTGAGAATTGGAGTTTAAGAGGTACAATAAAAAAATTCCTTTCGTTACCTTGGCTCAATTATTAGTAAGGATGGGGAGATTGGTGAAGTTGTCTATCATAAAATAAAAGCGGGATGATTGAAGTGGGGACTTTCTTTTGGAGTGCTTTGTAACCAACAAATGTCGATAAGATCGAAGGAAAAATTTTATAGAATAGTGATTGGACTAGCTATGACCTGTGGAGCATAATGTTGGCCAATCAAGAAACAACATGTGCATAAAATGGATGTAATAAAGATGAGAATGTTAAGGAGAAAATTAAAAATGAGCACTTTCGAGAGCATTTAGGGACCAATATCAGTAGAGGATAAAATTAAAAAAACCTATTTGAAATGGTTTGGGTTTGTCCAATGTAGATTGACAATGACACTAGTAAGGAAAAGTTTAGCTGTGCAAGTTGGTGGCCCACCAAGGGGAATGAGTAGGCTGAAGAAGATGTGAGTGGCAGTAATAAAAATAGATCTAAAGAAGTGTACCTTATTTGTGCATTTGGCTTAGGATAGATTAAAATGAAGAAACAGAATTCATATAACCAACCCCCACATAGTTGGGACAAGGCTTTGATGATTATGATAGTGATGATGAGTGTATTTTATGTGATCATCATCATGGTCTATGGTGTTCCTTGCTTTATATATATATATGTTTAATTAATTTACTCTTGGCAACATTTCCCTTGTTTTAGTAAATTTATAGATGCTTGTCAACTATAGCAGCTAGCAAGTTGGTTAAGACACTTTTCCCTTTCTAAGGGTGTGGTCCTGGGATTTACTAAGACTTCAGGAAAAGAAGCATGCTTTTCTTAGGAGGTGTTGAGTGTTGTTATTCACTTTTCACTGTGAGAGAACCCGAACGAGGGTCCAAGACTCAAAAGCTCGCAACAGGTTTTTAGTATGCAGTTCAAATAACTTAAATAGGAAGTAAAAGAGCGAAATCAATCACTACACAAAGAAGACACTGTATTTTTTACGTGAAAAACCCTAGAAGGGAAAAAAGCACGAGATCAATCCTTGGTCCAAGGAGAACCAAGTACTGTGAAAAAAACTAGACAATTACAAGATATACTCATAGGCCCTTCCTGTTGGACACAACCTTAGGACTGTAGCTCTTTTAGCAGACAACTCGCATTTCACTGTCTGCCCAGGCTTAAATCAATGCGCTTTGATGTCTCTCAAGACGCACAGATCTCTTACAGGAGAATAGAAGAAAAAACTCTAGAACAGAAGCTCTTTAACTTCAGATCAACCCTTCAATGGCTGCTCTAGAGAGATAAGAGATCGCCTATGGATCCTAGGTTTTAGAATAGGGAGATGCGTGGCTTAGGTTTGAGCAAAGACCGCTTTAAATAGACCAAGGTTCGTGGGGTATGATGGAGAGTTCAATTAGGGTTGAAAGAGGTAAGCACATATGAATTGGGAAAGGGGATTTCGCTGGGCACAAACCAAATTTGCGAGGTTCAGTTGACCTGGCTGAAGGTTGGGTCGACCGAGTTAAGTTCTGTCTGCGAAGCTTTGAATCTAGGTGGCCTTGGTCTCGGTTGACCGAGCCTAGTGTTCGGTCGACCGAGTATTGGTTCTGTCCATTGACTCTTTAAATTGTGTTCTTTTGTCAATTTCTTCGCTGCAACTCATTCAATGACACACGCTACAATCTAAAACTAAAAGTATAAAAATACAATTCAATTTGGACCCGAGTTTTGTCCAAAACCCAAGAATTAGCCAACGTTTAAAATTCTAACAAATTGTTATGTTTTTAGCGAGATCATGCGTGTTCACTACTTTATGAGATCTCAATTTGCACGCCTGATGTTGTTTCTGCCAATTTTATTCACCTTTTGTCGCTCCTCAGTAGCTTTATCATTTCCATTTTTCCCTTGCAGGAGTCCTTTGATGCATCAAAGCCAGTGACATCTGCAGATGTGCACCAGGTCTTTGAAAACCTTGCTAAGAAACGCCAGCGTACAGAGTAATTATTTTGGGATCACTTAAAACTAGTTAAAATGCATCTGTAGGAGCTGCTTTTGGATCATATAGCCAGGCTTGAAGGTGATCATTAGACACATGCAGGATTTTGCCTAGAATGGCATCCAATATCATCATGCTATTATGTGGTCAAATGATCTCATGTTTGCAACTGCTACAATAGACTGCTTTGAGTTAATGTTTATTAAAACTGTATTCTGTGAATTTAATCGACTCTGTCAGGGGAAATACAATCCTGAAACCGGCAACTGAACAACTCATCAGTCACAAAAAAATTCATGCAACATAAGATAGTGCAGGTCATGCAGGTGAAATTACAGCTGCATGCATTGTGATAGGTTATCATTAATTTTCTACCCATATCTTTAGGAATGTTTAGTGCACCTTATTGCAGATTTGGACAGAAGTGGTGAAGGGCATTTTAGGAATAAACAAGATTGTCCTCAAGGCATTAGTGTCCGAGGGTGCTTTGATGTCTGTATATGGGGGATTACAACAGGGACAAGTCATTGATGTGGTTATGAAAATGAACAATCAATTACGAATTATGATATGCTATGGATATGTTAACCGTTTGGAATTTAGCTAGATATCACAGCAAGGGTAATTCTATTTTATTTGGTTGGTTGGGAGTACTTTGCGAGTTAATAATTGTCAAATGAGATTTTAAATAGAACTCTGCTGTGCATTTTCATTCAGTTATTTTTAAGCAAAGGCTGTTCACCAGTATAAGAGGGTGCTATGCTAAATGGATACGAGGAGATATAAAAGGGATAAGCCATTGACGTGGCTACAGATTTGAAGAATCTGCTTTTATTAAATATGGGATGCTAATTGCAGAAAATAAGGCTTTAGATGATTTTGTTTCGTGTGCTTGTTGTGTTCATGATTTTCTGATGAAATAGGGTTCAGTTTTTTTATTTTTCCCTTTTTGGTTACATAATCGGATAGGCAATGCACAAACCAGTAGACTATAGGCCTCATACGTTCATCCTGTGGCCTTCTTCCCTGGAGGGAGGATGCTTAACCATCCATCTCAGTTGCATGGATGGTACGGGATCAGGTTTTCCTGAGTTATCAAGGTTTGCTTCCGCTTCCTTTCTCTTTTCTTGATTGAGACTGCAAATAATGTCTGCTATCAAAACTTATACTGACTAAAAATGTACATTTGACCCACCTGTTTCAACAAAATGGCAATGCCCCCTACCCAATTATAATCCTGATTTTCCATATGTGCATCTTGGTTATTGTGATGGTTTTCTATTCATCATGATTATTTTAAATCATAGATTTTTGTTTTACTGGGATGGGCAGTATGTTAATTGATATGGATATTGGGTGTATACTGTGTAGACATGGGTTCTGGAGGGAGAGTGGAGGAATTGTGGTGATGGTTAATGTAGCCGGTTTCCATTTGCCTAAACCTATTATTAAGAGAAAAAGAGAAGAAAAATTTTGTTTACTCGAGACTTGAACCCACTTCAGTTGGATATTTGGTCTTGTGGGTCCAACATAGATGTGCCAATGGATTGGTTCTACGGTCTTCAATCTCCATCTAGAGCGGGATTGGATGGATGATATTTAGTAGGTCCAAGTTAGATGGTTGGATTGGATTGGATTTATGGGGTCCCTCTAAATGGGAATCTATTTCTCACTATTTTTGCTGTTATAGGCTTAAAACAATTAGCGTGCATGATTTACCTCGCAGGTCCCATATAAATGGGTGGGATGGATTGGATTAGATTTTAATGAAGAAGAAAAGAAGAAAAAGGTGATGATGATGGTGATGATAAACTTCTCAAAGCACCTTGTGGATGTCCAGCTGGAGGTGCTGCACCGTTTCAGTGTGTCTTCCTGTCCTTTTCTTCTGTCGCTGTTGAAATTAATATAATTTCAGTACTTTGCATTTATACCATAGTCAACACCTCTACTATCGGAGCCTAGAGGGCTGGTCAATAATCTAAAGGAATCCCAACGGTCAAAAAACAATCCACTTTTAAATGGCCAGAATCTCACCAGCATTTTTAGGTTTTTGTCTGCAAACGTCGTTGTCCCACCGATGGATTGAGTGTGACATGAAGCTTATTGTAAAATTCTGTATCAAATCATCACCGTAACCATCATACACATGCACTACTACTCTATTATTATATATATTTTATATTATCATATTATTATGACTCTATATAATATAAAAGAAAAACCTCACTAGTAAACAATAATCGATAATTATGACCTCACTCCACATCATGCTTATCAAATCTTCGGATTCAATCCAAATTTCACCTCATATTAATGGCAGGTCCCGACGGAAACAAGGTTAAAAGTTGGAAACTGACATACAATGTACCCATCCCTAATCTAGTCCCTTCATTAATAGGGAGCAATGGATAAGATGGCCCTCAGATGGGAAAAGAGGCATTCATGGATTATTATTGGTTATTATTGATATCCCAAAAGGGGAAAAAAAATTGACACTCAAATCCGTCTTTTTTTTTTTTCTCAACTTTAGGGCATAGTGTCACTAGCATGACATATTCAATACGACTTCAGAACGATGTGTGGTAAAAAAATATTTTCCTTTCATCACACTCTTCATTATTTAACTTCACCAAACCCTCTACTTAGTGTTGGCTCAAGGGCGCCAGACAGTGATGGGCCATTTGTAATAGAGAAAATCAGTTCAATCCTTGGATCTTTTATTAGTGAAAACAATTATTCTGAGGCTTGTAGCAGTTAAATAATTTGGTTTGATCTGTGTCCTAGACACAACAATGTCATGGAGTTTCAATTTAATCTTAGTGATATAGATTGTTGGATTGATGTTTAAATTTGTAGTTGATTTTCTTTTCATGATCAATCTAAAAGTTATAGAAATCTCATTGAAGTTAAACTTGGGATGGTATCTACACGTACGGTTGCATATGATTAGAGCAATTTAGATGAAAAGAGTGGCTTCTAGGGTTAAATCAAATCACAGTTGCCCATGAATGCATGGCATCATTTCTCTGATTTGAATAGGGTGCATAAAAGAGAGAGAGAGAGAGAGACGTTGTCGCTTCTTCAACAAACTCAAACCCACTCCAGCTAGAGGCATTTTGTATCAAGCCAATTTTTTCAACAAATTTCAAAGAGCCAAACACACACCCTTTGGATTTTCCTTTCCCCTTCAATAATTCTAGGAAACATCAATTCAGAGTGTCGGTGGAAGGAACTACAAGCGTGGTTTAGAAGACATCACCTGAATTGAAACTACTCATCAATTACTGATGTTCGGTGGGGGTTATGGAACGGATGTTTGATAGGAAAGGTTACCTAATTGGGTAAAAGAGGGTTTATACTGCCCATTCCATTCATGTTAGGAGAATTTTTGGTCATTAAAAACCTAGGACTATTGATTTAAGCTTTTGGGTTTTGGTTAACCAGTTGTACAACTGACTTTTGGGACCCTCTTGGAAGACATCGTGTAACGGAACCGTGTTAGACCAACAAAGGGTTGCATGAAGAGTAAAAAATTAAGGAAAATCATACCTTCATTTTCATGCCATCATGTTTGCCCAATTACTTTCAGCTTAGCATGTTGGCAAAGAATGGATCAAGCTCTCAAGGGGCAATTCCTTTTCTGCCACTTGTTTTTGAAGATATCCTTCTAAGATAGCCTTTCTCATTAGACAAGTTTTATCATGGGATTGAGGTCAATTTTGCAGCCTTCATTTCTAATTGAGTGTGGTGACTTTACAAGTGAGGAAAGCATTTAGTCACTAAGCTCCAATGACATCCCTTTCCTTCCTGAAATCACTCCGCTTAGAAGATCTTCAAAAATCAAATTTGAAACTCCAATGGATAACAGAAGGAGAGGAGTGAAAATCAAGCCAACAGAAGAAGACTAAAACAAAACAAACAGAAAGATAACTCTTACATAGCCCGACCATCGAGGGTGATAAAAATTCGTTTTGGTGGGACCCAATGACCCCATGAAATTCAAGCTTATTGTATTTTTATGGGCTTGGTGGCCCCACCTACTCCCCGAATTTCCTATCGTTCTGGCATGTGTAACAGTAACCTGCAACCAAAATATTATGAAAAAAGTCAAATTATTCTTTAAATGGACGTTGATATAATCTTCTTGACAAGATAAAAAAATCCTCAAATCCCTTTAAATGCCCACCTTCCCCTCTTTCCTTCTTGCTGGGAGAAACCTCGTAGAAAACCACTCATTGCCAAGCTGGTTTTGCGAGAAAGTGGTTTTTTCCAGGGTGGAGAAATCATGGGAAATTGCATGGAGACTTGCACACGTAGCTATGAAGAAGAGATTCAACAACAAAGAGAGCAAAACCAAGAGAAAAAAGCAGCAGCAGCAGGAGGACAACTGAAGGAAGGCAGTTTCAGGATCAAGGTGTTGCTGACCAAAGAGGAGCTGGAATGGTTGCTATTTCAGCTGAAAGAGAAAGGCGGGAAGAGGTTGGAAGATGTTTTGGAGGAGATTGAGAGTGGGAAAGGGAGAAATGAAGGGTGGAAACCCTCTTTAGAAAGTATAATGGAGAGCCCAGAAGTCCAGACGGTTGAGATGGATTAATCATCTTCTTCTTCTTCTTCTTCTTCTTCTTCTTCTTCTCTAGGTGTAAGTATAATGAAGAGCCCAGAAGTCCAGACGGTTGAGATGGATTGATCATCTTCTGCTTCTTCTTCTTCTTCTTCTTCTTCTTCTTCTTCTTCTTCTTCTTCTTCTAGGTGTAGTAGCAATAGTGATAATGGTTTTTAAGATAGGCATTGACAGTGCTAGTGGCAGTAACGTTTTGACTGTTTATCTTGGAGCTACATGTAAATGAAATCTCCTTTTATTTTCGAAGAACAGTATATGCCTTTTGAATTATGTCTTTTGAAGTATGAGGACGAGTGTGTGAACCGTGGATTGCCACCGGTTGCCATTTGCCACCCTTTTGATGAAGCCATTCTCCTAAAATGACTTTTTTTAATTTATTTTTGGGGTAGAATGATGAACTTTCTGATGTCTTCTTATAGATTTTAGCCTCCGGAGGCATGTTATTTGTACTTTTCTTGCGGTAACGAGACTATTTTGATGGATTCCAATCATAAGCAAAAGGTGAATGCATGTAAAGGTCAAGCGTGAAGATGATCTAATGGAGCTTATTTTTTCCATGATCTTTATTTGTAAGATCAACCTTTCCATCCATCCATCCATCTTATCCTCAATGATGGTGAGCTTCAAAGTAGGTCCTACTGCATATTCTCAGGGGAATATTTCCCGAGCAGATGATCCGAACAAATTTAGCGGTCCTATAGTCTGACAAAGGGCATTCAGAGCCCCCAAAAGAATACAGATCAAGATGCCATAATAATTAGTAGGACCAACCCCATTGAGATTGAGGGTCCGTTTCTTTCTTAGAATTCGTTGACATACTTTTATAATTTAGGATTTTTGGAGCATGAGGTGATGTTGTGTTTTTTCATAAGAATTTGTAAATTTCAGTCGATTGAATTGAAAGGACTCAAATGATCTTAGGGGATTTTAGAATTTCACTCCTTTATTTTTGGGTGGAGTTTCTAAATATTCAAATACAACGAATCTTTGAAAATTCTCCAAGCAGAAATTCCTTTAATTCTAGCAACGAAATAGGCCCAGAGAGGAGAGAAAAAAATCCACCCTGAATACAATTGAAAAAGCAATCCACCCAAGGAAGAGGGGAACTACATTCCAATGCAACTGAGACTAAAGTAGATGGGCTGGTTTCTGCTTCCTATTGTAGCTAGAGACAAATAAGATTAGATCGTTTTGAAGAATCGCCTTGGCATTGGACAGGGGCTGACACTCTGTAACATGGGCACAATTATTTAATAGAAAATTTGTTCATCCACTCAGCCCATGTGGACTCTCCCAAGGGTAGGATACTAGGACCGCAGTACTGAATTTCGGGCAGTCGATCATCACAACCAGCGCATCCGTTGGATTACGCTAGGAGTGCTGGAGAAATCTTCCGTTGTTTATTGATTTAGTATTATTATTTTTTTCTAGATTGAATGAGTAGCCTGGATGTTGAGATATCTTCAGCTATGTATTCAATTTTCAACTATCTATGCTGCTTCGATGTTGTGATATTCTTAAAAAAATATACAATCTATTTATAGATTCACATGTGAAGTGTTGTGATAATAACAAACAGTAGATTTTAAGATATATGTGAGTCATTTATACATGTGAATCACCGTAAACAAATGACCTCTAAATCAAGGAGTGTTGCTCTCATTGGAAGGTCCTAGGTTCAAACCTAATTTCCCCTTTTTGTATTTGTCAGTTTTTATTACCTTATATGCATGTGAGTTGTGTATTTGTTTCTTTACATTTGTGAGTCACATGTATAAGTTGTGTTTGGATCTCATATGTGCTAGCTATTATTTGTGAGTTGTGTCTATATCCAAGTCCCAACGCTTACCTGGGTTACCAAAAAACAAATCTCAGGTATACTGTGTTTTTTTTTTTTAATTCTCTCTTCATGTGGGCCCAATAGTTGCATCCAAATCGCAAACGTAGACTGCAAATTCAGAGGACCACATGGATATAAGGTTGGATACATATCACTCTATAATTTTAATTACCGAAGTTTTAAATACGAAACCTTGTCGATGATGCAAAATAACTGATTCCTGACGTTATATTTCAACCGAAAGATATTAACTAGTACTAACGAAGAGAAGATGTAAAATCCTGATTATCTACTAGATGTTGACCTTGTCTATATGACCCTTTCAAGATCCAAGGAATACAATAGAAATTCTAATTGTGGAACACCACAATGAACAGATCTCCCATTTGTTGTGCAGAAAGCATACCCAATTGCTTCTGATATGATTGAAATATAGCTGATTCAATTAAATCGGTTTGAAAAAGAGATTTTTTTTATTGGGCCCTCTTTTATTGCTTTAGACCTTTTAGACATTCAATGGTAAATCCCCATGGACTTAAGTGATTTGTGAAACGTCCTAACTAATTTATCGGAAATCTTGCAATTCTATATGCCCCTAATTCTTGATTCAAATATTTAAATTTCTGTATTAATGGTAAATATCAAGGCTTTCAGTTTCATAGCTTATTTCTTTATGAAGTTTTAGAAATTTGTAAGAAAGTCCAAGAAACCCAAATAAATTTAAAACCACTTGATGCGCTCATTTACTCATGAAAAATAGTGATTTTGACAAACTTGATAATGTGTTTCAAAAGTACAATATTTGCATATATAGCATTTACATATATAAATCTCATTTTCCTATTAAATGTGATGCATAAAAGGTAAAACGCCTTAAAAGTTCAAAAAAAAAAAAGAAAGAAAAAGAAAAAAAACTTGAAAAATGATATATGCTGTTTTAAAATCACACTCATGTTTTTGTGGGCAGAAACAACTGGATGATGTTTACATTCATGGTTAGGACCCGTTTGTTTGAGGTGCACCCCTTAACTCATGCAAATCAAAGACAGTACAAATAGGCACGACTTTGACGCCACTCATTCCCTTAAACTTTATATATCACATGGCCTGCTGATGTTTTTCTGCGTAGGGGCGTCACTCGTGAATCACATTCCCGTCATAACTCATTAGTCAAGAACCAAGCACATGGATGAACTGTTTTTCTCCAGGACTTGTTTCTGTGTACTTTGACCAGCGAGTCCTGAGGACAAACAACTTCATTTTCATGCTGGCATTTGTTCCACACTGAGAGATGTATACAAAAAGTTAGGATTTGCTGCCAAACCTAAGGGACCACAGGGGCAACCGGCAAGTTTTCCAATGGGTAAGGTAGCCTATTTATAAAATATGGTATTTTTAGGGGATCAATTGGTAAATTTGCTGAAGAATTTTGAAGAATTTTTTAAGGGGCATGGCCACCCTACCCGCACTGGTTCTGATCCTATGGGATGGTTGATGGTTGGATACCCATTTTCTACCTTGCTATTAAATATATATATATAAATGAGAGATTATTTGATATTCATTTTGGAAACTCACGTTTCTTTCTTCAATTCAACTATTTTCAAAATTATGAGTCTTACAATTTCTCTTTATTCAATAACTTGAAACAAAACAACTCTAATTATTTCGTCTCCCTCAGATTCATTTTTCCATTAAAAGAAGAAATTATTTAATAGTTATTTTTATGTGTTCACTTTTATATCTTAAGTTTTAGCCACTTTTAGAAATACTAACACATAAGAAATCAGTCACATCAAACAACCGGGTCTTAACTCTAAAGTTTATGACCTGAGGGACCAATTGACATACATAAAATGTGTTGGACATCTAGAAGACTGAATAGTTGTGTGGAAAAGTCGAATGAGGTTTTCAAAATTGTGAAGTTACTTGAATGCATTTGGATCCTTGAATTTCTGTTTCGTTGTAAATAATATATTATAAATCTAGCTGAAATTGGCTCTGTTCATTCGTTTCTGATTATGAAGTACAAACACTTATGACCTATTGTACCTCAGGTTATTCAAATGTATGAATCCTTGGTTTGTAAACCTAGATTTGATGAGCATCAAAACAAATCTTTAAGCATGGGAAGTGTTGTCTACAGAAGTAGTTTAATTATTGCTATTATAAAATAGTGTAATTTTTTAGGGCATTAAGTGACAAGTCCCTCAACATTTTACTTTATGGCAAGAGGTCAACGATGTTTTGTCATTGAGGCAGAGATCCTTTTTTTCAAATTTAATTACTTAAATAAGTCCAAAATGCCCTCTCAGTATATATAATACTAAGGTTTTCTTCTATACATGTTTCTGCAAAAGGTGGTGAGGGCGATGACAACTAGCAGCAGGTGGTGCTCTGCTGGCAGCAGTAATGACACAATGGCAGCAAAATCCCAAACCCTCTTTTCGGTTTGTGCTACGATGCAGCCAACCTCGACCTTGGGCTAAGAAAAAATGAGAGATAAAAAAAAGGCAAACGTTGAAGATGAAGTAAGAAAAAGAGTTGCAGAGGGTTCTGTTAAGAAAAAGAGTTGCAGAGGGTTCTGTTTGGCACAATGGTGAATCTTTGGGTTTCAGGTTGGAAGTGATGAAGGTGACTCCGATGGATCCTGTATATGTTACTATAAGTGATCCTATAGATGCATGAACCATATGGAATGGGGCCTCTATGGCCCACCATCCTAGTGACTGAAATTCTACCACGAGAAGTCTACACGGAAGTGGACTTCTGTACATAGGCTGGAAATTCACACGGAAGTGAAAGTGAGAGCAAATATCACGTAGAATGTAACATCATCTAGGTTTGTTCAGAAGATTCGAGGAATGAATATGGATAGAAGAGCAACAGCTAGAATGGAGGGATTCTCTTTCTACCACAAGAAGTCTACATGGAAGTGGACTCCTGTAACCCATAAACACGGAAGTGGACTTCTGTAACCCATATAAACCCAGTTAAACTTATCGGGAGGGAAGAAAGGAAGAAGAAGAAGAAGAAGAAGAAGTGAAGCCCTTATGTCAGATAAAACTTGATCAAACTCAGTTAAATTTATCTAACTTTGAAATGAATTTATATGAGTTGAACTGAATTTGTATAATTTTGAACAGAACTTATATGAGTTTCTATACAGAATTTCTCCTCACAGTTTGACTAATGGCCCATGTTTAAGCCTCTGGTTTACCCCATTCCCAAAATTGTTTTGACTTGAAATTTTGGGATATGAAAGACTACATGCTAAAATTTAAATTCCTTAAATTTTATTGAAAAATAAGATGATTAGATTGGTCTACCCATTTCAAACTTTTTGTAAAAAACTATTTAGTTTTGTTTTGAGATAAAGGTCAACGTGTTTAAGTCTCTAGTTCACCCACTTCCCGAAATTGTTTTGACTTGAAATTTTGGGATATGAAAGAATGCATGCTAAACTTTAAACTTTCCAGATTTTACTAAAAATAAGATGATTAGACTGGTCTACCCATTTTAAACGTTTTGCCAAAAACTGTTTAGCGTTTATATGAGTTTATTTGAGTTTTGCAGAAGTTTATATGAGTTTTGCTTTAAGATAAAATTTGTTAAAGGGTAAATCAGTCATTAAAAATAATAAACTAGCCAATTAGGGACCTTTGCCTAGAATAAGTGCAAGCGTGAATTAGACCTTACAGAACTATTCTGCTACGGATGTTTAGCTAATTTTCTTTAATTTTTTATCCATGTGGTTTTTTATTGGTAAAATTAAGTGGAAATAAGTAAAATAAAAAGGAAAAAACATTGGACTTTTCTTCTTTTGCATGTGAGGGCCTTTGTTTATATGGTTGTAAATCTCCAACATTATCATCAAGCCTGTTGGGAGGCAGCCGTCAGGATGTCTGAATATTACGTATAGATCACTGTAAAAATATCTTTAAACAATGATGATTCAAGAACCATACTTGCGAGATCTTTCTAATTTGATCTCAATCTTACAGCAACTCGAAAATCTCAAGACCTCTTCTACTGTATTCTTCTATCATCGAACTCACACTGGGGTATGGGCATCTTCTGCGGATTCTCTTTGCTCTAAAAAATGAGATTTCTCCTGATATATGTCCTAGAAAGTAATAGCCCATATTTATAAGCTACAATAGAGAACTTAAGAAAGAAATAAGGAATAGGCTTCTTCTGGAAATAGGAAACTTTAATTCGATCCAAATTAGAATCCTAGTTCCATAAATTACAATTTAATCCACTAAAGAATTATAATTGCACTTCTGTCCTTATTCTCAAAATAATATTTAGAGCTTCTTGTTATTAAATGCTTATCAATCTCCCCATGTTAAGATTTCATATACTCATTGATTAATTAATTACTGATATTTATATCTAATCAGTATTTTTGTAATTCCTAGAGACCTTACACATAATTTATTTGATATGTCAGACATAAAGTCCACCTGTAGGGTTTGATATAATCAGAACTTTTAAGCTTCATCAAAGAGGTATCATCAATTCCTATTACGAGACGTGGATTCCGTCAATAAACTAATATCCACCATACACGTAGTATAGTAATCCAATTTTATTGAGATTATTAACCCATAAAAAGTTTCACTCCTTTGTAATTCAAAATGGCAAATTCTAAATATATGTGTCCATTATTAATATAAGGATTAAGAGTACAAGCACTCATAATAACCATTTAAATGTAAATCATCTTATATAGTCAGTATAAAGACAATAAACCCAAAAGTGATCCTGTTCAATACACACAAAACGTATTAGCATAACGAGTCGAAACTATACCGTTTTCCGCAGTCAATATAAGCTTGCTAAAACATAATATTATAATCGTACCGATGGTGTGTCTAACTCCATCTACATTATGAACAACAACTTATATTATATAAGAATCGACAAACAAGTCTTCTGTGTTAACTGAACTCTATACACCAACTTGTCTACTTTATAGAATAAAAGATACACACATGCATAATAAATAACAATGAAAACTATTTGCCCATACAAATTCTCATTAAGATGAAAAGACAAACTTTACTAATAAATAAATCAGTTAAAGACAAATGCATAAAAGTATGCTTTTAGTATAAATTTCCAATAATCATCTTTTTCAATGAGATGTCTTTCATCTAATGCATGGTTTGTAATGATTTTATCATTTTAGGAAAAACTAATAAGTAATGATTTTATGTTTTTGTAACACTCCAACCCAAGTTAAGCTTGATTAGCGAGTAATTAAATGTGATTACGAACTAATTAATGAGGAGTTCTTTAATTTGGTCCTAGTGAGTCAAGTTCGGATCATGGATAGGTAGTTGGGTTCGGTTTAACTTTACCTAAGTAGACTAAAGCCCTTTTTTATAATTTTAGAATACTTGCTTTCAAGGCATTCATGCATCATATTGACATCAACATGTTTGTCTTGTTGAACTCTTTAATTTTTGTAACTGACTCGAGCACATTAGATGTCAATTGCTTCAGTTGGACCCTCATTTGAATTGTATTGAAAATTCAATAGAACTATAATAACTTTCTTATAATTTCGAAAAATTGTCTTATATATAAGGGTGAGGACTGACTTACACGATGCCTATCCTCTTTGTCTTCTTCTTTTTCCCCTCCATCGTCTGTTGTACATCAAGCCAGCAAGAGGAGCTTTGCATGAGGAATTTCAAGTGACCACTCCCTCCTTCCAGCCCTTTTCTACTTCCCCTTCTTATTGGACTTACAGTTAATGGGTTCTTCATCTTCAATTTGCTCTCTAGTCACTATGAAAATAAGTTTTCTTCTTTTTCCTTGATTTCTTGGGTTAGTGGAGTCAAGAAGACTCTCAATTCATATATGCACTCGTCCATTTTTTTCTTTTTGGCATGCATGGCACTTAGGTTTAAATTACCCAAACTGAACTAAAGAAAGGATTAATGCTTGAACCGGGGAATTGAAGGCAAGTATAAGTACGTTATAGATGAACACGTATGGGTACAAATTGATTGTTATTAATTTTATTTATCTTATAGTTTTATCTGTTACAACCCTCGTGTGTGTGTGTATGTGTGATTTCCCTTATTGGTTCTCTCTGTTGTTCTCTTTGAGTCGACTGCAATTCCATCTGTAATAGGTCCAAATCATGACAGTTCTGAAGCTGCCTAATACAGAGTTCTGTTACCCGATCGATCGGTATGGTGTCTGATCGATCGAACCCTTTTCAGAACTGAAATCCGATAGATCGGGCTTCAGGACCGACTAGTCGGACTTGAATCTGCTCTGGGAGAATCAGTTTCAGACTTAATCCTCTTCTTGCTCATTCTTATTCTCCTGCATTTAAACACCAAAAGGACCTTTTTTATGTTACTTTCTCGAGTCCCTCTGCTCTTTGATTAATTAGAGAAAGCCTTCTATGGTCCATCCATGGTTAAGCCGTGTGGTGTGCTACGGCTAAGCCGTACCAAACCGTGGCTAAACCTAAAACAAGCACGGTCCAGCCGTAATAGAATGCACGGTCCAACCGTGTTTTGCTGTAAATCCTGAAGGAATTCTGGGGGACCACGGCTGAGCCGTAGTGCATAATACGGCTAATTATGCTAAGCTGTAAGATGCCTACGGCTAAGCCGTAAGCCACCTACGACTAAGTCGTGAGTTCACTGAAACTAGGATTTGATAAGTATCGTGTAAGACCTTGTAGGGCCCTAGCTTTTGGATCCTTGTATACCATTAACCGGGCCAAAGGAATAATGGAAAGATCATGGAAAGTCTTGAAGGCTGAGACTTATTCATGTGACGTCGTCCATCTGTTAAGCACCTCCTCATGGGTGTTGGTTTAAGGGACTTCGATACACCTTTTTTACATAATATAACACCAAAGAAAACAACTGTGTATCAGATAACTTAAAACTACATCATCATGCACGGTTAGAAACAATGGACGACTAGACTAGGGTTGGTTAGTAAAAACTGCCTTGATTCTATTAAATTCAATTGCAAGGCATATTGAACAGTGTTTATTGCTCTCCACTCTTATGTATGATATTAACTAAGTATCATATGTCCTTCCAGTATTATACTTGAGACAATTACATCGAATATTGCGATTGACTTGAGTATGAATGTATTGCACGCTTGAATTGAACGTATATGATTTGGTATTGCATGGTCCACTCAAGTATATGATTGAATAGAAATGGTCTGGTGCTACTCAGCCTCAGCCTTATGATACACGACAGGGTTGACTTTGCTGTAGCTTGTATGTTGCCGCTACAGTGTGCTCTTGTCTTGGGACTTCTAGACCCTAAGAAACTTGAGAGCCATTTGTACCCTAGCTTGGTCGATGGTGTTCTCTTCATGTATAAATCCCTAGAGGGAGGATATGGCAAATGTAGTAGCCAACTAGTATGCATTACATTTATTGATCATTATAGCATGTTTAATTCAATTGACCGACGTGCCTAGTTACGAACTTGAACTCCATTAATCTTATGTCTTTAATTCCCTTGCGGCAACGCGTTTTGGTGCATGGAGATCGTAAACCATGGCTAGAAGCAAAGCCGTGCGGTTTCCTTGACTCAAAGCGGATTTATTTTATATACATGATATGCCTAGTTTACAAAGCTTGAACTCTGTTAATTATATATTATTAATTCTTTTAGACACAATGCGTGTTACCTTAATTTTGCTTATGCTTTGCTAAATCGTCGTATTCACGAGTTGTTTAATGGTGTTACAGGTTCAGGTCCCACATCTGGTCTAGCGTAGACATAGGTACAGTAGGAGGGAGACCTCAATGGTTCCTTCAAGTGGAAATGGATGGACAACAGAAGTTGCTGATTGTCTTGTTTGGCAAGAGCGACTCATTATTAGTTAAGGGTTGTACATGTGTTTTTGGGCCTTTTAGCACTTGCATGATTGCATCCATTTAGATTGCATTATAAGAACGCGATCTTATTATGTCTATATATTTATATCTTCCTGTATTCCCTCCTTCGTATGTTACTCTTGATCCCCTTGCATGCATGAGCACATCAGGCTTGGGTTGTACAGGTCATGTATATAATTAATCTACTAACCTTGTTATCGAATATTAATCCTTAGACTGTTCATAGTTGTAATAGGCTTGCTGAACTGTTTAATGATAATTAAAGAAAAATTATAGGCGATATTAAAATGCTTCCACGCATTGAATGTTTGAACAGATGATCTGTTCAGCACTTCACATGTGTAAGCATGTAAATATCCCTTGTGTAATTTCATTCAGAATCAGGTTTGAGTGTGAATTGCACAGGAGTACGTGTGTCACTAATTGGGGTAACCCTAATCCCCTATTTCTTGAGCTTGAGTCGTGACAGTTTTTAGGAAAAACTAACAAGCTAAGGTTGACTTTGGATCTATAAATTGAATAAACATCAGTTTAGAAATCAAGAGATTTGATACTCAATTTGGCCATATTTTTGTAACTTCAAAAGTTCCACAAAGTCAAGGGTCATTTGTTTACATCATAGTACACAGGAATCCATGATGGTCAAATGAGCCTAATTAAAGAGGTTAAGTGTGAATTATATGAGGTGAAAGGTGAAAAATGTTTAGGTAGAAATATAGACAGGACCTTGGCTTGTGTAGGATTTGAATTGTTGGGTTAAAAACTATGGTTGGTTTTTCAATTCCCATGTTTCCTTGGTTCACTTATTTGATTGCCATTTTAGTATATTCACTTTGGATTTATTTTGATAACAAATAACATGCATTCATATGTATTTAATCTCCACATCCTCTATGCAAACTTTCTTTCATGTAATCGAATTCAAAAGGATTGTATTTCTTTAAATGGTTAAAAACGAGTATAAAGTATAAAGGTGAATGTCCAAAAAATAACATTAATTAAACCCATCTTTAATGAAAATTGACCCAAAGAAGATGGGAAATGAATGCCAAGCCATCACTATAGTGTTGACATATGAAATTCTTGAGACTCAAAGATGGGTCAAAGCTTCAAGGACCAAGCTAAGGTGATTCCCAAAGCTTCAAGCTAAAGTCAAGTTGAGAATGCAGGAGAATTGATCTCAAAATGGATCTATTGGCCGTGTAAAAACATAGGCGGCTGGTCACTATTGCTATTTGCCAGTAAGACAAACAATAACTGCTAGTTGTATAAAACACATTTGTTCGAGTAATTAGACACTTGGCAGTCGTGTAAATATGATCAATAGGATAAGCACAAGTAGCATTTGCCTCCCGCATAGATCCACACTTGCTCGCCGTACAAAGAATGCCCTGACCATTAACACGACGCTCCAAGGCAGTTTTCGGACATTGAGGTAGTTATACTCACTCTCCAGGCTACCAACCAAGTCCAATAACTCTTCAAACTCAAACACAATGGCCGACAGTGCTACTTCATCCACAAACGCTCCGCTTCAACTGCCCATTCTAAAGGCTAAAAAAGGGGCCACACTCAAACACTAGGTGCTATACCTTTAGTAGAGAAAAACCAGAGTTAAAGCATTACAAGATCACTTCCAAAGTCCAAAAAAGTTCACCTTTTAAAACTTGGTTTGTCTTCTTCACTTAAGAAGTCAAGCAAGGCTTTGAATTCTGGCTTGTCATATAAGGACTCCAGAATACACAATTCCGAGTATCCTGTTGTCATTTTGAGTTAACAACTCCCTTGGAATTGGCCCTTTACAAAAAAGTGTCTGATTGATGAAGTATTAATGGAGACTTCTTCATAACAGTCCGGTGATCAAGAAAAATAGGGACAAAGCCAAGACTTCCCAGCCAGTAAAACAAAGAAACAAGAGATGTTAGCAACCCAAGCTCACTGCTGGTCGAGCAAATTGACTTGCCAGCAGTAATTCAGCGAATTCTGCTAGAATTTTGTTCCTCATTTTTTTGATGTATTTTTTAAAGCTTTTTCTGATGGATCTAGATTAGGAGACTCCATCACTCGACCGGAGACCTATGTGCGTTCTGGTGATGGGAAGCTCCGTGGATCTCTTCGCCTCATCTCTTTCCTACGGGAATGGAGAATATCACCAACACTAAGGCTCACTTATCCTTATCTAGACAAGTCCCAAAGAATCACACTTACTTACTAGAGACATCTTCCACTAGAAACCCATATCGACTGATCCTATTAGGAGTTTTATTATGGGGCCCAGATCAAGTGTTACAAAAGTAGGATTGCAATCTCTGTTGGCATCTGCCCTGCTTGATCTGACGTGGGACTTGTGACATGTAGGCCACACAATTTCTCACAATCTCCCATTTAGCACGAATGCTATGTACATCAAACATTTCTTTATCCCATGTGCATCACTTGCCTTGCAAAAACCTCTGCAGGCAAAGCCTTGGTGAAAGTGTTAGTTATTAATTCCTTTGAAGGCACATAGAAAATCTCTATATCATTTTTTTTCAGCCTTCTCTCTAACAAAGTGATATTTTATCTCAATATATTTTGATCGGCTATTAATCTTTTGCTCATTCACTATAGAAATGGCCAACGTACTATCTACGCTCATTGGGACAGGCTCATTCTCATTTATTACTTCCAAATCAGATAGGAAGTATTTTAACCAAAGAGCCTCCAAGACTGCTGTACTACAAGCTATATACTTTGCTTTAGCTGTCGATATAGCCGTAGAGTTTTGTTTCTTGCTACCCCAAAAAACTGCACATCCTCGAAGGGTAAACACATAACTGGTTGTTGACTTTCTCTTGTCTAAATCATCGACCAATCTGTATCTGAGTAGCCGCGCAATTCCAGGACTTCATCTTAATAACATAAGCAAATATTTATTGTTCCTTTGATGTACCACATAATCTTCTTAATTGCATACCAATGCTGTACCGCAGGACCAACGACAGATACAAGGTCTGGTCTCGTACACAGCATTGCATACATGATGTTACCTACAATTTGAACATAAGGTTTTAATCTCATCATTTTCCTATCCTTCTCATTTGTGGGTCCTTGATCGTTTGACAATTTTGTGCTCTTGCAAATGTGAGTATCAATTGGTTTACACTTAACCATATCAAACTTTTTCAACACAGTTTCCAAATAGGATCTCTATGATAAAGTTAATATCTTAGTCGGATGATTACAGGTTATTTCAATGCCAAAGACATACTCTGCCTCACCCATATCTTTCATCTTGGATCTTGACTTTAACCATTGTTTAGGTTCATTTATGGCTTCCAATTTATTACTAGCGATCAAAATGTCATCTACATATAATGACAAATATAAATAACAACTCCCACTGCGTTTAATATAAAAACATGTGTCTGCACTATTGGGGACAAATCCAATTTCACATTTCACATATGGCTTGATGGAATTTTCTATACCATTGTCTCGAGGCTTGTTTTAATCCATACAATGCACTATTAAGTTTGTACATTTTGTCCTCGTGACCTTACACAACAAAACCCTTAGATTATTTCATATAAATTTATTCTTCTAATTCACTGTTCAAGAGTGTTGTTTTCACATCCATCTGGTGCAATTTAAGGTCACAACATGCTACTAATGCTACTAAGGTTCTTATAGATTGGAATTTTACAATTGGAGAACATGTCTTATCGTAGGCTATTCCTTCTACTTGTATGAATCCCTTAGCTACTAATCGTGCTTTATATTTATCCAAGGATCCATCATTCTTAAATTTCTTTCTCAGAACCCATTTATATCCAATGGCTTTCCGATCTTTAGGTAAATCTACTAATTACTATACTTGGTTCTTTTTAATTGATTTTATCTCCTCTCTCATAGCCTCTAGCCAGCACTGCGCATCTTACGCTTTGATCACTTAAGGGTAGGAGGTTGGATCCAAATCTTGTACAATTTCCAATAAACTGCAATAATCATCTAGATATCCGGTTGTTTTCTCACCCGAATCGGCTCGCCAATTAGCTCATCAGGTTGTTCAATCACCTCAAGTAAGCCTTGGCTAGTAATTCTATGTCCAACATCCTCTTCGTCGGAACCCCCACTTGCTTGAACCCCCTTGCCCATGGGATTTTATACAATTCCACACTCTGTGGTCTTACTCTAGGAATGACCGTTGGATTTTCAAAGAAAAACACATCTCGGCATTCCATGATTATCCTATCATCGTGATCATACACACAATATCTTTTAGAATGTGATGAGTAGCCAATGAAAGAACAGTTTTTCTTCATTTTTTACTTGCAGTTTATGTCCTTTTGCCAGGACGTGTACAGGGCAGCCTCAAACTCTCATATGTTCTAATTTTGGTTTGGCACCAGTCATTTTGGGTCTTGGACGCACTCATGGAGGATACTTCGTTTAAAATATATTGTGCAGCGTTTAATGCTTCTCTCCACAAAAACAATGGAAGCCTTGCATGGCTGATCATTGACTTTACCATATCTATTAAGGTCCTATTCCTCCTTTCAGCCATACCATTTTGTTATAAGGTATATGGAATTGAATATTTATGAATTATTCCTTCACGTGCACAATATTCTTTAAACAATTCTGAAGTGTATTCACCCCCTCTATCAGATCTAATCCTCTTTATTTTCTTGCCCTTTTGATTTTGGACTTCAGCAGCATATATTTAGAACTTTTTAAAGGGCTCATGTTTATATTTAATTAAGTACACATACTCATATCTGCTGTAATCATCAATGAATGTAATGAAATAGTCCTCTCCAGTTCTATTTGTACATTCAATGGTTTGCATATATCTGAATGAATTATGGTCAATATTTCAGAACTTCTAGTTCTTTTTGGAAATGGTTTCTTGACCATCTTCCCACTTATGCATGGTTCACATATGGGGTACTTAATTTTACTTAGGTCTAGTAAAAGTCCATCTTTAACCATTTTACTGATTTTGTTTTTATTAATGTGGCCCAATCTCAATTGCCATAATATTGGCAAACCATTCATGCATACATTCACATACACAGAATAATCAGAAGTGGACTTTATTTCATTATTAAGAATATCCAGCAAATATAATTTTTCAGAAAGAAAACCACGGACTAAAACTTGACTGTGCATTCCAATAGTAACCTCATTGTTTTTAAATCTAATTTCAAATTCATTCATTGTCGACTAGCTCATAGAGATGACACTCCTCCTCATCATAGGAGCAAAGAAGACATCGGAGATATAAAGAGATTTTCCTGTTGGTAAGGGAATTTTGACTTTCCTTATCCTCAACACATCACAGAATGTGTCATTCCCCATGTATATACTTTATTCTCCGGATTTCATCTCTTTGAATTCGATAAATGCAACCTTGGTCCTTGATATGTGTCTGGTAGCTTCAGAATCAATTCACTAATTCTTGTCATGGTGTCCATCATCATGGACTTAGTGACCATCTCAACATAATGTCCGTGTTCTTTGGTCACTTTACTTTGCTGGCTATTTTCACCCTTTTTTTTTCTACACCGAGAATTAAAGTGTTCAGGTTTCCCATAGTTAAAACAAACACCATTTTTAGGCCCTTTCCATTTTAGATTACCTTTAAATTTTTTTATTTTCATATTAGTAGTTAATTCACCGCTATAACCCTTGGTTCTAGCAATTATAGTAGAATTTATAGGTGTTATACCATGAGCAGCCTGCCTTTGTCCTTTAACAAGCAATTTAGCTTTAACCTCACTAAGGGTTACACCCTTTTGAAGGCTAAGGGTTTGAAACACGTTCTCCCACGAAGGTGGAAGACTCATCATCAAGTACATAATTTGAAAATTCTCGTCCATTTCTTTTCCCAGGGCTGCGAGATTACTATGTCGGACCAACATTTTGTCAATGTGATCCTTTATCGATGACCCTCTAGCATCTTGTAATTGACATATGTGCTAAATGCTTCCTGTCACAACCCGAGCCCAGGGTTCGGGGGTTAGCAAAAGCCAAACCTAATGACACACGTACTCCCGTGCCTGCACACGTAGACCGAGTCTAAATGCACACGCACAAGGGAACAAGCACACGTGCCAAGCAAGTATGCGGAAGCTGTAAATATCAGAAACATAAACAACTAATAGCACAAGAAGAGGATACAAGGAAAGGACTGACATAATTACATATGAACGTTTACAAAAGAACAAAAGGATAAATACAATAGTGACATGTCATGACATATACAAGTCTGAAAATCCCCAAAACATGACTCCAACATGATGCATGCCATGAACGCGCTCCCGTGGAGTGATCACATCCACTCCTCTAGGCCTGATGGGGCCCCGGGGGTCTCATCTGGAGCCTGGCCGACCGGCGAGGGTTCGACAGGGGGATCTGGGCCTGCAACACCAAAAACAACTGTGAATACGAAGATTCAGCAAAGTATAAACCATAGCAAGTTAACACACGCTGTGTCTAATAGAATAAAGAACATCATGTTATTAAAGAAGGCATTTTCGTATACTAGGCTATCGTGCAAGAAAGAAATATGCTGCGTGAATCAAGGATAACATGCTGTGTACATGACTAGTGGCTACTACATTACCATATGCTCCCAAAAGAGGGATCTTGTAACATGCAAAGAACACCATTGTCCGGGCCAGGGTACAATGGGTCTCGGTTTCCTGGGGTCCGGTTCCCCAAGACAAAATCCATACTGCAGCAGGCCATATAAACTATACCGAATTCACCCCGTCGGGATCCTAAGGCTGAGGCTAAGTAGTGCCTGACCATACGGAGTCAATCATGAAAATCCTGAGTAGATCGTGACAACTTATCATACGTGCAGATCCGTGAATGAACACATCATACATGCATACTCAGGGTAAATAAACCAAAATGTGAAAATAACGAAACATACGTAATCATGTAGAGTGTTGAGATCAATGGTCGAATGCAATATGTTATGCAACAAATCATGTGAATCGAATCATCTTAAGTTTACAAACCAATTCTAATCTAATTATCCGGTGTTTCTAACCGTGCATGATGATGTAGTTTTAAGTTATTCGATACACCGTTGTCTAGTGTTGCCTTGAATCGGGCTGTGCACGAAGTCCCTTAAACCAACACCCATGGGGAGGTGCTTAACATCCGGATAACGAACATGAATGATTCGCAGCCCTCGAGATCATTCACGCGTAGTATCACATTCCGTTGGGCAAGTCTAGGTGCTCTACATTCTATCATGAAGGTCATATAGGTCTTATCTTTACACCTAGCCTTATTCTTCATGTGTGGTTACGGCTTAGCCGTGTGTGTGCTACGGCTTAGCCGTGTGTGGTCTACGGCTTAGCCGTGGCTGAACCGTAGAAGGTCTGTCATTTGCTGACTCTCAGTTATTCCAGAAATTGCACCCTGTATTGTTCTACGGCTGGGCCACGGCTGAGCTACGGCTTAGCCGTAGGGCATTCCACGGCTTAGCCGTGCCCTAGCCGTAGAGGAAAACTGGGTTTTTCTCCTCTCTGGATTGTGAGCCGTAGGTGTTATACGGCTTAGCCGTACCTGCACGAATTCAGAAATCTGAAACATATACAGAATGTCTGGAAATGCATCAGAAATGCAATCTATCAATGGGAATACACCAGTACTGAACCAATAAGTATCAAATGGGCTGTAAACACATGTTTTCCACACACATCAATGTGAGCTAGCCAAAATCAAAGCATACCAACATGGGTTCTCAATGTTATGGTTATACTTGCCTCAATTGGAAATTCAAATGCACAATGGTAGCCCTTGGATCCAAACACAACCTAACACAAGCAAAACCACATGCATGCATGAGAGATGGAGAGAAATCCACAACACACAGACACACCATGCAAAGAAGCAAGAAGGAGAAGAGATAGAGAAAGGAGATGAGAAGAATGGAAGACTTCCACTCACCTCAATTGCACATGCAAGAACCACAAGCTAGATCGAGGGAGAGAAATCAAGTGAAGGAGAGAGAGATAGAAGCTCCACGTGCACAGTGAATTTGAGAGAAAACGAGAGAGAGAAAATGAGTGTCGATGGTTGTGAGCTTATATAAGTCAAATGGGTTGTCCAAATTTACAATGAAAGCCAAGTGAAAAGTGTATTTTCAGTTTGAGTCAAACTCGGGTCCAATCGAATCACACGACCTCGGTTGCAAATGACGTAGTTACGAAAGTTAACGGGCTCAACGAAAGACACGTGTTGACATCAAGATGATGCAAAAATGACCATGTCTAAGAAAAGCTAAAATTACGAAAAAGGGCTTGATCTACTTAATCCAGGTCAAACTCAACCCAACTACCTATCCATGACCCGTAACGAAAACAAAACACAAACAAAACACAATTAGCAACGAAAACAAGATTAACTAACCACTAAACGAGGTCAAGCTGGGTCGGAGTGTTACATCCTCCCCTACTTGAGAATCATTCCGTCCTCGGAATGCACACTAAGTCACTCATACCTGAGAAAATAAATCGGGGTACTGACGTGCCATCTGCTCTTCTAACTCCCACGTAGCCTCATCGGGACTGTGATGCTCCCAAAGCACTTTGACCCATCGAATCGTTCTGGTACGGAGTATCTGCTCTCGGGTTCCCACGATACGGAGCGGTCGCTCAACGTATGCAGCACTCGGCTGAATCTGAACCTCGTCGTAGCGAATGACATGGGAGGGATCATGAACATATTTCCGAAGCATCGAAACGTGGAAAACGTTGTGCACTCCTGCAAACATCTCGGGAAGCTCTAATCGATAGGCTAAATCACCAATCCGACTCTTGATCTCGAACGGTCCGACATAGCGTGGAGCTAACTTGCCTTTCTGGCCGAAACGGATCGTACCCTTCATCGGTGAGACCTTCAGACAAACCCACTCGCCAACCTGAAACTCTAAGGGTCGTCTGCGGGTGTCTGCATAACTCTTCTGTCTTGACCGAGCAACTTTCAAATTCTCAATGGCTTTCTGTACCTTCTCCGTAGTCTCGGCAATGATCGTCGGTCCGTGAAAACTGCGGGTTCCAACTTCTTCCCAACAAACCGGACTTCTACACTTCTTCCCGTACAATGCTTCATATGGTGCCATCCCAATGCTCTCGTGGAAACTGTTGTTGTAGGCGAACTCGCACAACGATAGATGAAGATCCCATTCTTTCTCGTAGCTCAACACACTGGCTCGCAACATATCCTCCAAAGTCTGAATCGTCCGCTCTGATTGCCCATCCGTCTGTGGGTGGTATGCCGTGCTGAAACTCAACTTCGTACCCAAAGCCTCTTGGAATGCTCTCCAGAAAGAGGAAACAAAACGGCTGTCACGATCGGATACAATCGACACGGGGGTACCATGGAGCCTGACGATCTCATCCACGAACTTCCTAGCCATCTCTGAAAATGTCATACCCTTCCGAAAAGGAATGAAATGGGCTGACTTCGTCAATCGATCTACGATCACCCAAATGGCATTGTTCTTCCTGCTCGTCGGCGGTAACCCAGAAACAAAGTCCATGGTGATGTTTTCCCACTTCCACTGCGGTATGTGCAAAGGATGCAACGAGCCTGGCGGTCTCTGATGATCGGCCTTCACCTTCTGACATGTCAAACAGCGAGCAACAAACCCTGCTACTTCTCTCTTCATGTTGTTCCACCAGAAGCGATCCTTGAGATTCCGAAACATCTTCGTGCTGCCTGGATGCATCGCGTAGCGAGCGTAATGCGCTTCGTTCATCAGCTTCTCCTTGAACTCATCAACTGCTGGCACGCACAACCTACTCCGAAAGTAGAGTATACCATCCTCGAGTCTGAAATCGGGTCTGTCTCCAATGTGGTCTCGAATGCGTTTCAAAGTTAGATCTTCAAACTGCCTGTCCTTAATCTGCTGAATCAACTCAGGCTGAAACACTAGCGTACTAGCCAACATCACGCACTCATCCACTAGTTTAACCTCCACAGGGAGACCACGAAACTCTAAGAGGAAACTGCTCAAGAGCTGCACTGACTCTGCTTTCCTGCTGAGCGCATCTGCCACCACATTCCCCTTGCCTGGCTGATATTTGATCGGGAAGTCATAATCCTTAATAAGCTCAAGCCATCTCCGCTGTCTCATGTTCAGCTCCTGCTGTGTGAATAAATACTGTAAACTGTGGTGGTCAGAACGAACCTCAAACTGCACACCATATAGATAATGTCTCCACAGCTTCAACGCAAACACGATGGCTGCCAATTCTAAATCATGGGTGGCGTAATTCTTCTCATGATCTCGCAACTGTCTCGATCCATAGGCAATAACCTTCCCATGCTGCATCAACACACAACCTAGACCAACTCGAGAAGCATCTGAATAAACCACGAATCCTTCACAACCATCTGGCAAGGCTAACACTGGGACTGTAGTCAACTTCTCTTTCAAAGTCTGAAAACTGGCTTCACACTCCTCAGTCCAATCAAATGGTACGTTCTTCCTGGTCAACTTCGTCAAAGGAGAAGAGATCTTAGCAAAGTCCTGGACAAATCGGCGATAGTAACCTGCTAGACCAAGGAAACTGCGAATCTCTGACACTGTCTTGGGGCTAGGCCAATTCACTACTGCCTCTACTTTAGATGGATCAACTGCCAATCCCTCTCGTGAAATGATATGACCTAAAAATGCCACCTGCTCAAGCCAAAAATCACACTTCGACAATTTAGCAAACAATCGATGTTCTCTCAACAACGACAAGGCTTTTCTTAAATGCTCCCTATGCTCCTCTGCTGACTTAGAATAGATCAGTATATCATCAATAAACACAACTACGAATTGGTCCAAGAAAGGAGCAAAGATCTGATTCATTAGTGCCATAAAAGCTGCAGGTGCGTTGGTTAGTCCAAAAGGCATCACGAGGAATTCATAATGTCCATAACGAGTCCTGAAGGCAGTCTTGGGAATGTCATCTTCTTTGACTCTCAACTGGTGATATCCAGACCTCAAATCAATCTTCGAAAAATATGCTGCGCCCTGAAGTTGGTCAAACAATTCATCGATCCTGGGTAAGGGGTACTTGTTCTTGATCGTCACTTTGTTCAGCTGGCGGTAGTCTATGCACATCCGAAAAGTACCATCCTTCTTTTTGACAAACAAGACTGGTGCTCCCCAAGGTGAAACGCTCGGGCGAACGAAACCCTTATCCAAAAGCTCCTGCAATTGCTTCTTCAACTCAGACAACTCTGCTGGGGCCATGCGATACGGAGCCTTGCTGATCGGTGCCGTGCCGGGAACAAGCTCAATGGCGAACTCCACATCTCGAACCGGGGGTAAGTCTGGCACATCGTCTGGAAAGACATCGGGAAAATCACAGACCACCTGAACCTCACCTAGCTGCTTCGGCTCCTTCTTCGCTGAGACAAAGGCAATGAAGCCTTCACACCCTCGGCGGATCAAGCGATCTGCCTTACACGCCGAAATCACACGTCTGGGGCATCTCTGCTGACTGCCCTCGAAACGGAAGCCCTTGCCTAAATCGAAGAAGATCGTCCTGTTGTAACAGTTAACACAGGCACGATATCGAGCGAGCCAATCCATACCAAGGATCACGTCGAAGTCCAGCATCGACAACAGGATCAAATCAACAGGTAACTGATGACCTGCAATCTGCACGTCGCAATGGGGGTAGTACATACTACACTCCACTCGCTTGCCAACTGGGGTGGATACAACCAGCACATATGGCAACGGCTTAGACGGCTGAGGTAACCGCTCGGCAAAATGAGGTGCTACATAAGATCGTGTAGACCCCGAATCGAACAAAGCTAAGGCCTCGACGCGCGAAATCAAAACAGTACCTTCAACCACCTGTGGATCCTCGGCACTCTCGTGGGTAGCAGCGTAAGCACGGGCTGTCTGGCGAGGCTGTCTCGAACCTGGACGAGCTGACTGTGGCTTGCTCGGGGCTGTAGGTGCACTGGGTCTGCTAGGAACTGCACCGGAAGTAGGACCAGATGGAGCTGCACCGGAGGCTCGATGTCGAGGACAATTAGCGATCATGTGCTCCCTCGAACCACAAATGAAACAAGCACCGGCCTTCCTCCAACAAGCTTCAGTCGTGT
The DNA here is from genome assembly GCA_037013555.1 of Sextonia rubra. Taxonomy (NCBI): domain Eukaryota; kingdom Viridiplantae; phylum Streptophyta; class Magnoliopsida; order Laurales; family Lauraceae; genus Sextonia; species Sextonia rubra. Next base: position 15,649,700 of record JASUAD010000013.1, on the reverse strand, counting down.
GGTTCCTACCACAATATCCACAAGTCACTCCCGTAGAACTAGAAGCACTCTGCTGGCCTTTGTTCTTCTTCTGTACTTGTCCTCGTGCACTGAAGGGCGGCTGTCTCTTAGGCTCAACGGCTCTCGCAGCTTGGTGGATGGCCTCGGCAGAATAGGCCCTGTCCACTGCATCGTCAAACGTAGCCGGACGCTGAAACGCAGTCACGTGGTGCATGTACCGGGGATGCAAACCTTCGACAAACCTGTTCACCTTCCTCTCTTCGGTGCTGATCATGTCCGGAGCAAAAAGCGACAACTGCATAAACTTGTTCACATACTCTGCTACTGTCATCTGCTGCTGACGGAGAGCTAAGAACTCAACCTCCTTGGCTCGAAACACATGAGCCGGGATGAACTTCCTCCTGAACTGTTGCTTGAACATCTCCCACACCGTAGCACTAGGAATATCTCTGTAGGAGTCTTTCACGCTCTTCCACCAAGTCTTTGCGACATCTCTGAACATAGAAGTTGCTAATCCGACTTTCTGCCGGTTCGTGCACACGACGGTCTCAAAGACATCCTCTGTCTGGTCTAACCACTGTTCTGCCTTCAGTGGCTCTTCTGTTCCATAGAACTCAATAGCTCCTCGCTTGCGAAATTTCCCATAGAGGGCATTCGGGTCACTCTCTCGAGGCTGCAAGATCACCTGCTGGTCTACATGCGACTGAACGGGGGCTTGGCTTTGTCGGTCTAACATGGTTGTCACTTGGGCTTGCAAGTTCTGCATGGATTGTGATTGTGCCTGAAGGGACTGGAATAGCATAAGGATGCGTTCATCTGTATTCGGTGTCTGCGGTGAAGGGGCAGATCCGCTCTCGTTATTTCCGGCGTTCTGCTGCGAACCAGAACCTGATGCCATCCTGTAAAATGGAAAGAGTCAGACACAAACACAACACAAGAGCGCCCAACAAACCCCAAAATCTAGAAAGAGCACAAAGGAATAATCGTGTCCTCACCACGATCCTACATGCCTACATGCTTATCATCTAGAACAAGGAATGAGCAAGGAATGCTCTGATACCATACAATACGTATGTCACAACCCGAGCCCAGGGTTCGGGGGTTAGCAAAAGCCAAACCTAATGACACACGTACTCCCGTGCCTGCACACGTAGACCGAGTCTAAATGCACACGCACAAGGGAACAAGCACACGTGCCAAGCAAGTATGCGGAAGCTGTAAATATCAGAAACATAAACAACTAATAGCACAAGAAGAGGATACAAGGAAAGGACTGACATAATTACATATGAACGTTTACAAAAGAACAAAAGGATAAATACAATAGTGACATGTCATGACATATACAAGTCTGAAAATCCCCAAAACATGACTCCAACATGATGCATGCCATGAACGCGCTCCCGTGGAGTGATCACATCCACTCCTCTAGGCCTGATGGGGCCCCGGGGGTCTCATCTGGAGCCTGGCCGACCGGCGAGGGTTCGGCAGGGGGATCTGGGCCTGCAACACCAAAAACAACTGTGAATACGAAGATTCAGCAAAGTATAAACCATAGCAAGTTAACACACGCTGTGTCTAATAGAATAAAGAACATCATGTTATTAAAGAAGGCATTTTCGTATACTAGGCTATCGTGCAAGAAAGAAATATGCTGCGTGAATCAAGGATAACATGCTGTGTACATGACTAGTGGCTACTACATTACCATATGCTCCCAAAAGAGGGATCTTGTAACATGCAAAGAACACCATTGTCCGGGCCAGGGTACAATGGGTCTCGGTTTCCTGGGGTCCGGTTCCCCAAGACAAAATCCATACTGCAGCAGGCCATATAAACTATACCGAATTCACCCCGTCGGGATCCTAAGGCTGAGGCTAAGTAGTGCCTGACCATACGGAGTCAATCATGAAAATCCTGAGTAGATCGTGACAACTTATCATACGTGCAGATCCGTGAATGAACACATCATACATGCATACTCAGGGTAAATAAACCAAAATGTGAAAATAACGAAACATACGTAATCATGTAGAGTGTTGAGATCAATGGTCGAATGCAATATGTTATGCAACAAATCATGTGAATCGAATCATCTTAAGTTTACAAACCAATTCTAATCTAATTATCCGGTGTTTCTAACCGTGCATGATGATGTAGTTTTAAGTTATTCGATACACCGTTGTCTAGTGTTGCCTTGAATCGGGCTGTGCACGAAGTCCCTTAAACCAACACCCATGGGGAGGTGCTTAACATCCGGATAACGAACATGAATGATTCGCAGCCCTCGAGATCATTCACGCGTAGTATCACATTCCGTTGGGCAAGTCTAGGTGCTCTACATTCTATCATGAAGGTCATATAGGTCTTATCTTTACACCTAGCCTTATTCTTCATGTGTGGTTACGGCTTAGCCGTGTGTGTGCTACGGCTTAGCCGTGTGTGGTCTACGGCTTAGCCGTGGCTGAACCGTAGAAGGTCTGTCATTTGCTGACTCTCAGTTATTCCAGAAATTGCACCCTGTATTGTTCTACGGCTGGGCCACGGCTGAGCTACGGCTTAGCCGTAGGGCATTCCACGGCTTAGCCGTGCCCTAGCCGTAGAGGAAAACTGGGTTTTTCTCCTCTCTGGATTGTGAGCCGTAGGTGTTATACGGCTTAGCCGTACCTGCACGAATTCAGAAATCTGAAACATATACAGAATGTCTGGAAATGCATCAGAAATGCAATCTATCAATGGGAATACACCAGTACTGAACCAATAAGTATCAAATGGGCTGTAAACACATGTTTTCCACACACATCAATGTGAGCTAGCCAAAATCAAAGCATACCAACATGGGTTCTCAATGTTATGGTTATACTTGCCTCAATTGGAAATTCAAATGCACAATGGTAGCCCTTGGATCCAAACACAACCTAACACAAGCAAAACCACATGCATGCATGAGAGATGGAGAGAAATCCACAACACACAGACACACCATGCAAAGAAGCAAGAAGGAGAAGAGATAGAGAAAGGAGATGAGAAGAATGGAAGACTTCCACTCACCTCAATTGCACATGCAAGAACCACAAGCTAGATCGAGGGAGAGAAATCAAGTGAAGGAGAGAGAGATAGAAGCTCCACGTGCACAGTGAATTTGAGAGAAAACGAGAGAGAGAAAATGAGTGTCGATGGTTGTGAGCTTATATAAGTCAAATGGGTTGTCCAAATTTACAATGAAAGCCAAGTGAAAAGTGTATTTTCAGTTTGAGTCAAACTCGGGTCCAATCGAATCACACGACCTCGGTTGCAAATGACGTAGTTACGAAAGTTAACGGGCTCAACGAAAGACACGTGTTGACATCAAGATGATGCAAAAATGACCATGTCTAAGAAAAGCTAAAATTACGAAAAAGGGCTTGATCTACTTAATCCAGGTCAAACTCAACCCAACTACCTATCCATGACCCGTAACGAAAACAAAACACAAACAAAACACAATTAGCAACGAAAACAAGATTAACTAACCACTAAACGAGGTCAAGCTGGGTCGGAGTGTTACACTTCCAGCAGATGAGATTTGGAGGTTTCATCATACTTGTCCATAGCATAATCCCAGATTTCTTTTGCTGTGGTGAAGTGCTCAAACTATTTCACCAATTTATTGGACATGAATCCTATCAATAGATGCCTTGCTGATTTGTTATCAAAGGCCCATTGCTCATATAATTCATGGTCCTTCTTAGGGGCATCATCAGCGGGCTTAAGGATCGGATCAGATTCAATCACATAAGTCGGTCTATTGAAATGCAGCAATGCGTTCATCCGACGCTTCCACATTGCTAAGTTCTTGCCGTTAAAAATATCAGCCTTTGCAAGATCATGCAAGGCTGATTTGGAAAACATGATTTTTATTTTTAATTAAAAGACGGTTTAGATACTATTGACCGTATAAGGGCAAAATACACCCTTTGTCTAAGCCACTGATTGCCTTCCTTTTGCTACTAAAGCGTAGATCTGCTTGCAAGTATTCCATAGGCGCAAACGGATCGTTGATTTGACAATGGATGACCAATATATCACGTTTGAAAATTTGACGGTAATCTGTGCTCTTACCCACGATCTTTATGTCAGTGCTGACGTCGTTACACTTGCGTCAGTGCCATTGTTCGTGGATTCAAGTTGGGGCAGATCAGTTGACGATGGGTTGGGTTCGCCTGACCCAACCTATTGCAAAAAAGGACAACATAGAAAACAAAGGGCTTTTCTGTCTTGATTTGCACACCACCAGAGAAAACAAAAGAGCGTTCTGGCGTTGTCTGGTGGTTTAACATCTAAGGACTTTTCTGCCTTTTTATTTGTAGAAAAATACAAAAAATAGAGACTTTGCTTTATTTTTTTTTGTAAGGAATAAAGATCTTGGAGACAAAGACTTGCTACTTTATATCTTTGTATAAGGTAAGATAAAATATACAAAGACTTTGAGTGTCTCGATTCATGCGCGTAACTTCAAAAGAAAAAACAAGGACTCGTCTTCTTCCTTATGCAAGTTGCAAAAACAAAAGGAGACCACGGCCTCCACATGAAACCTTAGATCTATTGGTATTCACTTTGCCTCTCCAAGATCTGAACCGATGGAGTGCATCGTGCCTGGCTTTGATACCAACTAATGGATCTGGATGATGAGACTCCATCACTCGGCTGAAGATCTATGTTTGTTCTGGTGATGGGAAGCTCCATGGATCTCTTCGCCTCTTATATTTCCTACGGGAATGGAGAATATCACCAACACTAGGCTCCTTTATCTTTATTTAGACAAGTCCCAAAGAGTCACACTTACTAGAGACATCTTCCACCATAAACCCACATCCACTGATCATATTAGGAGTTTTATTGTGGGGCCCAGATCAAATGTTACAAAAGTGGGATTGCAATCTCTGTTCGCATCTGCCCTGCTTGATTTGACGTGGGACCCGTGGCTTGCGGGCTACAAGATTTTTCACATTTTCTTATTTCGATTAGTCGAGACTAAGAAGAAAAGTTGTGAAGAAAACAGAGGTTGAACTTTTTAGTCCTTAACAGACTTATGGCTTGACTGAATACAGTCTTAGTGAGTTTACTTTTGTAGATGTGGAAGTCCTGACTCTTAGTGAGTTTAACTTTGCAGATGTGGAAGTCTTGACTGCCTCCTATGAGTCTTTGTCAGTAAGGTTCTGAAGCATTCATTAATACTAGGACTAGCTGTGGCCTATGAAATAACACATAGTGTAAAATATGAATGCCCGACCATATTATATAATGTGAATATGTATTGAGAACTTTACTTAAGTCATTCGATTACTAAAATTTTATGTCACATATTCTATCTTCAAATTCAAGGAACATCAACCTGTGAAGGATACATTACACAATATTTAATTATTTAATTATTATTGATTATTTTGCTTTAAAATGTAATTTTAAAAGATAGTGGGGGATAGTGGAATATTTTCTAAAAACCAACAATTTAAAAAAAATAAATCTCAAGAGACACTTAAGTGTGACTTTTCATCATATTTCAAAATTTATATTTAAAAAACATTTTTTTACCCTTTGGATGAAAATGTCTTTTGCGTCATTCATGAGTGGATGTGATCTATTTTCAAAGAGTTGGTTTCAACCTTATAATTTAATGTCATTTTCAAAGTTTTTTTTATAAAACACTAAAAAAATACATAGATTATGAACTTTTCCTTTTAAGAGCAATTCCATAATTTTTTATTAGCGTTTTCCCTTAAAAAATCCCCTTAGACTCGTTGTGGAACAAAAAGGACTCCAAAGAAATTTATGGCTCGGAATGGTCCCCTGGGCCCTTTTCAAATTTTTTTTAGACATTATTCATGAGCAGTGATATTGATGCTCACCATCTTATAATCCCTCCTTTGATACCTATTCCCTATTTTGTCTTCCTTTTCCTCCTCTCTTCTATTTTTCCAATATCAATGGCATTTTCTTCAAGAACAAGATCCAACGGCCCAGTCATTCACACCACCAATACTTTCAACCATTTGATCTCATCTTTTAGAGGATTCTACTCTTCAACTACATACTTTATTTGCCTCCTTCTCCTACACCTTCTCCTAGTCCCACTGCTTCCTCCATCAGCCCTCCTCTCTAACACGTGTCAATATCCCATCTGTCTGCTTCTCCATCAACCATCTGATCTCCCCTAGCTACTCCTTCGTCTAACTCCACCAACCAAAGCCGATCTCCTCCTCGCCAACTCACATGAGAACTTGTTTATGTTCATTGACATACCATCTTGTCTCGTTCTGTTGTTAGCAATGAGTATTGATATCTATGTTGGTAATATTTGATTGAACATTGATATTTTACTAATAAAATGTGATTGAGCGTCAATATCTCTACTTACCATAGTCTACCTCTCAAATTGCCACATAGTTGAGTAGCGATATCTATACTTGTAATATGTGACTGAGCCACTTTGGCAAAAAAAAGGAAGAAGGGAGGCAGGTGAGGGAGCAGTTGGGGGAGGCGGATGAGGGAGCTACTAGGGGCAATCAAATGGTCAATGGATAAGTAGGCGGATGGGATGTGTGTTGGGGAGGAGGGATGGTGGAGGAAGGAGGGAGAGTGGGAGAAGGCGTAGGAGGAGGCTAATGAGGTCGATGTTGTTGAAGAGTGGAATCTTCTAAAAAATTAGATCAGATGATTGAAAGTGTTAGTGGTGGGTATGACTAGGTTGCTAGATCTTTGTCACGCACTGACCCCGAGAATTGGGGTTAGAATGGGGCCCATGGGGTGTGCATACGTAGTCCCGTAGTAATCTGTGCATGTGGTAGCACACACACAAATCACTACAAGGGAGATTCCACACGAACGTCTAGAGAAGTGTCTCCAACACGTAAATTACATTCAATAATAAGGGGAAGTTTGTGTAATACCTCTATAATAATCATAAGCAATAACAATAGAAACATCATCCATTTCATAAATAAGTCTGTACTTAACCTTTTCCATTTACAGGACAACAATTACTTAAGCATATACAAAATCCAAAAGTGTATACAGGCCTATCAAATCGTAAACACTCAACAAGATCCCATTGTCTCTCTTCGTACGACAACTAACAGAAGGCGTCGTTTGCATTGCACTCATTTAGTCCCTGAGGTTCCGTTGAGGTTTTTGCCGGGCGTATCGTTTACCTTATTGGGTTGGGTTCAGTACCTGTAACACCAAGGGTAGCACCGTTAACATGACGGTTAAGCAAGTATAGAGCTATATAAGATCATCATGATGTATCAAATGAATTAAGAACATATATATTGATTAAAAGAAGGCAATAATCGTACACTAAGCATGTTGTGCATGAGTAAGCATGTGTAACGAATCATAAACATGATATCATACATACTAGTTGGCAACCACGAGGCCATATTCTTTCAAGAGAGAGTATATCATCTAGAGGCAGCATACATATGGGGCGCTAGGGGATCAGGCTAGCTCCCGGCGAGGAGCGCCGACAACTACTCTGTGGTCTACTATAGTAGTGACATAAAAATAACCAAACTAGTCTAATCGAGCCTAATAAGGGTGCAAGCTAAGTGGTGCCGACTCAACGTATCAAGACCAACTCAAATTCATATATTTCATACATTTCAGTCATACTTATCATATCATACATAAGGGAGTTCGGTCTTGAGATTACAATCATTCATAGAAATCGGAATTAACAAATATCTAATAATCAATTAATGCATACTTAATTGATCTACAGCATGTTGAGGGCACGGTTTCTTAATAATATGAATGCATTTAGATTGAGTAAGCATCAAGAATAATTACTAGCCAACTATATGCTAGATAATTTGTGATCTCGAGGGCATTCAACACGATGTATTCATAAAACATCCGGTGTCATTGTGTTACCAAATTTTGGCATTATATTGTGTACGTAAAAAACACCTATTCTTATGCCAACACCTATAACATGACATCGGGAATTCATCTGGAAAATCGAAGGGGATAAATGACAGCTCTACACTTGTCCTCCTTATTATTTGATCTACATTGGGCTCATTTAATTGAAAAGAATGTGCCATCACTAAGGTCTACAAGGTCATTTGAAATCCTTAATATCCAAAGTTTATAGTGTTCTTACGGCTTAGCCGTATACATTTTACGGTTTAGCCGAGTGGCTCAAGTTTCCTCCTTAATTTCATGCTCATTTACGGCTTGGCAGTATGTTGGCCAACGGTTTAGCCGTGCTAAGCCTACGGCTAGGATTACGGCTATGTTATAGCTTAGTCGTAGCACAGTTCGCGGCTTAGCCGTGTGTGAGCCGTAGAGTAAAGTTGGGTTTTGGGGTTCTTGGGAAAGCTTGTTGTAAAATGACTTACGACTTGGTCACGGGGTGGTTAGGCTTAGTCGTAGTTCAGTTTATGGCTTAGTCGTGCGTTAACCGTAGTTCAATTTGGCTCTCTGGATTCTGAGCCGTAGAAACTTGTAGCGTAGCCGTGGGCTTCACCGTAAGCTTCAGAATTTCTGAAAACAGGCTCTGGAGCACAAGTTCAATACAAAACTCTATCATTTGGGTTCCAAAGGGGTTCTTTATGCTTTCTAGTTTCCATCATAGGTCTTACATTGCCCAATATCATCAATGTTGTATAATTATACTCATTATCACCTAATTCAACATATATGTGTGCTTAATCAAGGGGGAATGAGCTGTAATTTACATTAGAAGGATCACTTCAAGAATCAACAATTTAAACATACATGTGGTAGTATATACTCTAATACTTGCCTTAACATAATGCTTGACCACAACTCACTTCTCCTTGGTGTGTGATTAGGGGAAATCCTCAATGGAAGGTGGGTTCTCTACATGAAAGATATGCAAATGGTGAATGTGATGTAAAGTGTATGCATGTTACTCATTTGAGTCTCCTTGACTCTTTTGAAATCAAGGAAATGGAGGAATGATGAAATTCTCACCTGAGGGATCTGTAGATTGTGGGAAAGATGGTGAAATTGAAAGCTCAAGAGAAGGAAATGAATAGGAGAAGGAAATTGAAGGCTCAAATGAGGAGGAAGATAATAAATGGCTTGGATCTTACATACATGGTTCCAAGCTCCACACCTCAGCTAGTAGGAAAGAGAAAAGTGAAGAAGAGGAAGAAGATGCAACAGGAGAATAGAGAAAGGAGAAGGGGAACGATGGTTCTCTTTTTAAATCAAAGTTTTCTTGGTGTTTACATACAAGTCCATATTTTTTGAATAATTACAGTTTAGGTCTCATGGCCTCAATTGGGCCAAGATGGGTCCGAATTAAGATGAGTCCAACATAAAAGTTGACTCACGAGAAGAAATGCACATGATGCAATTAATGCAGTGCCAGGATGATGCAACAATATGACTTTAAATTACAAGAAGGTCTTCAATTACCTAAGTGAAGTTCGAACCAACTATCTATCCAACTGAGACAATATACATATTAATATGAAATTAAATTTAATTAATATAAATTATAATTAAGTTGGGTCGGGACCTTACAATCTTGTTCTTGAAAAAGATGCCATTAATGTTGGAAAGACAGAAGATAGGAGGAAGAAGAAGAAAGAATGGGGAATGGATTTCGGGCAAGATGTTAAAAGACAATGAGTATAGATACCGCTGCTCATGAACAATCTCTAAAAAAAATCGGAATGGGCCCAAGGGACCATTATGGCTATAAATTTCTTTGAGGTCATTTTTGCTCTACAAAGAGTCTAACCGGTTTTATTCGGGGAAAACTCCTTTTCTATTTTAGTGTGTAGACTTTGAATCAAAATTGAGCATTGTATGTTAGGAACAAACTTTCATCAAATCCACCTACATGTGAGAAAATTGTTGTCTTTAAGAAAGCATCTTGATCGGTGTGCCTTTCCCCATTTATATTACTTTATTAATTCAATTTCACACATTTACATTCTACTTATTACTCATTACAACAATTTAAAGTCTCTTGATTAATTATTTATTTTAATCCTCTATTCTTTTTTGATTGCACGTTATTCATGAATATTTTCCCCAGCACCATATCCTATATGTTGGCGGTCAAATGCAGGCCGAGTTCCGGTCATGTTAATGGGTTGGGTCTGATTGTGCCACCACTCACTGGACCTGTGTCCCAATCCGGGACCGTAAACCCCGATCCAAACTAACCCGTTTTGCATCCCCATGAAATTTGCTCTTGCATAGAGCAACCTCGTTTGAGAGAGAGAGAGAGAGAGAGATGGCTGGAACTCACATGATGAAGCGAATCCCTCTCATCAAATTCCCTCAAAGGCATCCCAAAGGTTCTTCTTCTGCAGGTTTGAGTCTTAGTTGCTCTGATTTCATATCCCCTTTGTGGCTTTATCAGAGCTTATATTCTCATCATAGGTTGATTTTGTCTTCTCCTGTTGCTGGAAGGTATTCTGATCTGATTATTTGATTGGGAAGATACAGGCTTTTTGTTAGATGGGTCTTTCTTTGTCTGCAAATCTGATTATGCGGCAACCGCTTTATTCTTTTCTGTGGAATTTGACAATTTCTTATATTGTGGGTGTGTTTGGATGCAACTTTATTCACTGGTTCATGTGGTGTTTTGGGAATTTGGGGTGGTTCAGAAACTGGAATTGCATTGTCCTGGATGTTTGTTTTTACTGTCTTCTTTTTATTGGGTTTGTGGATATCTTCCAGTTTAGAAAATTTCTGCCCCTTCTAAGAATAACCCAGAAATTGATTGTGAAACAAGAAGAATGTATAGGAATTGTCCAGCAAAGGCCCAGCAAAGGCCAAGTGATGGATGACTTCGATCTTCTAATTTGGGAATTGTTGTGGGAGGCATGTATTTTCGATGGTGGGGATCCATCAGATGATCTGAATTGCCGAACATTGGGCCCTACTGTTTAGTATGGGTATGACACCTACTAAGTTAGAGATGGTAAGTTAGGCTCTACATTTAAGATTTCAGCTTCTTTGTCTGGTGGATTTGTCAAATGATAGTCACATTAGGCACTCAACCTTGATTCAAGTCACCCATTTTGGATTTTGCCTTCAATCCATGAGGCTTCCGTAGGAGATGGAAGGTGATGACTCTTTCTTCTGTGATTCAGAATATGCCTTTAATATTTAGTGATTAATTACATGGTTCTCTTCTTAGCTAAAGATTTTTAAGAGCACTTATATAGAGTGACCAATAACCTGCTATTTTATTTGAAATAATGAAATTGTGATACTGAATCCTAGAGAAAAAGATTTTTTTTTGAAAGGAAAATAAAGGTTTTATTAAGAAAGAGGGAGAAACCCTTGAAATACAATAATCATAAGACCACCAGATCATATGCAAAGAAACTATGACCCAAAAACTCACGTCTCTGGCATCCAGAAGTAAAGAAACCTATGTTCTATTTAAAAGCCCACATCCTGGGCACCAGGAAAAAAGAAAGCTCTGATCATCTATTGAAGAAGCCCCTCTAATTCTTTAGCAGTAAATTGAGAGGCCCCTATATTGACTTGCTTCATTTTCTTTCTCAACTTTATGGTGCGCTTAGACGGTACTGCAAAAGAAGCAGAATGATGATGCCTAAGCACACATACCATCTTTCTTACTTTAAATCTCTCTCCGAGAGGATTTAGCTGGATCCTTAATTACCACATGAAGAGGTTCCTGGAGTTCAAGCACATCGATAGACACATGTAGATTAATCAACTCCAAAAGAGAACATGCTCCTTGATAGAAATCATAATTATAGACCGTAGATCCTAATTCAGGACCTCCTTTATCCGAACACACAACACCAGCCAAGAATGGTGAAACATGAGTAATAGTCAGTTGCCATCCTTCCTTGTATTCCATCTCCTCAGTGATTTGAGTAGGCGAAATAAGCTAAAAAGGAGGGAAATTCCATCTACTCTCAATATTACTTGGAACATGAATACCCAAGTACAAGCATCTGCTATACACCATTTAAATAATATCTTGAAGTTCATGCTCTGGTCTTCTACAAGCTTTTCTGAAAATGCGAGCATTACTTTCCCTCTAGATATGCCAAATAAATGTAGTGAACATGAGCTTACAAAGAGCAGTCTTCCCTTTTGAACTCTGCCTGAACTAATGTAGATTGAATAAGTTCCATAATAGAGGTGCATTGAACTGGCTGTAACAAGATCATATGAAGCACTCCTTACCAAACTTGCATTGAAAAAAAGTCAAAATAGAAACAAATGCTCTTGGTCTTCCAAGTGGAAGGACAAAGGGCACAGTTAGTATCACAGTTTACATTTTTTGAGATAAGGAAGCCTTTCGTCTTTAGGCAGCCCAAGAATCCCATCCAAGCACAAATAGACAACTTCTTTTTGCATTCCTTGAACCACACAGGATCCTCCTAAGTAATGGGCCTTTGAGAATCCAGATTTCTAACTGCTTCATGAGCAGATTTTAAGGTGAAGTTTCCATGCTCCTCCAATGTCCAAGGCTTGGGCTGAATTTCATTTTGGATCTTTCCCCAAAGAGTGATCAAATCCCCTGAAGTATTTCAATGAGTAGGGGGTGGCAAAGCCCATCCTTGCAGAGAAATGAATTGGCTAACATGAAATAGACTCCCCCATTCCAAGATCATAAATAATGTGAGTGGGGAAGATATCTTTAATGCGCCCATCTTTTAGCCAAGGATCAAACCAGAACTTAGTATCTCTCCCGTCTACAATTAAGTGCCTTACTTAAGGTAGAGTATTTGACTGAAGAGATAAGATACCCCTCCATCCCCACGAAGCTGAAGAAGATACTTTAACATCTCAAAAAGATTTATGATGCAAATATTTAGCATACACCCGTAGGTTCCAGGCTTCCAGCATGTTGGCCGATTGCCAATGATATGCCAAACCTGTCTCATCAAAGCAATTCTATTTATGACATTTATAGAAAGTATACCAAGGCCTCCAAGCTGTTTAGGCAAGCATATGGAATCCCAAGCAATAGGAATTAGGAGGTCCAGGATCCCCATGGTTCCAAAAGAAGTCTCTGACAAGACATTTGAATGCAGAAGCAATGGACTGAGGCATCAAATACACTGAAGCCCAATAGATATGAATTATAGATAATGTAGACTGAATCAACTCAACTTGTCCTGCATGAGACAATTTTTTTATTTCCATCTTGCTAGTTTTTTTTTTTTCACTCTTTCCACATGGGGACAACAATCCTGAAAAGAAAGTTTCCTGAAAGAGAGAGGAATCCCCAAATATCGTACAAGCAAATGACCTTCATTCACATTAAGCATGGAGATAATAACATTTTTATCTTCCTCTGGGCTGTTAGAAAAAAAAATATAGAACTGTTAGCCCAATTTACCCCAATCCAGAAAATTTAGGAAAATGAGAAATGCTTGAAGGTTTGCAGCAGCCATGGGAGTGCTTTTATTGAAAATTATCAAGTCATCTGCAAACATAATATGGGAAATAGAGATGACAGCTCTAGTGAATGGAGTATGGATAAACATAGAGGATGTATACTTGGTCATCATAGCAGAAGAAAATTTCATGATGTTAGTAAAGAGATATGGAGAGAGAGGGAATCCCTGTTTTAGCCCACGACTGCTTTTAAAATATCCAGCAACTTGACCATTAAAAATAATGTTGAAATGAGAGTCAGATACACACATCATAATCAAACAAAGTATATGATCCAAAAACTTCATATCTTGAAGTGCAACTTTCAAGAATTCCCATTGAACAGTGTCATAAACTTTCACTAGGTCAATTTTCAAACACATCCTTGGAACTCTAGATTTCATGTGAAATTTAGGTAAGAGATCTTGGGCAAGCAGAATGTTATTTGAAATAGCCCTCTCAGGGATAAATGCTGATTGCATTGGACCAATTAGCTTTCCTCATCATAGGCTTTAGTCTAGTCACTAAAATCCAAGTAATAATCTTGTACAAGTCATTTGTAAGTGAGATTGGTGTAATGTATCAGAAGAGATAGCATTATCCCCGTTCGGCACTAAAACAATAAAGGTCTACTTTAATTGGTTTAGCATAACCTGATTGGAAAAAGATTCATATATAATACACACACACTGCATCCCATCTATAAGTAAAATTTAGGCTTTAGGTGTGGATCTTATGATTCTATACTTTGTCAAATTGCATGACTCAGGCAATTCTTCTGGTGGGACATTGCAACTACTGATTATAGAGATGAAATGGGTCAGGTTTGGGTTGGGTACGAAATATACCCAAACCTTAACCTGGATTACTATTAAGGGCCCACACGCACACCTTGACCCTAATTTGTCTTAGGTCAGAGGACCCTAACCTGTACCCAAATTCAAATTAGAGGTCGGAACTTGGACTCAGACTCAAATAAAGGTTTGGAATTGCTCCTAGTCACAATTTTTTTTTATGCTTTTTGAAATATAAAAGAATTTTAATAATAATACCCCCTAGTGGTTGGTTTTGAACTTGAGACCTTTGTTTAAGGGGTAGAATGTTGTGAGCAATTGTGAATTTTTATATACATCATATATGTAGTATACTTCTATGGCATCACACATTCGGGTTTTCAGGTATGAAATGTGCGGAAATCAACTTGGACCCATATTTTAGCAGGCTTATGGAGAGGACTTGAATGTGAGATCCAAATATTGAATCCATACCTTGTATTAGTGGTTTAGGGTCCTTCAGATATTTGGGTATGTGGGGACTTGTTTTTATCCTTATCCAGATGGATAGTTTTATCCATTCTTCAAGTTTGTTTTTTGGTGTATTAAATTTAAGAGTTAATTAATGATTGAGGACATTGCTTAAGATTTTTTGGGCTTTTTGGAATTTTTATAGAGAGAAAAAAATAATAACCATGCAACTGGAGAGTTTGACTCTAGATATATGTTTTGCCCTACATTCTTTTTTTTTTTTTTTGGTTATTTTTATGATTTTAGTAATGATATCTTAAAACATATTCAACTAGTTGCGCGTATTTCTTCACCATCAACATCAATATCAAAGCCCTGTCCAACTATGTTGGGGTTGGTTACATGAATTCTATTTCTTCATTTTGATCTATCCTGACCCAAATCCTTTGATAGGTTGCACTTCTTCAAATTTATTTTTAGTACTTCCATCCATGTCCTCTTTGGCCTACCCCTTCCCCTCGATTGACCATCAAACGACATGTCATAGATGTCAATGATGTTCTTTGTATCATTTTTATTCTATATTCCTGTTTGCCATTGCATTGATCTCACTATGTCTTAAAGCGAATGGATGATTAATAGCAACCTTATTTTTTTTAGTATTTTTTCATTCTACAAAAATTAGAAGAATCATACAATCCCCTATGTGATTCATATTCAATTCGGTTTGACCTTTTGAACCATTTTCTATGCAATTTTTGGTTTTTGGAACAATGAGTTATTTAAATTAAAACATGAAAACGAACAGAAAAATAGATGAGTAAAAGTACATGAGATGTATATTGACAAATAAAGAAAAAGAAAGAAAAGGAAAATGATATCTGATTCTTCATCATCATTATCATCATTGAAGCATTATCTCAACCATGTTGGGGTTGGCTACATAAATTCTATTTCTCCATTCTATTCTATTTTAAGCCAAATCCTTCGATAAGTTAAATTTCTTCAAATCTGAATCAATGACCTCCATCAATGTTTTCTTCGGCCTACCCCTACCTCTTGATGGGCCATCCACCAGCATAGTGATGCAGTCTAGGGCCCAGCCGCCTCTCAGCCCCTCTTCAAATTAGATTAGGATTATTATTATTATTATTAGGAAAGTTTCTATTTTTAGCCTAGGGTTTTCTTGCTTATTAAGATTGTTTTACTATATATATGGCTTTGTAGAGAAGAATTTCTCAGATTTGGTTGATTAATAGAATTGGGTTTTTCCCAGAGGTGTTTCCTCGTGTGTGTTGAAGTCATCTTGACAGTTCGAAGTGTCCTTGGACACGTGCTTAGGCACCTCCACACAGCCCTAACCTTTGGGCTACATCAGATTGGTATCAAAGCCCGATCTCCACTGTCACCGTCATCGTCACCGTCACCGAATCCCAACATCACAGACAACCACCACGTCATCCCGGCCCCAAACCCTAATCGTCCCAAACCCTAATCATCCCAATCCCTCCACAGTCCCCAAACCCTAATCGCCCCACCATCTTCGCCACAGAAGACCACCAACCACTGTCGAAACCCCTGTCCTAACCTAGTTCCCAAACCGAACCCTAACCACACGCCTTTGTCTACACCCATTCGCCGGAACCCATCAAACCCCATCAGTAACCCTCACCCTGATCCACCACCACAACCCAAATTCCCCTTGCCGACCTCGCCCCCACACCCAGAAATTTCCTTCCAATCCCTCTTTTCGGCCAAACCTTCTCCTCCCCAACCAGAGTGAAAAAATAAAAAAAGGGCAGTAGCAGAGATGTGAGATCGAGAGACAGAAAGAAAGAGCAGCATACCTGGTCCAACCCGCTGCCGTTGCCCTTGGTGGAAATCAGCGCCGCCATCTCTGCCGCCCGGTGGTACCGCTCGATGCTCACTGCCGACACCCTTCACGCATCGCTGCCGTCCACTGCTGCATACGCTTCGCCGGAGCTGCACCTAGCTACTGGACGCCATCCGCCCCTCGCTGCACCAGACCTCGTCCCCAGCGCAGCCGATCTCTCTTTCCCAGCGCTTCCTCTCTTCCGGTTCCTCCTCTGCTCTCCTCTTGCATCCACTGATGCAATCCTCCTCTGCTCTCCTCTTGCATCCACCGACTAAAGGCCAAGTTCTTCTTCTTATCCCCATCTTCTCGTCACGAAGACCGAGAGAGAAAACATCAGTTTTGGGCCCGTGTTGTTCTAAAGTCGGGTAGACCGAGAGAGAAAACATCAGTTTTGGGCCCGTGTTGTTCTAAAGTCGGGTACACGTGGCCTGCGTTCGGTGAGCCCATATACACAACGGCCCAAAAACGACATTCCTCTTAAAAGAGTTTTGGTCCATTTGTGTCTGCAAGATCAACATCAATTGTGCTCCGATTTCTGATCTGTCTTCACCAGCATACTTCTGAAAAGTAGATCTACACATCAGGTCAGTCAGATTTAACTTTTGCATTGAAAAAAAAAATGCCTCCTAAGAAGCAAGTGGATGCTGAATCTTCATCTTCTTCATTTGAAGATTTGGCTAGTGCCATTAGAGAATTATCTGCAAAAGTTGATGGCATGCACACCACCCTGCAACAATTGGACATTAGAGTGACAAATTTGGAAAATCAACGTGTGCATCACCACCGTGATGATGGTGCAAATATTCGGAATCACCGGGATCCGCCAGTCAATAATCCTGATCGAGAATTCGGGATAAAAATTGTGATTCCTGAATATGATGGAAAATTACAGCCCGCTGAATTTATCGATTTGTTAGTGTGCGTGGAAAATATTTTCGCACATAAGCCAATGACTGAGCACAATAAAGTCACACTGATTGCTACTAGATCTCGTAATTATGCTGCAACTTGGTGGGCTGAATTGCAAAGAAAACGGAGGAATCAGAACATGGACCCTGTTGATATATGGACTGAGATGAAAAATATTTTGAAACAAAAATTCCTCCCTGTCAACTATGCAAGAGATCTCCGTTCCAGTTTTCAAAATTTGAAACAACGGTCCAAGACAGTTGTTGAGTATTCTGAGGAATTTTTAACTCTGCAAGCTCGTTGTGGCTTGAATGAAGATGATGATGTGGTAGTTGATAGATTTTTCAATGGATTGAGACTAGATATTCAGCATATCCTTGCCTTCCAACATTTTGATAACGTCGATGAACTTATCCAACATGCTATCAAGGCTGAGGGAATTGCAAATCATCAAGTACAAAAATCCAAATGGGCTCAGCCAAAGAATTCCCCTCTACAAGAAGCTAAATCCAATGGACAGATTTTTGCTAGGACTGAAGGTCAAAATAAGATGGTTTGTTTTCATTGTCACCAGCACGGGCATCGCGCCGCAGATTGTCCAAAGCGAATACATCTAATTGAGATTGAAGGTGCTGATAACAATATCCGAGATGATATTGACACTGATCCTAAGGATATTGACAATTCCAAGGATATTGACACTGCGGACATTGACTTCACCGATGCAGAGCCCCCAGATGATGCTCTTATTGTCCTCAAGGATGCTTCACCAACTGTTGAGCATAAGTGGTTGCGCAAAAATATTTTCCATTCCATAAGAATGATTCAGGGACAAAACTGCACAGTTGTTATTGACAGTGGAAGTTGTGAAAATCTCATCTCCCAGGCTCTTGTTGATCGCTTTCAATTGAAAGTTTATAAGCATAACCGTCCTTATTTTGTCAAATGGCTAATGAATGGTGATCGAGCGCATGTTCGACATACTTGCAAAGTTACTTTTGCCATTGGTGAGACTTACAAGGATACAATCTGGTGTGATGTGCTACCTATGGATAGTGGTGATATCTTATTGGGCCGTCCTTGGATGTATGATAAAAATGGAACTCATGGTATGCACGACAACACCTATACATTCATGCATGGTGGACAGCAAGTTACTCTTCATCCTGAGAAACCACAACCGCTAAAGAAGAATTCCTGGAAAGCTGCCACAAAGAATGTCCTTCATGTTCAACACATTTACACTGGCAATCCGAAGCAACATCGAGTTCGAGGACGAACTCTTCGTTCAACCCGGGAAGGATGATGCAGTCTAGGGCCCAGCCGCCTCTCAGCCCCTCTTCAAATTAGATTAGGATTATTATTATTATTATTAGGAAAGTTTCTATTTTTAGCCTAGGGTTTTCTTGCTTATTAAGATTGTTTTACTATATATATGGCTTTGTAGAGAAGAATTTCTCAGATTTGGTTGATTAATAGAATTGGGTTTTTCCCAGAGGTGTTTCCTCGTGTGTGTTGAAGTCATTTTGACGGTTCGAAGTGTCCTTGGACACGTGCTTAGGCACCTCCACGCAGCCCTAACCTTTGGGCTGCATCATATAGCCAAACTTTTTTTCACCGGTGCCATTACGGGCCTACGCTTAATATGTTCAAACCATCTTAAACGGTTTTCTCTAATCTTATCCCCTATTGGTGCTACCCCTAAATGCTCTCGAAAGCGCTTATTTCTAATTTTATCTTTCCTAGTTTTACGACACATCCACCTAAGTATTCTCATTTCTGCTACTTCCATTTTATGAATATGTGTCTTCTTGAGTGGCCAACATTTTGCTCCATATGTTATAGCTGGTCTAACCACTGTCCTGTAAAATTTGCTCTTCAATTTCGTTGGCATTCGTTTGTCATAAAGCACTCAAGAAGTTAGTTTTTACTTCAGCCATCCAGCTTTTATCCTATGCTCCACGTCTTCGTCAATCTCCCCATCTTTACTAATCATCGAGCCTAGGTACCGAAAAGAATCTCTACGTGGTATCTCATGGGTTTCAATTTTGATAGTGGTTTCAACACTTTGTATATATCCACTGAAGTTGTAATCCATATATTCTGTCTTTGTACGACTTATTTTAAAGCCTCTAGATTCTAATGCCCCCCGCCATCTCTCAAGTTTTGCATTTACACCATCTTTTTATTCATCTACCAATACTATATCATCTGCAAACAACATACACCATGACATTTCTTCTTGAATATGCACAGTTAACTTATCCATAATTAATGCAAATAGATAAGGGCTTAAGGTTGATCCCTAATATAAACCTATAGTCACGGGGAATCTATCTATTTCTCCCAATATGGTTCTTACATTTGTTACTTCTCATTCATACATATTCTTAAAAATTTCAATGTAACCTCTGAGGACATTCTTTTTCTTTAAAACCCACCAAATTAAATTCCTCGGTACCCTATCATAGGCTTTTTCCAAATCGATAAAGACCATGTGTAGATTATTTCTCTTTGCTCAATATTTTTCCATTAATTGCCTAAGTGACAAGATAGCTTCCATAGTTGATCTCCATGGCATAAAACCAAATTGATTTTTAGAGATCTTGGTCTTCCGTCTCAATTTTTGTTCCATTATTTTCTCCCATAACTTCATAGTATGACTCATAAGTTTAATCCCTCGATAGTTGGTACAATTTTCTATATTTCCCTTATTCTTATATATAGGTACTACAATGCTTCTTCTCCATTCATCCAGCATTTTCTTTGTCACAAGTATCTTATTGAATAGTCTACATAACCAACTCACCCCAACCTCTCCTAAGCATTTCCATACCTTTATCGGAATACCATCTGGGCCTGTTACCTTTCCTGTCTTCATTCGTTTCAATGCTTCCTTCACTTCTACCCCTCTAATTCTGCGGAGAATAGTATGCTCTAATGATGAAGTATCCTCCTCAACTCTTGTATTGCCCAAATGTTCTTCATTTAGAAGTTTGTTAAAATATTCCTTCCACCTTTCTTTAATATCGTTGTCCTTCACCAGAATATTTTCCTCATTGTCCTTGATATATTTGACATGATCTAAGTCCCTACTTTTCTTTTTTCTTGTTTTTGCGAGTTTAAAATATTCTTTTCTCCTTCTCTTGTTCCCAACCTATTATAGAGGTCATTGTATGCTTTGTACTTTGCACTACTTACTACTTTCTTAGCTCAGTTCTTTGCTTTCTTATATAGCTCAAAATTTTCTATACTCTTAGTCTCCTGCTAAACTTTATAGCAATGGTTTTTTTGTCGAATAATTTCCTGAACCTTCACATTCTACCACCATGTTTCTTTATTAATATGTCTATTTCCTTTTGATTCTCCAAGTAACTCCTTTGCAACATTCCTAATGCAATTAACCATTTGTCTGTAGTTTCTCCTTCAATATTCCATTCTCCCTTCTCAGTCATTTTGTCTTTTAATATATTTGCTCTTTCCCCCTTCAAATCTCTCTACCTTGTTTTAGGGTCTATTTTGTTTACTATCGCTATCTTTCTACTTCTAATGCAGATATCTAAAACTTCGAACCTATGTTGCATAGTTAAACTCTCTCCTGGGATAACCTTGCAATCTTTACAAGCCAATCGGTCCTATTTTTCTAACTAGAAAAAAGTCTATCTGACTCCTGTTACTCCCACTTTTATGGGTAATTAGATGCTCATATCTCTTTTTAAAGTAAGTATTTGCTACTACAACATCAAATGCCATTGCAATGTCCAATATAGTGTTTCCGAATTCATTGTTTTCTCTAATTCCTTACCCCCCATGCACTCTCTCATATCATCTATTATTTCTTCCTATATGCCCGTTTAAATTCCCTCCAAGAAAAATCTTATCACTATTTGGAATTTCTCGCATTAAATCATCCATCTCCTCCCAAAATTGTCTTTTCACACTTTCCTCTAGTCCTACTTGGGGAGCATATGTCTTGATGATATGAATTATGTCTTCTTCTAGCACTAGTTTAATTGCTATAATTCTATCACCAAACCTCCTTACCCCCATAATTTTCTCTTTCAAATTGATGCAGCCCAAGGGCTAGGGCTGCGAAGAAGTGCCGGAGCACGTGTCCAACGACACTTCGAATCGTCACGAAGACTTCAATACACAGGAGGAAACACCTCTGGAAAAAACCCAAATCTATTAATCAATCCAATCTGAGAAGCTCTTCTCTACAAAGCCATATATATAGTAAAACAATCTTAATAAACAAGAAAACCCTAGGCTAAAAATGGAAACTTTCTTAATAATAACAATAAGAATCCTAATCTAATTTGAAGAGGTCTGATGTGCCCTACACTGCATCATCCTCCCCGGGTTGAAAGAAGAGTTCGTCCTCGAACTCGATGCTGCTTCGGGTTACCAGTGTAAATGTGTTGGACATGAAGGACATCCTTTGTGGCAGCTTTCCAGGAATTCTTCTTTGGCGGTTGTGGTTTCTCAGGATGAAGAGTAACTTGCTGTCCACCATGCATGAATGTATAGGTGTTGTCGCGCATACCATGAGTTCCATTCTTGTCATACATCCACGGACGGCCCAACAAGATATCACCACTATCCATAGGTAGCACGTCACATCAGATTGTATCCTTGTAAGTCTCACCAATAGCAAAAGTAACTTTGCAAGTATGTCGAACATGCGCTCGATCACCATTCATGAGCCACTTGACAAAATAAGGACGGTTATGCTTATAAACTTTCAATTGGAGGCGATCAATAAGAGCCTGGGAGATGAGATTTTCACAACTTCCACTGTCAATAACAACTGTGCAGTTTTGTCCCTGAATCATTCCTGTGGAACGGAAAATATTTTTGCGCAGCCACTTATGCTCAAAAGTTGGTGACGCATCCTTGAGGACAATAAGAGCATCATCTGGCGGCTCTGCATCGGTGAAGTCAATATTCGCAGTGTCAATATCCTTGGAATTGTCAATATCCTTAGGATCAGTGTCAATATCATCTCGGATATTGTTATCAGCACCTTCAATCTCAATTAGATGTATGCGCTTTGGACAATCTGCGGCGCGATGCCCGTGCTGGTGACAATGGAAACAAACCATCTTATTTTGACCTTCAGTCCTAGCAAAAATCTGTCCATTGGATTTAGCTTCTTGTAAAGGGGAATTCTTTGGCTGAGCCCATTTGGATTTTTGTACTTGATGATTTGCAATTCCCTCAGCCTTGACAGCATGTTGGATGATTTCATCGACATTATCAAATTGTTGGAAGGCAAGGATATGCTGAATGTCTAGTCTCAATCCATTGAAAAATCTATCAACTACTACATCATCATCTTCATTCAAACCACAACGAGCTTGCAGAGTTAAAAATTCCTCAGAATATTCAACAACTGACTTGGACCGTTGTTTCAAATTTTGAAAACTGGAACGAAGATCTCTTGCATAGTTGACAGGGATGAATTTTTGTTTCAAAATATTTTTCATCTCTGTCCATGTATCAACAGGGTCCATGTTCTGATTCCTCCGTTTTCTTTGCAATTCAGCCCACCAAGTTGCAGCATAATTACGAAATCTAGTGGCAATTAGTGTGACTTTGTTGTGCTCAGTCATTGGCTTATGTGCGAAAATATTTTCCACGCACACTAACCAATCCATAAATTCAGCGGGCTGTAATTTTCCATCATATTCAGGAATCACAATTTTTATCCCGAATTCTCGATCAGGATTATTGACTGGTGGATCCCGTGGATTCCGAATATGTGCACCGTCTTCACGGTGGGGATGCACACGTTGATGATTTTCTAAATTTGTCACTCGAATATCCAATTGGTGCAGGGTGGTGTGCATGCCATCAACTTTTGCAGATAATTCTCTAATGGCACTAGCCAAATCTTCAAGTGAAGAAGATGAAGCTTCAACATCCACTTGCTTCTTTGGAGGCATTTTTTTTTTTTTTTTAAAGGAAAATTGAATCTGACTGACCTGATATCAAGTGACGGAATATTGCAACTAAGTTGCAGCACTTGGGTCGAATGGAGCTGTCTGGACCCAATAACGACCTGAATGGATATCAGCCCAAAAGGCTCGTCACGCACGTGTCACAGTCACGTGTGACACTTTCGTTAAAACCCAGATGAAACGATGAAAAAAAGGGTGAGAAGCCCTCTGTTGCCTGTGGACGAGAAGAGGGCTGGCGGGCAAGACGGTGATGTTCAACGACGAAGGTGCAGCGCGTGGTAACGACGAAGGTGCAGCGCGTGGCTGATGGTGTTAGCAGCTATGTACGGCTCCAGTGAGGTGTATGCAGTAGCGGTGAGGTAAGCCGTTGCTCGTGGCTAGAGGCAGAAACGTCGGTGCTAGACGACTGCGATGGTGCTGCGATGGCGGCGATCGACGAGCGATACCTGCGAGCGGCAGAGAGGGCGACGATGGCTGCAGTTGCACAGCAAGAGCCAGGTACGCTGCGCTCTCTCTGTCTCGTCTGGGTGAGGATTGGGGTGAAAAAAGTTAGGGTTTTGGGGCGTTGGGGTCCTGGGAATGTGGATATGGTTCGGCTGACGATTGTGGGTGGGGTTTGGTTTCGGGCAAGTTTTTTTTTTTTTTGTTTCTTTCACTCGGATTGGGGAGATCGCTGGATGTTGCAGAGTCTGGGGTTTGTGAATGGTGGATCTGATTACGATCAGGGGGTAGGAAAGAGGCGAGGAATAGATAGGGGGTTTAGGAGTGGAAGAGGAGGTGGTGCGGGAAAGACCGAGAGGGGGGGGGGGGGGGGGGGGGTTTGCGACAGGGGCGTGGATTTAGGGGTCGGATCTCCGATCGGGTGGCTGGGTTGCGAGTGCGTCCGGGAAGTGGGAAGTCACAGAGAGATGGGTTCCGGTGAGTCGACGGGGACAGGAAAAAAAGGGCGTCTGGGATTTGGCAGAGTCTGGGGTGTTCGGTGGTGATCGGGGTGACGAGCAGGGAGTATGGGCAGGGTGAGAGTGACGGTGGAGATCGGGCTTTGATACCAATCTGATGCAGCCCAAGGGCTAGGGCTGCGTGGAGGTGCCTAAGCACGTGTCCAACGACACTTCGAATCGTCACGAAGACTTCAATACACACGAGGAAACACCTCTGGAAAAACCCAAATCTATTAATCAATCCAATCTGAGAAGCTCTTCTCTACAAAGCCATATATATAGTAAAACAATCTTAATAAACAAGAAAACCCTAGGCTAAAAATGGAAACTTTCTTAATAATAACAATAAGAATCCTAATATAATTTGAAGAGGTCTGATGTGCCCTACACTGCATCACAAATCCTTATCTACGACTATACCCACTCCATTTCTTGTATTACTCTTTTTTGCATAGAAAAGTTTATACCCATCTGTGAGCTCTTTAGCTTTATTCCCTTTCTACCTTGTCTCCTGTATACAAGTCACTAATTTTTTTTCTTTTCATTACCTCAACCAACTCCATGCTCTTGCCTGTCAAGGTTTCTATATTTTAAGTAGCAAGTCTAATTTTCCTATTCCTTCTCTTCTTGCCATGGACTAACTTTTTTAACCGCACTAGCCCAGAGTGGTAGCCCTTGCACACTTTTCACTGCAGCCGGGCGATGTTGTAATGCGTCACTTAAAGCGGCGAACGCCCTAGCCTTATCACGAAATATCATTATCTCAAAATTCATGTTTGAGTTGTGACAAAGTTTTACGCTGGCTGTCAACTTACCTAATGCAACCTTCTTCCTTTACTCGGGCTTGGGACCGGCAGCAGAAACTGGCGGAGTTGAAAATGATATCTGATTATCATATAAATAATGATCGTCTCTACACGCTGTTTTGCCAACTCATCTGCCACTTCATTTTCACTACTGAAATCATGCTTGATGGAAACAGTTGAGTTTAAATTCTTATCTCCCTTATAACCACAAGTAATTTTCATTATTCTCTATTCTTTTTCTTTGCTGGGTTGGTTGGATTTTTGAACCCCCTAAAACTACGAGGTATCCTAATTACTAAATAGCGCTACTTGGATATATGTAGCGTCTCACTCGTTGTTAAGGCCCATGAGTATATGATTCCCATTTGTGTATCATTCCCTTTAGTAAAGCATACCTTTTATTTTATTGTCTATAATTTAAGATTATAAGAAATGAGTTTTATCTTCTTCTCAATATAAGTATAATCATGAATAGGTTCTGCATCCCAAGCTCAGACAGCACCATCGGGCAGCAAATCTCAAGATTACTCTTTAAGATCAGACGTTCCTGCTCCTCCTATCAACACTGCTGTAGGAGGGAAGGCTTCTCTACAGCCAAAAAGAACACCAGTCACAGAGAAGGAAATTGAAGCCATTTTGGTATGTTGAACTTGCTCTTTTGCTCATCTTGGTTGTAACTCTGAACACCTTACAACTCTGCTACTTGCACTTTCAACTTGGTTGGAATTCTTAACATTCACTTAAGATGTTGCAATAAGCACCGCTAGCCTTCTAACCCTAACCCTTTAGGGACCGTTTGTTAAGTTCCCCTCATTGTAAAGTTAAAGTCATCTTTCATTTTACCCCACAACAACCCAGAAAAGTCAAATCAAATTACCACATTTCAAAAAAATTCTTTTACCTTTTTACACAAAAAGTCAAAAAGTTACATTTTCATCCCACTAACTAACAAAAAAATATCTACTTTTAACACAAAAAGTCAAAAAGTTACATTCTCTTTTCACTAAAAAACAAAATCCAATCATTGGATTGGATTTAACCCCTCTTATTTTTTCATCTTTTAAAATTATCATTCACCTCACTTCACTCTACTAGTTAAATTAACAAACAGGCCCTTAGGTGTTTGGTAATTTAACTGGTAGATTAAAAAACAGTGAAATGTTACATCATTGGAAATTAGTGGTGGTTTGAAAGTAGAGTTGACCTTTTGGTTAAATAAAAAAAAAGAGTTTGGGATGGTTGTGGTAAATTAAAATGTGGATTTTTTAGTTTTTTGCAAAACTACATTTTCTGTACGATATCATAAGGACACAACCAATTGGTGCTTAATCAGATGGTGGGCCCTCGGCATATATCCCTGGAGAGTATGGGATTAATCTTGAACTTTCTAGATTATCTCTAAGTGGCCCCCACTATGGATTCCTAGGCTTGTTCTTGACATGGAGTTAATCACATTTCCATAATGTGTTCAACCGAATGGTGGGCCTTGCCTCTATTGAAATGAAATTTTAAGTTATGTCATGGAAGGGGACGACATTTATTTTGAGTGGTTCGTCTTCATCAACGCCAATCATCTCCTCTGTATTGAACTGAAATTTTAGAATATTCCATCCTCTGGACTCATCTTCATTAACACCGATCATCTCCTCTGTATTGAACTGAAAATTTAGAATATGCCAATGGAAGGGATGATATTCAGTTCGAATGGTTCAGATTATCATCAAGTGGTCCCTATGATGGAGCTTCAGGCATTTGTTACATGGTTCTTGTGCAATAAAGTGGACCACGGTTCCGAACTCTGAACAAAATACTTAAAAATACATGCTGCTTTTCAGGTCAATTGCTTCCATATGGTTGTAGTTCAAATGACATTTCAGTCCACTTCTTGTGATCCCACCAAAGATGGAGAAGGAAATAATCGGAATGTTGGGCTATACGGTTAAACGTTTGCCACACGGTGAATTTACCAATCAGCCTCTAAAGCAAGCAAAGTCGTGTGTTGCTAATTTGTGAAAGTTTGATCATTTAAAGTGTTTGATCAGAATGATCAAGGATAAGTTAACTGAACAAAATTCAAAAAGTGGTTGGCCCAATTGTGGGAACGAAAGTTCTCCATCTTTTATTGGATTCATATGGGCCTTTGTGCTTGTGGTTTTCACCTTTTTAACTCTAAGAAGGAAATTTTTATGTATTTATAGAAGTCAAAGATGCCATTGAGAATATATTTTCCACTTCAGAGATTGTAGATCTCAAAATTCATATTCCCTTGTTCAATCAGTTATTGTGTAAGCTAGTACATGTGGGGATCTTGCTGCAAATGATGAGTCCTTGAACTTGTGAATGTTTCGATTTATGCATGATGCATTAACTTGTTTAGTCAAAGAACAAATCAAGTGACCACTTTGAAACATGTTTATTCCCATCTGTCTTGGATGGTGATTGTTGGTTTCAAAAACTTGGAGCAAAGCTGTACTGATATATAAATATTTACACAACCCACCCCCCCCCCCCCCCCCGCATGACAAAAAAAAAAAAGGCAAGCTGGTCTTGACATCAAGAGGAACGTGTTTCTCACGTAAGGGTCATACAAAATGGCTGCCTATGCTAATGAGTTGGCTATATCAGTTGCCTTACAATGTGATCTATTTGATGATCTAATGCATCCACAAATGAGAATCCAGTCAAATAGCTTACAGATTTATGTGGACAGCAGGTATTTTTCCAATGTAGTTTAAACTTAATCCATTGTTGTTTGTGTGCGAGTTATGGTGGCGTTTATTTTATCTTTATATTCTTAGGGCTGAGGGTTTATTGAGCAATTATATGACTCCCATCTAAAGTTTTGCACATTAAAATTTAACCTTGAGTTGAACATGTGGAACAAAGATTTTAAATTCTGGTGTTGGTCTTCATGCTAATTGGGACTAGGACGTGTCGGTAACATACACCCTAGTCCGTTCTGAACCGATTGGCTGCGTTAGTCTTAAAGAGTTACTAAAACCTCTTGCTAGAAAAATCAGAAATAATGAAATCACAAATAAAAAGGTGCAAAATAATTTTAATAGTTTTTTTTGAATGCTGACACAGTGCTTATGACTTCATAAAATTCATGGTTTTATTGTGTCTAAGGTAGTTAGGCATGAATTTAACATTTAATGCATTGTTATTTATCGCTAGAACATCCATTAACATATCTCCTGAGAAAAGCTCGGTTTATTTTTGAGAAACGGTTGCAGTAAGCTTCGTTCATGCATAATATATCTGACATGTGTTATGCATATTCAGTTTTCTTTTTTTTTTTCTTTTTTTTTTTGGGTCAATAAAAGAAATCTACCGGCAAGCCTTTTTATCACTAGGCTTGTTTTTGTTGGAATCCAATAAGACGATGCACAGGTATCTTGATGCGAACCAGCTCCATTAGAAATTCTTTTCTATATTTTTTACATGCATGCTTAAGTTCTAACACTGAGCATATGTGACATACAGATACTCCATTTTTCTTTTAGAATCACTTGATTTATCGTGCCTAGAAGATACTTGGCGATACATGTTTTGTTTGCTGACTCGGCTGCCCTCTAGTTGTTTAAATTCTTTAATGGCCTAGTTAAGCCAGTTTTTCTTTGCATAAGGTCGTTTTTTTTTTAATTTGTGCCATTCTAAATTTCTAATTCATTCATGTGCAATTGTTTCGTGATTGGTGAAATTCTTTTTTGGCAGTTGGGTGGTTGCTTCTGATATTGTTCTGTTGCGACAAGATTGGATGGTGATGAGACAACGTTGCTGTTTCTGTGGGTGCTTTTTTAGTAACTTCTCTGGTTTCCATGCCGAAGTTGTTGTATTCCATGCTTAAAGGTATGACAAAATAGCTCAAAACTTGACATAAAAGTGA